>CM040627.1:40254780-40439350 GCA_022817965.1 Solanum lycopersicoides
ATGAAATAATCCCCTAAGTATTATTTAATTTTACTTTAAGTGAGGATGATAATTCTTTTAAGTGTATTAACGGGTCGTTTTGATTTATAGAATAAATAATTTTGGGATAAAAGAATAATCGTGGAATAAAATTTGGTATTTTTTTTGGTTGTCATGTTTGGGATAATCTATACCATCATTTATATGATAGTGATGAGATAAGTTATCTAAATATACATGGTGGAATAAGTTATCCCAAGATATTAATTCTGGGAATCTTGTTTCCAACCAAACGACTAGGATCGGAGCCAACCTTATGTTAGAGGTTCATCCGACCCCCTTCGTCGGAAAATAGATTCGAACCATCATTTAGTTCGAGTATTTAGTTCTTCAAATTTTGAATCTCCTTATTAAAAATCTAGCTTCATCCCTGCAAACGACCCCTAAGGGATCGTTTGGTAGCTGCATTAAAATAAATAGGCCCACTGTATTATGTATAGTAATTATTTAGTACTATGTTTGATAGAAATTTTGGCCTTTGTATAACTAATCCATGACTTAGTTATACATCATACATGTTATTATAGGATGGATTACTAATACCTTTCATTTGGAAGTATTAGTAATACATAGGGATAATGCACAAGTACCCCCCTCAACCTATGCCCGAAATCTCAGAGACACACTTATACTATACTAAGGTCCTATTACCCCCCTGAACTTATTTTATTAATAATTTGGAAAAATTACTAAACTACACTACTTTAATTTATATAATTTCATTAATTCCCTACTAATGTATTAAATTACAAAAATTCCATTTTTTATCCCAAATGATACTAATTATATTTTATATTTTGAAATACTAAAAAGTTAATTATCTTTACCAAAGTAAAACAGACTTACCTTCCCAATATCTGATTCCTTTCCCCCATAAAACTTATATTCCCAATATTTTCGCCAATTCCAAAATTTTCTCCCAAATTATTCTACCAAATTGTTTCCCATAATTTAAGTTAACCTTACCAAAGTAAAACATAACTTTAACTTGCCTTCCCAATATCTGATTTCTTTCCCCCAAAAATTTTACCTTTCCCAAAATATATCCGCCATCCCCAAAATATCCGCCTTCCCCAATGTTTTCTCCCAAAATTTCCCCCTAATTTCAGTCAAAATTGTAAATCAAAGTTGAAATTCAAATTATTCTAAGGATTTTAATCAATACTCTTCAGAATTTGAGTCCTAAATCAGGTATATCATCATCCACATTACTATTTTTCAATTTTTTTTTGTTTTTTTGTATTTTCTGTGATGGTATATCATCATCCACATTAATATTTTTTAATTTTTTTTCCGCGTTTTCAGTTTTTTGGTATTTTCTGTGATATCATCATCCACATTAATATTTTCCAACTTTTTTTTCGTTTATTCAGTTTTTTGGTATTTTCTGTGATGGTATATCATCATCCATATTAATATTTTTCAAATTTTTTTTTCGTTTTTTGTATCTTCTGTGATTATTGTTCAAGAAATTTTATTGTTGATTTCTATAATTAAATTCCATGTAGATCTGGGTTATTTATAGTTGCATCAAACTAGTGTCATGAAGAAAACAAGCTCTGGCAAGAAAAATTCTTCAAAAAACAAACATGCATCTACATCTAAAGACCCAAAAACCCCAAAAAAGAGGGGTAGAAAGGCGGCACCTCCTATTGTTCGACCAACATTACAAACGGTATGTAAATTTGTTTCCTATATACATCATTATTTTCAAGTTGTTTATTTAGTTTGTTGATTCTGATTGTTAAGTGTCGTTCATATTGTATATGAATTTTTTTTTAGTTAGTCTGATAGATTAGTATAAGTCTGATGGATTATATTAAGTATCGTTTTAATCTTATCATGATTTTTGTATATATTTGTTAGTATGTTCAATTATTTTTTATTAAGTATCATTTTTTTGGTGCTCATTATAGAATGATTCTTTATTTTATTTTTACTTATATTTAGTATATATTAACGCATCAAATAATAGTATATGTGTATCATACAGTCATACATCTGTTATTTAAGTATCATATTTATATGAAATATTTGATAAGTATATAAAAATTTAAGTATCTAATTTAAATTGTGAATTTGAGTATCTTTTTATGTGTTGGACATGAAATTTAATGTATCAAAGAAATATATTTAAATTTAATGTTTCGTTTATATATAGTTTCAAATAGTATTTGTAAGTATCATGTTAACCTGTTTATTATATTTAGTATCAGCATTAGGCAATTTTAAGTATCATTTAAAACAGAAATATTATTATATGCAGTCAATAGTTTATAATTTTTTTATATATGTTACAATTTGATAAAATTTTATTTGTTTTATTGCAGAATATGAATTACGTCATTAAACATATTCCAACTAATGCATTAAAGTTTGGTCCCATATACAACACGAATTTTGTTGAACACTTAGTATCATCTATTAAGGTTGAAGGTATGAATTTATTTAAAGAAACAATTTTTGCACCATACCTAAATATCCCTAGATGCAATTACCAAGGCCAAATTACTAAGTGTTTATACTTGTTAGAGATTGAGCATGATAATTTAGATGAAGAGATTCACGTTCGCCATGCCAAAGGGAATGTGTTGAAATTTAGTATCAGTGAATTTGCAATTGTTACTGGTTTGAAATGTAAAGGTAATGTAAAGGACTTTACATATCCGGACTCAAAAACCAGTAGGTTAGTTGAAAGATATTTTCCTGATACTAAATATAATGTTAACAAACTAAGATTGGTAGACCGGTTTATGGTAGGTCAATGGGAAAATATTGAGGATGCCCTTCAGATGGCTATTCTTTATTTTATCCATACATTTTTGTATTCCCAACCTAATAATACACCAATTCCTATTGAAGATTTCTATATGGTGGAAGATGGTAGTTACCAACAGTTTCCTTGGGGTATAGTTGCTTTTGAAAAGTTAATGAAATCTTTCCGAAAAAAGTACAAACCCTCTAAAAAGTTGTATCGATTGAGTGGATTTCCATATGCACTTAATATATGGATTTATGAATGTGCTTCTACGATAAACACCGATATTGCTGTCAAAGAAGGAAACGGTATACCGAGGATTTGCAACTGGCAAGTTGTTGGTTTGAAGCCCAAGTTTGAGTTTTTTATGGAAACAATTTTTTCAGAGGTAATTAATTCAATACAACATTCTTAATTAATTATTTTTATTATGGAATACAACTTTAATATGTTTATTGTCATTATTTTTTTTCTTAGATTGAATGTTCTAACATTCAGCCAACTCCTGAGGAAATATCATCACTTGGGTTAACAGATATCAATTATGTACCTCCAAACCAATCAGCTTCATCAATTCCAGATAATGACGATGTGCATTCGGAGGAGGTTTCTGGTTTTGAAGACTTCACAACTACACCTCCACATATTCTGTTAAAGAGAACATCAAGAGGTGCTAATGTAGGAACAACCCCACAAAAACGCAAGAGAATAAAGATTGCACATCCACAAAAGTATAATCTATCAAGACTTTCAAAACAACAGAAGGAAACAGATCAGCAACCAGATCATTCATTCCAAAATTCAGAACCACAACAAAAAGAATCTGAGAATGTAGCTGGTGTTGGTGTTTCTCCAAATTCATTCAATGAAAAAACAAGTTTGGGCAGTTCAGAAATTGATGATTTGAAGAAGTTCATGAAGTCTTATGTAAGTAATCAAGCAATTTAAACTCTTACATGTTTTAGTGCTACTATTTTTTATATATTAATTTTGATTATAGGTTGACAAAAAGTTTGGAGATCTTGATAGTAAAGTTGAAGCTCTTGAGGCATTAATAAAGAGTAACCATTCAGAATTGTTGATAGCTGTTGCTGCGAGAGGAAACAAATCCGAGAAGGTGATATTTTGATTTTTGTTATTTCTTTCTGATTTTTTAAGTGACGTTTTTTAAAAAAAATTAAGGATACGGGAGGAGTCTCATCGCCACACATGATGGATGATTTTGTGGCGAAAGAAAATGTTGGTACACAATTCAATTCTAGTAACTCTGATGAAGCAACTGTTTCACATCAGCATATGGATTGTGCAACTGTAGACGATGCTGCTGAAAATTCTGATGCTGCTGGAAAACAGAAGGTATCTTCTGAAGATGTATCAAAGGTATTTAAGTATATTATACTTAATTTATTTGAAGATACCTTAATATTTTTGTGCATTAGAAAGTTTAATAAAGTATTTTTTTGTATGCTTGATACTCTAATCCATCAATTTTTATATGATAATTGTGTATCATTGATTAACTAATTGTTTAGTTTTAAAATATATTTGAAGATGTATCAAAGGTATTTGGTATATACTTTAAATTATGAAATTGATTACTTTATTTTTTAAGTATCACTGACTGCACAACGCACATTAATAGAATAACTCTGATCATCCGACTGTTTCGCCAAAGCATACGAATTTTGCAACTGTTGATGATGTTGCTGAAACTGCAGAGGAGGTTGGAAAAAAAACAGAAGATGTAATGAAGGTAATAAAAAATATGATACTTAATACATTGATTGATACTTTATTATTCATATTCTACAATAAAGTATCATTTCAGATGGTTGATACCTTATTCCATCAATTTATATTTGAAAACTGTATGTCATCAGCAATTGCCTTAATTTTTTACAGTAAAAATATACATGATACTTTCAATCATGAATTTTGCTTTATAAAGTATTCTATTAAATTGATTACTTTATTTAAGTATCACTGACTGCGTAATATATATTAAAATACTAACAGATACTTTATTTGTTCAAATATTATTATTTATTTTACATCATGGTGCTGACATAATGAAAATATAGTGTGTTTGTTAATTATTTGATATCACACAGGATTCTACCTCATCGGTCCCCTTCACACCTGAAAATGAAGCAATGACATTGGATGTCAACCCATTGGATGCAGTCATTCCTCTACAGCTTACCTGGAGTGATGATCTGTTATCGGACAGTCAGCTACCCACCCAGCTTGGTGTCAGTGATGTTGATACTAAAACTCCTGCTCAGCGTAACAGGATGCCTTCTAAGGTTTTGCAGTCTCCCTATGTGCATTCGTTTGAATCAACTGATAAGGGCACGGAAAAAAAAGACGATCATATCCGTCCATTTACTCCATTTGATGATTTCCGAATCACATCTCCTGTATCGCCGGGTTTAATGCAAGAGTTTTTAGATTGGATTAAAAAGGGACTGCTTAAATCACACGCCAATAAGTAAGTTTTTATTAATAATGTTTTTTTATAAAATCATTTTCTTAAGTACTTTAATTTTGAATTAAAATTATTTATTATAGGAAACCTGATGATGATAAATATAGAGGCAAATCTTCTAATTTTGGCTTTGATTATATGGATTTTGTTGTCGCATTTCCTGTTGACAAGAACTGGTTTTATACCATGTCATATCCAATGAAATGTTGGACTGATCAGGTACATTATGCATTTAAATTATTTAAATAATACAATATATAGATCGTTCATATTATTTAGAGATCTACTTACAAATTTATTTATACCGAATTTCAATCTTTATTTATTTTTCAAAGAGTGCAGATTTCATATTGTGTTGTTTTTTATTTGTAACAGCATATAGATGTGATTTTTTATTATCTACGGAAGAAGTCAAAATCAAGAGGCTTGGATCAATACAGATACACTACGGTCAACTGCTTGTTTAAGTCATACATCAACATTGTATATAATAGGTATTATTGTGCACCTGTTGATGAATATCTGAATACACAACAACATATTGCCCGTGGTATTGCTATAGCTGGTTATGAAAGGTCTATAAAAGACATTATTAATGGATTTTTGATACCTGCTTCGTTACCTTGGCATCTAGTTGATGAGGTTTATATTCCTGTTAATTGTGGCAAAGATTTTCATTGGGTGTTGGCTGTGGTTGTTTTGAAGAAAAGGTTAATACGTGTGTATGACTCATCTTGTGGGTCAAGGAAAAGAGTGCCTCCTGAAGAGATTAATCAGTTGTCTGTAATGCTTCCAAACTATCTTCATGATAGCGGCTTTTTTGACAAAACGGATAGAATTAATTGGTTATCATTGGAGGCGTACAAAGACAAGGAAACAGGTGAACTGTTAGGTCCTCAACATTCATTTACAGTTGAATATGCGCAAGAGATTATGCAACAACAAAGCGACAGCCTGTAAGTATTTGTGAATCAACTTTTTTTGTTTGAAAAAATTTTAGTTTTTAGATTTTCTTTACATTCAAATCCTTTTTAATATATCTTTTTTTTTTTAGTGATTGTGGACTGTTCGTAGCTGCTTATGCAGAATATTTGAGCGACGAAATTAAAATTCCATCCGTTGGTCTTCAGAGCGACTATCTTCGCAACAGATACGGAACATTGTTATGGAAGTATGGCACGGGCAAACACAATGATGGATATGTTAGTCATAGCGATGATCCAACAAAGCCAAAGGGCGGATTTTCTAAACAAGCAGAAGATGAATTTGTTGATGTTGATTAGTTAGGTTTATATTATTTTTGAACTATTATTGGAACGGAATATTTTGTGTTTCAACTTATTTTTTTGGTTCAATATTACTAAGCATTTTATAGTTTTAATAATTTATCTTGTCAAACCGCTGATGATACTATACTAAATTTTTTTAACAACAAAACTCAATTTATTTACTAAATTATGACACATAATTACTTAGTTAAAATTTATTAATTATTTCATAAATACCAAGATATGATACTATATTATAATCATATTCGAAGTAACAATAGAATTCTTATTTTAGTATCAAAACATAAAACTACTATATCGTTAAATAATACAAATTAATTGTGTTCTGCATAAGTAGTATCACACAAGAGTTTGAATAATATAATTATATATATACAGGTAGTTTAATTTATATCTTTGTCAACTTTTTGAATTCAATTATATTAGTTAATATCAGATTCATTATACGTTTACCATTTTATGTAATTGATATTAAACAAGTTATAAATTTTTATAAATTTGTAATGTCTTTGCACGTAATAAATACAATCAAAATTTGGTATATTTAGTATCAACTCAGATTTTGTAGCTTAAATCAATCACATGTTGTTAAACACATCAAATAAAAAAAGTTCACATATTATTAGCAAATTAATAAAATCCAGAAACATTATTACACATCAAATAAACTAAAAAAATATAAATCAAGAATCTTTTGGAAAGAAGGTACATGTTCTTTTATTATGACCTTCTTGACCACAACGTCCACAACAATTCGTTTTTGTTGTTATCTTTTCATCTGGATTTTTCTTTCTCTTTTTTCTTGGTCTCCCAGGCATCTTTTTGTATTTAGGTGGCAAGACAACTTCTTCCAAAACAGAGTCCGGAGCTTTCCATTCTCTTTTGTCTGGCATTGGTTCTATTGGAATTGCATAAGTATTTGTTAATGCATCGTGTTTATAATAATCAGAGCAGTAGGGGTGTACATCTGTTATATTCTTCTTCTTCAAGACGGCTATTGCATGTGGACAAGGTATCTCGTCATGTTGAAATCTCCTACATGAACAAGTTTTCCTCTCAAGACAAACAATGTATCTAATCCCACCTTCATACACTGAAAATATAAAATCAGAAGATGCAACAACCTGCAATTTTTGAAAAAATAGAGACAGTCAACAATATTTTTTTTTCATTTTTTGTTTAACAATAAAATAATAAATACAAAGCAAATATGTACCTTCATTTTGGCACTTTTTGATGCGTTTAAAACCAATATTTCTTCAAATCTTCTACCCAATGTTTCTTTTGTATAAGAAGCTATTTCTCTATTTTTGCAATTCCAAGAACCAAACAGAATTCTAACTTCCTCCAAAAAATCTATAATAGGTAATTGTCGTGCATCAACAAGGCAACCATTGATACATTCAGCTATATTTGAAGTCATCATTCTCCCACGGTTCACTGTTGCATGAGACCTAGCCCACCTTTCATACCCAGCATCTTGAAGATACTTTTTTACTCTTCCATCTATTTTATCCAATTTAGCCATCAATTTTTCAAAATCATCCTTTCTATAAGCCTTAGCCATTGAATAAAACAGATCACTTAGAATGGTTCTGCTTCTCCTAAAGTTTGAACACACATTTTTCCAAAGGTGCCATATGCATGCAAAATGAGGAACAATTGGATAAACAATACTCACACCTTTCTTTATGCTTTCATTTCTGTCAGATACAATACACATTTTTTCCCTCTCACCAAATGCATTCTTAAATTGTTGAAAGAACCATGTCCATGAACAATCATTTTCCGTGTCAACAATTCCGTACGCCAAAGGCAAAATGCAACCTTAATATATAAACACAAAACAACATATAATAAATAACTACTTAATATTAAGAAAATAATAAAATAAATTCATAAACAAAATGGCATACCTGCTCCATCAAGTGTACTAGCAGACACAAATGTACCTCGATAAGCTCCACTAAGATGTGAAGCATCAACAACAACAACTGGCCTACAGAACTCAAATCCTCTCATCATTGGCCTTAATGATATGAAAAGATACATAAATTCGTTGTATTCAGACTTATGCATCCTTATATATGAATTTGGATACACAGTTTCCAGCATATATATGTATCTTGGCATGTTTCTATAGCCATCAGCAGGTTTACCTCTTATAAGTTCCAATGCACGCTCTTTTGCGCGCCATGCTTGTTGATAAGAAATCTCAACGCCATACATTTCCCTGATATCATCAATTATATCGCTCGGAGTATGTTTTCTTTTATGATTTACTAATTTAGGCGCTGTCACACCACTAACAAACCCAACTGTGGCTTGTACCTTGCTTAATACCCTATCCCTTAATGGACAGGTATGTTCACTATTAAAGTATCTCACTATGAATGTTTCTGAATTCTTTCTAACAGATGCCTTCAATTTCCAACAACAATCATCTGAATGACAAACTAATACGTAGCTGCAATAAAAAAACATATATTTATTATTTGCCAAGGTTGACTTTTTTAATAAATAAATATATATATATATATATATATACTTTATTTCATTTTCACAATATAAATGATACTTTATAATAACTATTTCACATCTTCATCACTTTTTCTGTAAATTGATCAGAAATATTACATTTACTGGGTTTAACATTCAAAATGTGACAAAACTCATTACAACCAAATCATATTACACAGAAAACTACACGCAACATATAATATTGAAAACCAATTATATATTATTAAAAATATTAACATATAAATTGAAAACATACCTTTTGTTATCAGATCTTTTAACTTTAAAGTTGAAACTATTCTTTATTTTGTAATTTTCCATTACCACCTTCAGAGTTAACTTATCCTTATACATTTGATTCTCTTCCACAAATGAATTATTGGTGTCTGATATATACTTATCAACATCCATTTCCGGTATGTAATATGCATCATCAATTGTTGATTCAACAATATTGAGAGCCTTTGCGTCGCTTTTTTCACCCTCAACACACATGATGGCACCTGTTGTTGCATCGAAATTTATTATCTCTTCAACACCTTTATCAGAAGTATCAATGCACAAAGGATAAGTTCCAAACACACCCTCATGTTTCTTAATTTCTACATACAATTTTACACCCATATCATTCCGAATACACAATGGAGACGAATTTCCTTCAACAACATATCTAATCTCTATATTTTTTTTCGATTCGTCAATACCCAACTCAGCCGCAATTGTAGAAATAAGATTCATGAACGAAATATTTTCACCAACCACTATCCCATCACTTTTGTATCGCTCATACATAACATCACTTTCCCATATTCCAGAATGTCGCAACAATATCGAAATATTCATCTTTGAAAATTCAGAATTGGCGTTCAAGAGATTTTTTAAAGCAAAATAATTTTTAATTTTTTTCTGATTCAGAATATGACTTTTTAAATATTTTTAAATAGAATAATGAAGTAATTCAGTACGTTTTTATGCAGTTTTCACGGTAATATTGTTAGAAATTTAACATAAATCAAGGGAAATCTGTTACCCTTTAATTTCGCGGTAACAGTTGCCAAAAAAAAAAAATATTAAGTATCCCGTCATTTTATTTAAGTATCATTGTTGGTTATAAAGTATCCGTCATTCTTAAAAAAAAGGGATTTTTGGTAAATATTGATATTATAGGGATAGAATGTAATTTGTCATTTACAGTATGTCATTTGCCTAATTTTTACATCATTTAATCTATAAAGTGGAGGGGCCATTTGGGGAGAGAGAGCCGAAATAGAGCTCTTGAAGTGAAGTCTTGCTCCACCCGGGTTCGAACCTAGGTGGAAGCAATGATTTAAAATGTTTTTATTTAAATTAATAAATTAATTAAATTAATTAATATTTATTAGATGATTTAACAAAAAAGAAAATCAGATTTTTATTATTAATTATTTATTAATTTAGATATCTTATTTTGACTAAGTCTCAACTAGAATTCTAATCCTAAGGAACCTCTCTCTTCTTCACGTTTGATTCACTTCCACGATCTGCCTCTCTCTCTTTTCTCTTCACGTTTTCTTGCCTAACAAAATCTTAAGAACTGAAAACACAACCAAAGTTCTTCACACTTGAAGAACTCACAACGAAAATTACAAACAATCAACTAATCAAAAACGTTACGCAAGAGGGGGGATTATTCCGTCGAATTGGTGTTGAAGTTGAGGGGATTTGGACGTGATTTTTGGTGGTGATTCTGGGCAGCAACTTTGAGTGTTGAACAACACAAAGAACAGGTATGGGTTTTCTCTCTTTGAATCCTTTCTCCAAGAAGAATTTCTTTCTACAAAAGTCGACGTATGAAACTAGGGTTGTCCCCTTGAATGTTGAACTCCTTGTCCCTAGTCTCCTTCCGATTTTAATCTAAATTGGGTTAGAAATCATGTTGTTGGTATGATTGCTGGTAGTTAAGTAAGAAATATGATGTTCCTTGTGATTTTGTGTTTAAAAATAGCAAGCATATTCAATGATGTCAACCGAAAATGATGTGGTGCAATATGTAAATGTTTGTTGTTGTTGCTATCCGTTTTGAAGTCTTAAAGTGGTTTGTTTGATGGCTGAAATTAACGTGCATGAAATGTGTAATTCATGATGTTCATATGAGGTGTATGTGACTGATTTTAAGTGGAAAATCTAAGCTAAAACAACAATGAATCCACACCTAAGAACGTGTTAAGTGAATCGTGAAAGTACCTCAAAAACGAATGTTTGAATGTTGTTAAGTAAAGGCTGGAAAATTTAACTAAATTGCAGCATTTGGTGATGAGGTTTCGGTCAAAAAGGGTGCACTATGTGCTGTCTAAAAATACAAGAAAAATCAGTGAGGTCAGCTGGGTTTGAACCCGAGACCTCACCTTGCTAAGCTACAAAAAAATGAAATTAAAGAAGTGGGGTTAAGAGGGATCGAAATTGGGTTGCTGGTTGGGAAAGGAGAGGGAAATAAATTAAGCAAATAAATGGGAGGCGTTGGAATCGAACCCACGACCTCCAGGCAGCGAGTGAAAGAAGAGAAAAATAAAGAAAAGAAAATGTAAGGCATGGGAATCGAACCCACAACCTCAATGTTGGAAAGGAGAATGGTGAAATTAAATAAGAAAATAAAGTGAGGCCGTGGGGGCTCGATCCCACAACCTCACTGCCAAAAACGCCTAACTTAATAGACTTACAATAAAAATAAAGGAAAGGAGGCTGTGGGGGTTCGAACCCACAACCTCACAGCCTAGCGAATCTATGATTAAAATTAGGAGGATGTTGGGGTTCGAACCCACAACCTCCCAATTTCCCAGCGAAATAAATAAAAAACTAAAATAGGTTGTGGGGGTTTGATCCCACAACCTCTTGGTTTAGGTGAAATGGGAGAAGGAGACTTTAAGGAAAATAAAGGGGTTGTGGGGGTTCGAACCCACAACCCTTCAGCCAACTTAAGAGGAAACCCAAGTAGAAAATCTATGATACAATGTTAATGTTGGGGTTCAATTTAGATTCCCAATATCATGGAGATTAAAAATAAAATCAATGAAAAATATAAATATTATCCAAGTGATTCGAACTTGGGTTTCCTTGCCCAAACTTCCGTATAGATACATAAGTCATACGTAAACAAAATATCCAAGAATAATGCCACCTACTTAGATCGAAATCAAGATCTTTGCATATATACAATATACATAAGTCTTGTACTACATAATCTTAGGAATGTATAAATCACTTAACGAATTATGAATGAAGCCTCATGGCTTGTGTGTATAGACTCATAAGTCTAGCATACGTTTCAAAGAAGTGAACCTAAACTGTATGTAATGAAAATATGTAACCCTATAAGGGTTAAGTATGAGTGTAAAACACACTAAATGGCCTAGTGCATTGGCATACGATGAAAATGATTATTATGTAATGAAATGACGAAACCCTAAAAGGGTTAAGTAATAGTGTGAAACACACAAATGGCCAAGTATATTGGCATATGATGAAATGAACATTCACGTAAAATAGTGTGAGTAATTATGAAGAGCAAATGTGCTAATGTTAATGAATGTGGTGACAACATGATATGAGGCTAATGTAAAAGATGAGAACAATCTCAATTGAGCCTAAGTATATGTTACCAAAACGTACTCACCTATGAGAGTGTAAAGTTAATGAAGAGACCAGTCTCTAAAAACACTCTAATGAAAGTATTGAGATTAACACACTTAATACTAATGATGAGATGAGAAATCATATAATGAGCTATGATGTCCTCATACTAGAAGCCAGCTTCCATGACGTATGAGTTGAATGTAATGGAACTTTATATTGACCACCGATAGACTAGCTATGAGCGGTGATGCCTTCTTTAGGAAAGGGCGGAGGTTCATGAACTCTCATGAGATGAGACTGTCCATCTTGCCGGGTACGGGTCTCCTTATATCTTCTGGTCTTCGAACCTATACTGCCAATATAGGGATCTGGCGGGGTAAAATTCCCATGTACGCTAGCATGTTTTTTGGTCACTTTGGCCAGTGATTCCACCTCTTTTCGGTGTGGGGGAGACACTGGATTTCATGATACTCACATGATCTATGTCGGTTAATGTTAAAGTTCCCAATGAATGAATGAGGCCAGCCTCAAATGAAGCACATAATGAAATGAATGATACCAAAGGTGTTAGGATAGGATAATCAAGAGGTGAGCTAGACTTAGGTAATGACATTATGTTATTCTTGATCATTGCACAGCAAACCCGATGAAAGTCTTAAACTACACCCTAGGTATAGCTGGTGTTCACACTGGTATATGAACGAAATGAAATGAAGTACGTATGAATGAATGAAGAAGACTCTGTGTTTGCTAATGAAGACTCCCTAGTTGAGGTCCCATATGTTGAGCCCTCATTTTGGAAAGTCTTAATGCCAAGTCCATGATTCCAAGGTCTCATGGCATATGAATGAATGATATGAAAAAAGCTATGTGTTATATGTTATGTGCTATGATATGTGATATATGTAAAATGTTATGTGCTGTGTGCAATATGATATTTATGATGATGCATGTTACTCTCATAGCATCACTTTCCTAATCCAAATTTGGAAAGCTCACTGACTTTCCTAATCCAAATTTGGAAAGCTCACTGACTTTCCTAATCCAAATTTGAAAAGTTCACTAACTTTCCTAATCAAAATTTGGAAAGTTCACTAACTTTCCTAATCCAAATTTGGCAAGTCCACTGACTTGACTTTCCATAATCATGTTGTTAGGGAAGAGCTATTCTTTCTCATGCATGTCCTTTGTGTGTGCTTGCATATACCCATACTTAGTACAAGTGTGTACTAACCCTATACAACTATACTAATTTAGGTGCAGGCACAGGTGGACGATAGAGCTACAGGATCATTGTTGCAGTTATCCGAACGTCCAGCATTCATTTGGAGTTGGTAGTTCCTCATGCTTTCGAGGATGCTACTGTTTTATATTCTAGCTTAGTTTCAGATTTGAGGTAGTGGAGCATGTTCCACTAGCCTTTCTTTCCTGTTTTTATTCAGACTTTGTATTGGTGCCATTTTGGCATTTATACAGTTAATACTTATTGAACTATTTCTTTCAGTTGCTTATCTCTTAATGTTAGATGGTTGATGGTGAACAATTATGAAATGATAAGAATGTTTAACAAGTATGTAAAGAAACAAAAAATTTCAAATTTTCCGCTAAAATTAACTTAGATGAAGTAAGAATGACGTAAGTAGGCTTGTCTGCGACCTCTGAGAGGTCAACGACGCCGATCTCGTCTGGGGTCTGGATTCCGTTCGTGACAAAGTTGGTATCAGAGCACTAGGTTAAATTCCGAGAATAATAAGTTCACATCAACCACATTGAGTATTTTCTCAGTCATGGTAGTGAAGTGCACCACTATCCTAAATTAGAGACTACATGATGCGTAGGAAAATTCCCTTCTTCTGATCTTATCGTGCTTTCTCTAATGTCTGTTTCTTGGTGTTAAGAGCGTACCTAACATAAACTCTTGAGATTTAGAAAGATGAATACGAGGAGAAATGAAGGTGGAGCAACAAGGTGTTCCCAGCAAGAACCCACATGCCAGCACCATGGCTAGCAGGTTAAGGGACTTCACGAGGATGAATCCTCCCGTTTACACTGGATCTAAGATTGCTGAAAATCTCGAGAAAGATGTAGGGCAGCTATGCTTCATGCCAGCATGGGCCTTTCCTGGCTTATGGTCCATGTCCAACAAGTGGAGGAATGCAGGAAGAGGAAGCATACTAGGGCAGGGAACAGGTCAAGGCAAGCTGAGAAGAATTTTTCAAGGAAGAGTAGTACTGAAATCAGGGATAAGCCCAGGTTTAAGAAGGGACTCTCCCACCTAGGGGAGTCGAGTTCATCCAGGGCCGCTATAATAGGGATTCCGAGCCCAGAGTTAAGAGAAACTGTGAAGTAGATACACCTCTGGAGAGGCCACCTTGTAGGAAGTGTTGCAAACTTCATGGAGGAGAGTGTAGGAGGGGCTCTAACTCTTTTACAGTTGTGGAAAACCGGATCACATGATGAAGGATTGTCCATATATGAGAGGTTGAGAAAAAGGGAAGGAGAAAGTTCAGTCTAATGGTCCAAGTGAAGAGGCTCTAAGGAGGCAACGATTCTTCGCACTCAAGTCTAGGGGTGTAGAGGAAGACACCTCTGGTGATGTCTCGGGTGCGTATCCTAAATTAGTTTTTCATGTGTATGGGTTTTTGCACTAGTATGAAGTTATTATGTTGGAGTCATCATGTTGGTTGCTGACCTAGGTGACTTATGTGTTTATTTATGTTGTATGATTTGATGAGACTAGTTTAGGAGGGAGTTCCTTAGTCTATTAATGCGAAGCTTCTAGTAGGTTTCAAGGATGTGCACCATCATGTTAATATGTGAATCAGATATTCACAAATGGGGAGTATTGAGTTACCTATGTATGCATACATTCCATAGATGACTTACCTATTGTTAGTAAAGAGTAGTGTAATTACGGGACGAATGTTCCTAAGGGGGGGGATAATGTAACAACCCTTAAAAAATGAATAAGATAAGAAATGCTTAATGTGTCAAGAATGCGTACGATTAGAGCAGGGTTCACATGGATTGATGCACGTAGAACCAGACCTCGAAATCCTTACTACGGCCAAGCCAACTAACTTGGGGAGTTATTTGAGCTTGTAAAGGTTGGAACCAACCATGTAGGGCTCTCGAATATGAAGATTTACTGGAAGGAGTCTTTACGGGACTTAAAAAGAGGAAATCTTAAGTTTTGAGGGTCTAGGGGTAAAATGGTCTTTTACCAGGATAAGGGTAATATCATAATTACCCTAAATATATATATAATCATTTAATTAATAAAGTGGAGGGGCAATTTGGGGAGAGAGAGCCGAAATTGAGCTCTTGAAGTGAAGTCTTGCTCCACTCGGGTTCGAACCTAGGTGGAAGCAATGATTTAAATTGTTTTTATTAAAATTGATAAATTATTTAAATTAATTAATATTTATTAGCTTATTTAAGAAAAAAGAAAATCAGATTTTTATTATTAATTATTTATTAATTTAGATATCTTATTTTGACTAAGTCTCAACTAGAATTCTAATCCTAAGAAACCTCTCTCTTCTTCAGGTTTGATTCACTTCCACGATCTGCCTCTCTCTCTTTTTTCTTCACGTTTTCTTGCCTAAAAAAAGCTTAAGAACTGAAAACACAACCAAAGTTCTTCACACTTGAAGAACTCACAACGAAAATTACAAACAATCAACTAATCAAAAATGTTACGCAAGAGGGAGTATTATTCTGGCTAATTGGTGTTGAAGTTGAGGGGATTTGGACGTGATTTTTGGTGGTGATTCTGGGTAGCAACTTTGAGTGTTTAACAACACCAAGAACAGGTATGGGTTTTCTCTCTTGGAAACCTTTCTCCAAGAGGAATTTCTTTCTACAAAAGTCGACGTATGAAACTAGGGTTGTCCCTTGAATGTTGAACTCCTTGTCCCTAGTCTCCTTCCGATTTCAATCTAAATTAGGTTAGAAATCATGTTGTTGGTATGATTGCTGGTACTTAAGTAAGAAATATGATGTTCCTTGTGATTTTGTGTTTAAAAATAGCAAGCACATTCAATGATGTCAATCGAAAATGATGTGGTGCAATATGTAAATGTTTGTTGTTGTTGCTATCCGTTTTGAAGTCTTAAAGTGGTTGGTTTGATGGCTGAAATTAACGTGCATGAAATGTGTAATTCATGATGTTCATATGAGGTGTATGTGCCTGATTTGAAGTGGAAAAATCTAAGCTAAAACAACAATGAATAAACACCTAAGAACGTGTTAAACGAATCGTGAAAGTACCTAAAAACGAATGTATGAATGTTGTTAAGTAAAGGCTGGAAAATTTAACTAAATTCCAGCATTTGGTGATGAGGTTTCGGTCAAAAGGGTGCACTATGTACTATGTAAAAATGCAAGAAAAATCAGTGAGGTCAGCTGGGTTTGAACCCGAGACCTCACCTTGCTAAGCTACAAAAAAATAAAATTAAAGAAGTGGGGTTAAGGGGGATCGAAATTGGGCTGCTGGTTGGGAAAGGCGAGGGAAATAAATTAAACAAATAAATGGGAGGCATGGGAACCGAACCCACGACCTCCAGGAAGCGAGTGAAAGAAGAGAAAAATAAAGAAAAGAAAATGTGAGGCGTGGGAATCGAACCCACGACCTCAATCTTGGAAAGGAGAATGGTGAAATTAAATAAGAAAATAAAGTGAGGCTGTGGGGGCTCGATCCCACAACCTCACTGCCAAAAACGCCTAACTTAATAGACTTAAAATAAAAATAAAGGAAAGGAGGGTGTGGGGGTTCGAACCCACAACCTCACAGCCTAGCGAATCTATGATTAAAATTAGGAGGCTGTGGGGATTCGAACCCACAACCTCCCAATTTCCCAGCGAAATAAAGAAAAAAATAAAAGAGGTTGTGGGGGTTTGATCCCACAACCTCTTGGTTTAGGCGAAATGGGACAAGGAGACTATATGGAAAAATAAAAAGGGTTGTGGGGGTTCGAACCCACAACCCTTCGGCCAACTTAAGAGGAAAACCAAGTAGAAAATCTATGATACAATGTTAATGTTGGGGTTCAATTTAGAGTCCCAATATCATAGAGATTAAGAATAAAATCAATGAAAATGTAAATATTATCCAAGTGATTCGAACTTGGGTTTCCTTGCCCAAACTTCGGTATTGATACATAAGTCATACGTGAACAAAATATCCAAGAATAATGCCACCTACTTAGATCGAAATCAAGATCTTGACATATAGACAAGATACATAAGTCTTGTACTACATAATCTTAGAAATGTATAAATCACTTAACGAATTATGAATGAAGCCTCATGGCTTGTGTGTATAGACTCATAAGTCTAGCATACGTTTTAAAGAAGTGAAGCTAAGATGTATGAAATTAAATGATGTAACCCTAGAAGGGTTAAGTATGAATGTAAAACACACAAATAGCCTAGTGCATTGGCATACGATGAAAATGATTATTAAGTAATGAAATGACGAAACCCTAGAAGGGTTAAGTAATAGTGTGAAACACACAAATGGCCAAGTATGTTGGCATATGATGAAATGAATATTTACGTAAAATGGGGTGAGTAATTATGAAGAGCAAATGTGCTAATGTTAATGAATGTGGTGACAACATGATATGAGGCTAATGTAAAAGATGAGAACAATCTCAAATGAGCCTAAGTATATGTTACCAAAACGTACTCACCTATGAAAGTGTAAAGTTAATGAAGAGACCAGTCTCTATGAACACTCTAATGAAAGTATTGAGATTAACACACTTAATACTAATGATGAGATGAGAAATCAATCTAATGAGCTATGATGTCCTCATACTAGAAGCCAGCTTCCATGACGTATGAGTTGAAAGTAATGGAACTTTATACTGACAACCGATAGACTAGCTATGAGCGGTGATACTTCTTTAGGGAAGGGCAGAGGTTCACGTAATTCTCATGAGATGAGACTGGCTGGCTTGCCGGGTATGTGTCTCCTTATATCTCCTGTTCTTCGAACCTATACTGCCAATATAGGGATCTGGCGGGGTTAAATTCCCATGTATGCTAGCATGTTTTTGGGTCACTTTGACCGGTGATTCCACCTCTTTTCGGTGTGGGGGAGACACTGGATTTCATGATGCTCACATGATCTATGTCGGTTAAAGTTAATGTTCCCAATGAATGAATGAGGCCAGCCTCAAATGAAGAACATAATGAAATGAATGATACCAAAGGTGTTAGGATAGGATAATCAAGAGGTGAGCTAGACTCAGGTAATGACATTAGGTTATTCTTGATCATTGCACAGCAAACCCGATGAAAGTCTTAAACTACACCCTCGGTATAGCTGGTGCTCACACTGGCATATGAACGAAATAATATGAAGTACGTATAAATGAATGAAGCAGACTCTGTGTTTGCTAATGAAGACTCCCTAGTTGAGGTCCCATATGTTGAGCCCTCATTTTGGGAAGTCTTAATGTCAAGTCAATGATCCCAAGGTCTCATGGCATATGAATGAATGATATGAAAGAAGTTATGTGTGATATGTTATGTGCTATGATATGTGATATATGTAAAATGTTATGTGCTGTGTATAATATGATATTTATGATGATGCATGTTACTCTCATGGCATGACTTTCCTAATCCAAATTTGGAAAGTTCACTAAGTTTTCTAATCCAAATTTGGCAAGTCCACTGACTTGACTTTCCATAATCATGTTGTTAGGGAAGAGCTATTCTTTCTCATGCATGCCCTTGGTGTGTACTTGCATATACCCATACTTAGTACAAGTGTGTACTAACCCTATACAACTATACTATTTTAAGTGCAGGCACAGGTGGATGATAGAGCTACAGGATCATTGTTGCAGTTATCCGGACGTCCAGTATTCATCCGGAGTTAGTAGGTTCTCATGCTTTCGAGGATGCTACTGTTTTATATTCTAACTTTGTTTTAGAGTTGATCTAGTGGAGCATGTTCCACTAGCCTTTCTTTCCTGTTTTTATTCAGACTTTGTATTGGTGCATTTTGGCAATTATGCACTTAATACTTATTGAACTATTTCTTTCAGTTGCTTATCTCTCAATGTTAGATGGTTGATGGTGAACAATTATGAAATGATAAGAATTATTAACAAGTATGTTAAGAAACAAAAAGTTTCAAATTTTCCGCTAAAATTAACCTAAATGAAGTAAGAATGACGTAAGTAAGCTTGTCTGCGACCTCTGAGAGGTCAACGACGCGGGTCTCATCTGGGATCTGGGATTTGGATTTCGATCGTGACACTAGGTTATAATGATGATGCTTCCTCTACATTCAAACGACTATGTAAGGGATAGGTGTGGTCTACATGTTGATGTTTGAATACTCCTTAGTAGTATGACCCCTACCTATGTACCCCTATATGAATATGTTGTCTTGAGCCTTATTAGGAGTCATTGGTGTAAATGATGAATATGTCTTACCTCATATGCTATGTGTAAGATCTCGAAAATTACTTAGGTAAACTAGAGACTAACATGGTTGTCATGATTGTCCAAGGTCCTAAATTGGTCTATAATGAGGTATTGAGGCAGTGTCTAAGAGTTTAGGTGCATTGAAAGTCAAACGTCAAGGGACGACTAAGAAGTTCGACAACTAAGTCACCTATGTGCCATAGGTGTGTTATGTGCTTATATGTGTTTTTCATGAGGTTATAAGGTATTTAAATGAGTTATTATGGTGTATATATGCAGTGTGTAAAGTTTCATGTAGTTTGGAGGTCAAACGTCCATGAACGTCCGTTCGAAAGGTTTGCCTTCAAACACCTTTTGTGTCTTGACATGTTTGGTTGAGTTTTACATGCTTGTTTTGGATGAACTTCATGTGAGAGGTCCTAAACTCATATACAATCATATTCAGGTTGAAAACGTATGGGAAACCATCCCCAAGGACCAGCCAAGGGTCCTTTAGGAAGGACCCTTCAAGAGTGCCAAAGCTGTCAAAAACCAGCCCAATCTACGGAGGCAATCGACGCCCAGTGTGTCAGTCGACGCCCCGTAGGTGAAGGGGCATAGGTGGAAACATAGGCGTGGGAGAGTACAAGCCAAAGACCAGCCTCATTCCAAAACCACGGACCAACAGGACGGTCCGTTGGTTAAAGGACGGGCCATCGATGGCCATCCGTCTCTGAGAACTGCCTTCCGGCGTAGTTCACTGTAATGTTAGCTCAGTTCACTGTAATGTGAGGGGTGAAATTATAAATTTTACATCCAAATTAGAAGTTTGGCAGTTCATTAAGGCTCTTTTGGGTATTTTAAACATGAATATAAGTCTTTAACACTTAGAAGAATTCATTCTTTAAAATCAAAACCCAAAATCCCTTAGAAATTCTTTAGAACTTCATTGAAGCCATAACTCAAGGAAGAGTTTAAATTGGAGATTTGAGTTGTGAGTCTTCATCAAATTGGAGTATTAACATCATTTAGGTATGGTTTTTGATCCTTGAAATTGTATTTATCATGGAGCCCAAAATTCAAAGAGGTTTCTAAAGTTTTCAAAGATGATCTTGTCCAATTTTATGATCTATCGATGGGTTCTTGCATTAAAGGTTTTAAATAATCAATTCTTGAATAGATCATTTTAACTCAATTAAACTATGAACCCGTGTAATTGATGAACCCTAGTTTTTGACTACTTTATGAGTTACTTGATATTGACTTAATGCTTATGAATTATTGTGTAGTTTTGTATGGGTTATTGGGTGATGTAAGAATTGTATTCAATTGATGTATAGGTTGTCTTAGATTGATAAATCTATGTTTAATTGACCTAGTTTCTTTGAGTATTATGGTTTTTATATTGAATTGATGATCATGGCCATGGGTAAGGGCCTATTGGTATTGAATTGGATGATTTAGCTAAGGATTGAAGTGGTGAGAATGGATTGGTGGTACATTACCCTATTTCTCCTTATTTGATATAATTTAGCTTTTGAATTATGTTATGATTTATATGGTCCACTTATGGTGGTGGTATTATGTGTTATAATTGTGAATTATGTGTCCTTATCGGCGTTACTTTATGTATTATGATGATCATGGCCTTGTCGACAACTACTTGAAGTAATATGATGATTTGTATAGTTGATTATATGAAGTATTATCATATATACCTACAAGTGAAGTAATGTGAAAGTATGTGGGTTCTTTTATTGAAGTTGTTAGGTGATCATGTAAGACTATGACTATGTGTTCATGTGTGTAGTCTTAGAGTTGATGCATGGTTGTTCCTACTTGACTATATGAGTCTATAATGGTTATATTGATGATGTTATAGTAAGGAATTGGATTAAATAAAGATGATAAGGGTCATACCTAAGTACTTCAAAGAATGTTATGCTATATGTAATAAAGTAAAGTATGTTGTGTCTTGTCTTGGTAGACTTGTGTCCCTTACTTGATGCATGTATGAATGTGAATATGAGATGTATTGACTTAGTATGCTAAAGCCTCTTAGTGTTGTATGTATGAGTGACATTAGACCTTGAATTATATTAAGAAGGTCCTTCATGTGAAACTTTGAACCTAGTGGTAAGGTTATGTAACTTGAAGTAGAAAGCCGTAATGGTATTCTTCTTGTAATGAATGATGGACTTAAGTTTGGTTGGCAGGAACGGAATTATATCAATCCTTATGAAAGTCATTATGAGCTTCTTGTCGCCACTGTAAGGCAGCCCTATGGGACCTCTTTGGTAGGGTAAATGAAATTAGGTTATGAAGTTGATATGGAACCCTAGATATTCCTCAACCATGTGCGTACATGGGATGTGTCCAAGTTCTACCAATTGTAAGTAGAACACCCTCCATCGGATTAGGTTACAACTCCAGATTCCATGTTTTGATACCATGGTGTATGTCGATTATTGCCTATTCTCATCATGTTGGATACCTATTAGCATTAGAGAAGTTCTATGAAGTTTAGGTGGTTGTATGGGACGCTATCTAGACATTGCACAATAGTCTTTGAAGATGTTAGTGATAGTCCCTAGGTCTGCTCCAAGACCATTACTTGAATGTCCTCTATGTGATAAATGTCTCTTAATGAACTAATGAAATAATGACTTATGTTAGAAAGCATGTAAATGAATAAGTACCTAATCTAGAGTGACTTAAGGATTCCTTAGTTAAAGTGTGAATGGGGCATAAAGGATGATCTCTTCATGTCTTATCTAGGGAAGTCTTGAGAATGATTCTAATTAGTGAATTTGGTTGATTCTTTAGGCATGATCTAAACTTAGGTAGTCTTAATGAATTTTCAGGTAACCTTGATGAGAGTGTATGGGCGTTCTCTTCTAGGAGTACTTAAGTAAGTCTTTTGATAGCCTTGGTAAGGAGATTGTCATATTATACATGTCATGTGTTTGGTTTATTGTAAATGTATGTGTCTCATCATAAGTAGTTTTAAGGATCATTTAGGCATTCTTAGAGAGGGTGTATGAACGGTCTCCCTTTGTGTTGCTTATGTGAGTCTTAGGATAGCTTTTAGGGGGGAAATATATGCTACAAAGTGCTTAAAGTGAAGATAAGGCATTTCACCGTACAATGAAGGAACTTCACTGTGAGAATTGGTTCAGTGTAAAGTGACCTAAAAATGTACTAAATTGCTTAAATGTTATGTTATGTGTTTCTAAGATGTTAAATGTTGTTCTTATGATTATATTATGATATTTAAATCAAAAGATGCATATTTTCAATGAATGTCCGTTTTCATGATTTTTATGCATTATGTCATACTTAGTACATCTGGTTTTACTAATTTCATTCTTTTATCTATCTCTATAGTGGTTGGTAGGTGAGGAGCATTTGGGAAGCAAGACTTGGATTGTAGCATCATTCAAGTGAAGTTGAAGTATGTCCTCATTTGACTTGAGGGCATAGATGTCTTTTGTTTCTCTTATTGAAGTATTGTAATAGACTTAGTAGTACTATATTTCTATTGTATATGGTCCGTGTGCCAAGTACTCTTGTGTCTAAGATTTGATTAAATGAGACTTAGTATTTCCTATGAGTTTTATATGAAAGAGATTTTAAAGACTATGAAACTATTTGTCAAAAGTTTTAATTCTGCACTACTTTTCACTATGTATATGCGATGAACGATACAAAAGGGCTTCTATAAGACCTCCGAGAGGTAGAATACGCCGGTTGCACTCCGAGAGTGCCATATCTTCTAGGGTGTAGTCTCGGGATGTCAAAAGCTTGGTACCATAGCATAGGATATGAAAGTAGTCTTAGGAATCAAAAAGTCTCATCAAGTCACGTCTAGTAGAGTCTCGACCATTGGTGTTAGTCGAGACACATCTATGGGCGAGAGGCTATAGGACGATAGAGTTTCCCTTCTTTTCTACTCCTATGTCGTTCCATAGAGTAAAAGTTAAGATTACTCTTTTCTTATGGTTTTCCTTGTGTTTCTATGAAGATAATTATGAGGAGGACACATGCCAGGAGAGTTGAGGAAAATAATGTGCATGAGGATATTCATCCTCAAGTTGAGCAAGTTGAGAAAGTTGCTCAAGGTCCTCAAGGTGCTCAAGGTGATCAAGTGCCTCCCCAAGGTGATCAAGTCCCTGTTGTGGAAGGAGGTAATGAGGTTCCGGTGGGTCCTCCGGAGTTGAGTAATAGAGATATTAGAGAGGCTTTGCTTGCTTTAGCCCGAACCGTGACTACTCAAGAGGATTTGAGTATGGTGCCTAGGATGAATGTTGTGGAGATCTCTATGACCTCTATGTTGAGAGAATTTGTGAGGATGAATCCTCCTATCTTTTTTGGCTCTAAGGTGGAAGAGAATCCCCTAGAGTTTCTTGATGGTGTGTACAAGGTGTTGATGGTGTGTACAAGGATGAATACTCCTTAAAAATGTACTAAATTGCTCAAATGTTATCTTATGTGTTTCTAAGGTGTTAAATGTTATTCTTATGATTATATTACGATATTCAAATCAAAGATGCATATTTCCAATAAATGTATTTTTTCATGATTTTTATGCATTATGTCATACTTAGTATATGTGGTTGTACTAATTCCATGCTTTTATCTATCTCGATAGTGATTGGTAGGTGAGAAGAATTTGGAAAGCAAGACTTGGATCGTAGCATCATTCAAGTGAAGTTGAAGTATGTCGACATTTGACTCGAGGGCATAGATGTCTTTTAATTCTCTTATTGAAGTATTTTAATAGACTTAAGTAGTACGATATTTCTATTGTGTATGGGTCGTGTCCCAAGTACTCTTGTTTCTAAGATTTGATGAAATGAGACTTAGTATTTCCTATGAGTTTTATACGAACACTACAACAAAATATATGTATAGCTACGAAATATAAGCCACAAATATAAAAATTGTAGCTATTACATAGTAATAGACACAAAAATTTGAATTTCCTAGATATTTATATATTCGTAAAAAATCTTAGCCACGAAAATTTAACCGACAAAGCTAATTCCTTATTTTTGCTACAATTTCCAACAATTGTGGCAATAATTCCCTAAATATCTACATCTTTATTTCTATAACAAATGTTTGTAGCTGTTCATAATTTTCTGCAACGCTTTAAAAGTTATTGTAGCAATAGTAACCTTTCAGCTACAATAAACTATTTGAAACAAAATATTGTAGCTGAATAATCATTTTTGCTTCAAGTTATAGGAATATCGTGGCAATAGATAATTGATAGAGACACTTTTTTTTACTATTAAGAAATAACAAAAATTCATAGTAATAAAAACCTTTTAGCCACAATAAAATATCTAAAACAAAATATTGTAGCTAAATAACCATTTTTGCTTCATGTTACAAAAAATCGTGATAATAGTTAAATAATATAGCCAAAGAGATTTTTCTACAGTAAAAATTCGTAGCTTATTATTATTTTTTGCCACGTATTAAAATTTGTTATAGCAATACATAGTAACCTTTTAGTCACATTAAGGTTATTAAAAATAAAATATTATAATTAAATAAATATTTTTGTGTGAAGTACTAAAATAATTGTGGCAATAGTTGAGTTAATAACTATAAATATTTATCCTGACGAAATAATAGAGCCACAAATTTATTGTTATGATAAAGTATCTTAGCGAATAAAGTATCTTAGTGTAATTAGAGGTGTCAATTGTTTGATGTCATTCATGTTCCTTATAAATTTCAATTATAATTTCAATAAATATATGATTATCTATAACAAATTTTGATTAACTAATTATGCCAAACATAAAAATCTTGATCTAGTACTTCTAGATTCTTATTTAATTCAAACTTATTTCCTTGTTATAATATCTTTATTAATCTAGTGTAATTAGATTTTTTAATCATTCGATTCGATTCGATTTTACAGGTCTATTTGTAAATTTCAAATGTAATATAAATAAAAAGGTGACTATATAAAATTGAAATTGACAAACTAATTATATTAAACTTAATCATAACTTCATTGAAACTTCATATTGATCAAATGCTTCTAAATTTGGTATTTGATGTAAACTTATTTCATCTGAATATATCTTTATTATCCATAAAGTTTAATTGAATGTGTTAATCATTTGATCCAATTTACGAACTCATTTGTAAATTTCAACTACAGTTTCAATAAAATAGGAGATTGTATATAATTAATTTGATTACTAGTTATATCAAACTTACATATGATTTCACCATGTCTCACTAAAACTTTATTTTCATCAAATGCTTTTAAAATTGTCATTTGACTCAAACTTGTTTCATCAGAATGATATGTTTATATTATCTTTATATATCTAATGTATAAGCAGGTATTAACCGTTCCATTCAATTCAATCTATAGACATTTATAAGTTTTAAAAATGAAGTCGATAAAAACATGTTTAAATCTAAATAATTTTGATTAACTAACTTTGTAAAACTTAAAAATAGCTTTATTGAGTCTTATTGAAGCTTCATCTTTATTAAATTCTTTCGAAGTTAATATTTGACTCAAACTTTTTTCATCGAAATAATATCTTTCTCGATCTTGTATAATTAGAGGTGTTAATAATGGGCCAAAACAATTTAATTTTGTAATTCTATTTGTAAAATTTAACAAATAGGTCATTATATATATATATATATATATATATATATATATATATATATATATATATATATATATAGATAGATAGATATAGATAGATAGATAGATAGAGTGAGAGAGAGAGAGAAAAATAATTTCATTTTTTGTGTTTCTTAGTTACAAATTATTATTATTATTATTATTGTTATTAGGTTATTTCTTTCTTGTGTTTCTTATTTACAAATGATTTGCATATAAAAAAATAAAAAATAAGTAATTGAAACATAGGCCAATTGGCCTCCATTTCCCTTCTCCAATTACACAAAACCCCAAAATCCCCCCCTCTGCCCCCCCCCCCCCAAAAAAAAACAAAAATTAAAAATGCAAAAACACAATGTTGCCCACAAAATATTTAAATTTAAATTAGTAAACCTACCTTCTCAGAATTAAAACCCAGATCCTTTTTCCTTATTTCCCATTCCTTTCCTATTATCCCCTTCCCCTTCCTTATCTCGCTATCTTGTTTAACAAAAAAAATTATGTAACGTTTTGTTGATTAACTTTTTTTGAAGGTTTTATTCAAGGTATGTTCGTCTCTCTTTATTTTAGGAATTTTCAATTTTTCTTACTTTTATTTGATTTAAACTTTTTGGAATCAGGTTTATTGTAGCAATTTTATAAATACTTTGTGTTATGAGTGATTTAGAGGATTTTAAAGGTCGAATAATATCGGGAAGATCCATAAGTTATTGATTGCAATAATAAAGCAACGTCAAAATAATAGGATGAAGATTCTTTTAAGAAGTTTCAAAGAACTCTATGTTTGTTTACTCCTCTTTTGTTCCTTCACATTTTGTTCTTATTTTATTTTGTTGATTTTTTTAATTTATTTTTCCTTGTGATTAAATGAGTGCATAGGTCATATATATAATCAATTAGTCTTGATGTTGGTGCTAAAATACCTTATCCTTATTGACATGCATTTAAGAGTAATTAAGGCATATGAGTGCATTCTAAGATATGGAGATGTTGATAAAGCTAAGGTTGTTGAATATCGTGGATGAAGGTATAGGAGAAGACTACGGTGCTTTGTGCTCAAACAAGATGGTATCGTAAAAGAATTATACATTAAGATTATTTTTAGAATTGTAAAATGCAATTATATATAATTTGAGAAGTGTTTTGGAATCAGAAAAATGCATTGGTAGCTAATTATATAATTCTTGTAACTTGTAAAGCTTGTGTAAGTTCTTCAATAGAGATGAAATTATTGAATGCAACCATATATAAATGTATATAATTCTCATTTGTAATGTTCCTCTAGCAAGAACATGTATATAATTGTTTATTTTTCTTATCAAATTAATATGTTTAGCTATAGTTCCATATATTTCAAGACTAAAAGGTATTATTTTTAGCTACAACACGATAATTTTATGGCAAATACTTTATGTCATATCCACAAAGATTATTCTCACTAATAAATATGAATAATGTTGCCACAAAATTAAGCTATATAAATAGCTATAAAATCTAAATTTGCATGGCAAAGAGAATAAACATTTTGCTACAATATCCTACTTTTGTGTCTGATCTATCAAAATAGCTACAACTCTTTTTTTATTGTGGAAAAAAAATAAAATAACTTGCTATAAATATATATATTTTAGCAAGACTTTGGTATCAAAATAGCTACAACTCCTAAATTATATAGCAATAGAGATTAGTTCTTAGCCACGGGTCATGTAAACTTTGTAGCTAACTTTAGCCACGCTACATCTTTCTACGAATGTTAGGAAAAAAAATATTGTAGCTAAAGTGTTTAGCCACAGAAACTTTTATATTTAGCTACAATAGTTTCTGTGGCAATATATGTCTTTTCTTGTAGTGGAAAGAGATTTTAAAGACTATGAGATTATTTGTGAAAAGTTTTAATTTCGCACTATTTTTCACTATGTATATGGGATGAACGATACGAAAGGACTTGTATAAGACCTCCGAGAGGTCGAGTACGCCGGTTGCACTCCGAAAGTGTCATATCTTCTAGGGTGTGGTCTCGGGATGTGACACTATGATGGTTGGTGTGTGGTATATAGTTCCTATTACTCTATATTTGAGTTGTTTATGGTTTAAGGGACTTAAATGTGTATTGTGACATTTGTAAGGTGGCTGCCTTAATGTTAGGATTGTTGCCTTTAGATGATCATGTTGACCAATGTACACACATCACACGCCTCATGCATGCTTATCGAAGTAGTATAGGTTCATGGTGTCTAATGAAAGGATAATTGTCATATGCACTAATATCTTCTACTATGCATGAAAAGTATATGTTCATGAACTATGTTATGTATCCCATAACTAAGATGACTTGATAGGTGTACTAGTATGGGCAAAGGTATGGGACCTTGTCTAAGCATTGCACATGTGTGCCTTGATAGGATAGTTCCTAGGTTTGGTTTCCTATGTGTATGAATATGAATGCATGGTTATGATATGAATGTGTATAATGTCTTAAAGTGTTTATATGAAAGGATTGATCATATAGTTACACCTATACACTTATGCATTGATGTATTAACATGTGTGGTTTTAATGTGTTTATGTGAAAGGATTGATCACATATATGTATATACACACATATATGATGATCTAGTAAAAAGATGGGCACATGGAAGGTGTTCCCAAGAGTATCCTAAAACTAGATAGGTGTTGGAATATGCTATAAGCATATGAGGAGTCAATATCATAAGCCTATGTTTTTGAAATAATTTAATAAAGGTTTTTCAATAAAGGGAACTTAGCTTAGCACCTAGTGAATTTGACAATGAGAGGTGTTGTCTTCCCTTGGAGGAAGATTCACCTATGGTTCAACATGCGGTGTTCACTTTCCTTGAGGGAGATTCACCCATGGTTTCTTATGAGATTAGGCTCCAATGCTAATGAGCATGTAGAGGGTTATGTATATCTCTTAGTTCCCTGAACTATGCTTTCCACATAGGATCTAGCAAGTGATATCACCTAAGATGCTGGTTTATGGTTAATGTTTTACGGGCACCTCTTCTTGGTGTGAGGTTCTACAACACCAAATTCTATGTTTAGCACCCATGGTCTTAGTTCGGTTAAGGCTATAGTTTTGCTAAAGTAAAATGGACAATGGAAGTAAATGACTTGGACCCTAACTAGGATAAACTAAGGAAAGTTTCTTAGTGTATGTGGGGGTATGTGACTTCACTTATGCATTGAAAAAGTAGCTCTTGAAGGGACTTCTAGGAAGGTGTTCTAATGTATATGAGAATGTTTATGTTCCTTATGCATGACTGTAACGCCCTAAAATGAACTAAGGTGAACTAGAGCTTCGTGATGATTTCTTGAGTTAATTTTAAGTTAAAATGAGTTACATTAGTGTTCTTAGGCAGTGTGTGAAGGTGTGTTTACATGTACACACACACTCACACTTGAATGAATGAATGAATCTAAGTTAAGTAAAAAGGGGAGTTTTAGGGTGAACACTCTTCGTGAGTTTAGATGAAATGTTTAGTAGCAACCTCACTACATCCTAAGAGCTTTCTAATATAGGTTTGAGGACGAATGCCCTTCATGAGTTGAGATGTGGTGTTCACTAGTTGTCCTTGACCTATATTTTTTAATGTTGAGAATCCGTGGGGAGTTAGGCCTAGCACCTAGAGGATATGAAAAAGGGGTGGTTACACTCCGTGAGATAAGAAGTTGTACTCCGATGTACCTATTGATATGAGTACTTATCGTTAGTAGAGAATTAGTTACTTAGTAGCAATCTCCTTATCCCTTAACTATGCGCCTGCATAGGTGTAGCTATTTGGAAAGCCATGTAAAATCTAAAGAGAAAAGACCTCACTCTAGGAAAGTGAGAGGACCCTTCTCCGATAAAGGAAGTATCGGGATTCAAATTTTAACTCTAATGGTCTATGTCGGTTAAGCTAACCACCACAAAATTAATGAAATTACTAAGTCTTCTAAATGAGTGGAATGGGACGCTATTTATCCATTGCACTAGGTAGGCATTTTGAAAGGGGAGTCTTGGTGAGTCTTATATGAATTGAATAAACTAAGTCTCCTTAAAGAACATACTACTTAGGGTAGGAGGTGGTATGGGCTGCTATCTATTCATTGCACTAAGAAGACCTTCCGAAAGGGGAGTCTTGGTGCAAAGCCTTCTAAAAGAGTGTACTACTTAGGGTAGGTGGTGGAATGGACGCCATCTACTCATTGCACTAAGTAGGCATTATGAAAGGTAAGTCTTGGTGTGTGGTTGAGTGTTCTTCTATTGTCTTGTTATTGAGTGGTGACTTGTTCTCCCGAGTGGAGTAAGCCTATGGTGGGTAGTCTTAAGGATATCCTTGGTGTGCATTGTTTAAAGTGTATGGGCGTAATATTCCAGAAAATGTACTTCTCTAGTGAAGAGTCTATTAGGTTTTAAGAATATATATTGGGGTACATGGGCATCCCAATGCCCAATATTGAGTAATATTGGGCATGTTAGAGAATACTTGCTTAAGGGTGTTAGCCAATTTCTATGTATTAACAAGTAACTTAAAATACACTTTGATGGTCAAATGCTCCAATACAAGCTTGTTTAGGAATTATACCTGCAATGAAGACCCTAAGCTAAAATTCTTAATTTCATCGCTTACACACATTAGGTACAAGGCATCCAAGTGTGAAGCCTAGATACCATAGCACATGATCATTTAAAATGATCATATGTATTAAGCAGTGCCTAAGGACATAGTGAGGATCCTTGGGACAAGAATTGAACTTTCACAGTGCAACTACAGAGTGCACGGTTAGGAAAGTGCACGACAAAACATGTTCAAGCACATGTGCTACCGGCCGAGAGACCAAGCGACCAAGCCCAACCGATTCGGTTAAAGCGGTTAGGGGGCCGACACGCGTTGGGTGAAGTTACGTGGGGCCGAGCTTCCTTACAAATCCTAGGCTCTAACTAACTTACCTAACTAGCTAACTAACCTAGGACTAACTAAAATGAACTAACTAGTGTGCCCGAAATCCTAAGACCTAACCGGGTGACACTAGCCGAGTAGCTAACTAAAGAAACATCCTAGTACCTAACCTAGGATGGTCCAAAGAGGTTGGTTATGGTCCTAGTGAATTAGGGGTACTTTAGTAATTACCCTAGGTCACTTAATTAATTGAATTAGCAACATAATTAATTAATTAAATTCATGGTCAAACCCGAGACCCTTAGCAAATTTTCAGAATTTTGCCAAGTCAAATGCTCTCCTATTTTTAGTCAATTTAGGAGGGAATTTTAGTAATTATCTAATTGATTTATTTAATTAAGTTAATTAGCCTAAGTTGAATTAATCAATATTCAGTTCCTAAGACTTAGACTCACGTTTATCCAGTAGTTCTTACGACTGAAAAATAGTGAACAAACGCAGGAAAAAAAACAGAAAAAATACTCTCTGTTCTCCATAGGCGAATTCAAGGCGATTCTACAAGATTTTCGTGCAAAGAACAGGGTGATCTTTGTACATTAAATTCTACAGTAAGGTATGGTTTTCTCTCTTGGATTCCTTTCCCCAGGAGCCTTTTCAAACGTTTTGAATTCAAGAAAACCGAAACTAGGGCTGTTCCCAATGAAATTGTCAAATGTTCATATCCATAGTTCTCCCTATTTGCGAATCTAGTAGTATGTACAATGCAAATCTGCATGTTGTTGGTATGTGGTGCTAACTGATCATTATGTGTAGGTTTTTGTGATTTTATAATGTCGAATTAGACCTATAGGTTAAATCCGTATGATTAGAGTATCATTTACATGAGATAGGAAATATTGCAATGCCTAATTGTGTTCGAGAAGATGAAATTGTTATAAATCGTTTATGAAATACAGTTTACTGTTGAAAGGAATGAAGGTTTCGGTTACTGTTTGTGTTTATAGTAGATATATTTGTAAGTGTTTGGAATGCAATATTCCAAGAAGAAATAAGAATGAGAATCAAAGCTAGTTAATGAATCTTCAATGCCAAATCAACTTTATAGCTTGGCCAATCTAAGCACTGAATTGTTCTTATGAGCTAATCAAAGGTTAAAAGTTGGCTTGCATAAAATTATGAGATTACTATTGTATATACATGAAGTTAATTGACTTGGCTAGTGATAATATCATGACAAGTGTTTAGTGAAAGTTTGGTTTATGCAAGTAAACTGGCCAGCAATATTATTTCCAAAATATGTAATAGAATTGGCTAATGACTAAGTCATACCAATCTTATATGGCCAATGTAAATTATGATGTTTCTTGTAAGGCCAAATACATGTTAAAGATTGACTTGACAAGATGTAACTCAATGAACTCATAACCTAGGGTATGCCAATGATTGGGTCCCAACATACCCTATTTTAATGAACTTGTGAACATAGTAGCACATTGAATAAGTCCTTATAACTTTCATAAAGAATGGTACAAGACTACCAAATAACATTGAACAAGATAACGTGAGTAATGAAATAACTAAAGTTTATGAGTTATGAAATTAACCTAGAATGGGGTGTTAAAAGAAGTGAGACAACTCTCACTTGTACCTAAAAAATTCTGTTAACTATACTCACATAAGAGGGTGCTATAAATCGTGAGACAGGTCTCATTCACACCATGATGATAATGTAAGATTTAAGTTCACATTCATCAAGTATAGAAAGGGATGACAAGTCATCCATTTAGCTAAGCATACCTCATACTAGAAGCAAGCTTCCACAGTGTATGAGTCAACTCTAAAAGTTGTAAAGTAAAATAAATTGAGCTAAGCACCGATAGACTAGTAATGAGCTTGTGCAAGCACATGTAATCCTCATGAGATGAGGATACCATCAAGGTGGATAAGGGTCTCCAAATTCTCCTAGTCTTTGAACTATGTCGCCATCATAGGTTACTAGCTGGTGGATCCACCTAAGAAATCTAGGAAGTATTCGGTTTCACTTTGGCATGTGAACCACCTCTTTTTTAGTGTGGGGAAGACACTGGATTTCATGTTAGCTCACATGATCTATGTCGGTTAAATGTTCAAGATTTCTTTAAGAAAGTAATAAAGAAAGAAACAAAGAACTGGGAAGATGAGGGGTGTTCGGATAGGATGACCAAAGGGTGAGGTTAGACTAAGTAATGATGTAAGTCATTCTTAGTCATTGCACAGAAAGATCCCAACGGAAGTCTTAAAAGAATATCCTAAGTCAACCTAGAATGTTCAAAGTGAACATGAGATGAAAGAAGAAGAAATGTAAGTTCAAAGTGAACTAAGTAAGCAAAAGCATAAGAATATCAACTCAGCAGTGTTTGATAAGAATGAAGTTTTAACAGTTATTGGTTTATGCCAATAAAGGGAGCAAAACATAATGACTCATCAATTGGAGTATGAATATATGCCCCAGCATCTATATATTATGCAAATAATCAAAGAATGGGCATAGCCAATAAAGATTGGCTTATAAAGACTTCATGCCCAATTTAACAATAATGGAAAGAAGAACTTGTGAGTAGGGTAGTCAAATAATTTCCTTTGTCTTTTGGATTACTTACTTCAATCATTGTAGCAATGGGACTACAATGAATCATTGCACTCGTAAGTAAAACATAGGATAAAAGGAGATCATTGAATTACACAACAAAAAGAAGAAAAGGCTGAGAAAATATGTTCATGATTTCGGCCTTAGGGGAGCAAAAATATTAAATTTTGTTTGAGTTGTTTTAAAATTATGTTCATGATTCCAAGGTCTTATCTTCAGATATAAAATGAGTGGTGTGATTTAAATCATGAAAATATGTCATTTTCATAGCATGATTCATAAATAACGAATTAGGAAAGTGAAGTGACTTCACTTTCCAAAAATGGCATGTTCCTATAGGAAGAGCTTTCCTTGATCATGCATATTTCTTATGTGTTTATGTGCATACACCCATACTTAGTACAAGTGTGTACTAACCCATATACAATTACTATTTTTATAGGTGCAGGTCCTTGAAGAAGATTGAAGATCAGTTGAAGCTGTTTGGACTAGTACCTCCAGACTTTGGTAGGTCCTCTTGAGTTCGAGGATGCCTACGCTTTATTTTCTAGCCTTAGTAGATTAGACATATCTAGTGGATGTTGTCCCTAGCGTTTACTTTCAAACATTTGTTCAAGCTTTTGTATTAAGGCCGGTTTGGCAACTATTAATAATATTATGAATTCTTCTTTTCAACTGTTCAATCTGTAAATAGATGGTTGTTTATTTTGAGCCGTTAGTATATCACTCTTATGGAATTATTATATGAAGTCTAAGTTCACTTCAATAAAGTTTTATATTTTCCGCTAAATTTAACTATATAATTGTGATGAAAGCTAAGAAGAGGCTTGTCTGCGACCTCTTAGAGGTTAACGATGCCGGTCTCATCTAGGGTCTAGGACCCGGGTGTGACAAACTTGGTATCAGAGCATGAGGTTAAATTACCTAGGAACTAAGGCTCAAAACAACCACGTTGTGTAGTTTCTAGCTTATGGTTATGAAGTGCACCACAACCATGACTTAGAGACTTAGTGATGTTAAGAATATTCCCTTCTTCTACTCTTTATCGTGCTCTATAGATTTTTGACATTTTGTGTCATTCTAGAATCTAACTTCCTTCTTGTGTGTGTGTGCAGAAAAGTGAACAAAAAGAAGAAACGCAGGCAGGAGAGTTGGATAAGCAGTTGCTGGGGGAAACTAAGCTCCTCCTCAAGCCCCAGCTACTGGAGTGCAAGTTCCTGTTAACCCAGCTGCGTTGATGGATTGAGAAGTTAGAGTAGCACTGGTTCAGATGGCCCAAGCCATCACTGCTCAGGCAGAGTCTATCACAGCCCAGGCCACTAGATATGGTGCTCCCAGGGATAACCCACATGCTAGCACCACGGCTAGCAGACTTAGAGATTTCACCAGGATGAATCCTCCAGTCTACTTCGGGTATAGAACCAATGAGGATCCCCAGGAGTTTGTGGATGAGGTCCACAAGATTATCTGTGCTATGGGTGTTAATGAAGAGGATAAGACTGAGTTGGCTGCATACCATCTCAAAGATGTGGCTCAGGTATGGTACAAGATGTGGGTAGATGGCCGAGCACCAGGAGAAGTCCCCATCACTTGGGACATTCTCAAGAATGCATTGCTGGAGAGGTTCTTTCCCAGAGAGCAGAGAGAGGCTAAGGTTGAGGAGTTCATCAACCTACGTCAGGGAGGTATGTTAGTCAAGGAATACTCCTTGAAGTTTGTCAAACTCTCCATATGCTTCTTCCCTTGTCCAGTAGCATGGATGATATGAGCAGGTTTGTGACTGGTGTATCAGAGGATCTGGAGGAGGAATGTCGGGCAGCCATGTTGCATGATACTGTAGACCTTTCTAGGTTGATGGTATATGCACAGTAGGTGGAGGAGAGTCGTCGGAGGAAGAGAGGCCGAGAAGGCAAGAAGCTTAGGCCCTCGGATCAGGCTGGTTCTAGCACTGTTAGGAGTTCGTTTGGAATCCAGGATAGACCCAAGTTCAAGAAGGGGCACCAACACTCAGGTAATCCTACTTATTACAGGAACACTAATGCCAAAGGGGGCAAGTCTGGCCCCAAGAAGGGCAATGATACAAATGCCCAGCGTGACAGAAAGTCGTGTGGTAAGTGTGGTCGTTTGCATGGAGGTGAGTTCATGGTAGGTTCTAATGCCTGCTATGGGTGCGAAAAGAGTTGGAGTACGATCAGGGACTGCCCACATGTGAATAATCAGGTCAAGGAAGATACTCAGCCCCGGCCTAGTCCTACTGCTGCAGCCGAGACTCCCAAGAGGAACAGGTTCTATGCTTTGAAAGGTAGAGAGGAGCAGGAGAAGTGAGTTGATGTTGTCACAGGTAACTTGCATGTCTTTTCTTTTCCTGTGTATGCATTGTTAGATCCAGGATCCACCTTGTCTTTTGTTACTCCTTTAGTAGCTAGTAAATTTGGCTTTCTTCCTGAGATCTTGCATGAACCTTTTCTAGTTAGTACTCCCATAGGAGACATCATTAGAGCTGAAAGAGTATATAGAGATTGCCCAATAACTGTTCTTGATAGAGTTAGCTATGCTGACCTAATAGAATTAACCATGCTTGACTTTGATATGATTTTGGGTATGGATTTGCTCCATAAATGCTATGCTACCATAGACTGTCGAAATAGGGTAGTAAGGTTTCAGTTTCCTAATGAGTTAGAGCTGGAATGGGAAGGGCGTAGTTCAAATCCAGCAGGCCAAATAGTTTTTAATCTTAAACCCAATAAGATGTTATCTAAGGGGTAATTATACCATTTAGTCAGAGTCAATGACTTCGAACATGAAGTTCCTTCCATAGACTCTGTGTCCATAGTGAATAAGTTTCAAGATCTCTTTCCATAGGATTTACCACGAATCCCTTCTGAACGCGAAATTGACTTTGGTGTTGACTTAGATCCCACTACCAAACAAATTTCCATTCCTCCCTATATAATGGATCCAGCTGATCTCAAAGAGTTGAAGTTGCAGTTAAAAGATCTACTTGATAAGGGCTTCATCCAGCCGATCATATCCCCATGGGGTGCTCCAGTTTTATTCGTTAAGAAAAAGGATGGAACTCTTAGAATGTGTATCGATTATCGGCAACTCAACAAAGTCACTATAAACAATAGATACACTCTTCCCAGAATTGATAATCTATTTGTTTCTAAAATAGATCTCCGGTCAGGGTATCACCAGCTTAGAGTGAGACAAGAGGACATTCCTAAGACTGCCTTCCGTATTAGGTATGGTCATTACGAGTTTCTTGTCATGTCATTTGGTCTCACTAACACACCAGCCGCGTTTATGGACATTATGAATAGGGTATTCCGTGAATACCTTGATTCTTTTGTCATAGTATCCATAAATGACATTCTCATATACTCTAAGACAAGAGAAGAGCATGAACAACATATGAAAATGACATTGAAAGTACTCAAGGAACATCAGATGTATGCAAAATTTAGCAAATGTGAGTTTTGGCTGAGATTAGTGACCTTCCTTGGTCATGTCATGTCCGACCAGGGTGTAGAATTTGATCCAAAAAAGATTTAGTCAGTAAAGAACTGGCCGAGACCCCTCACTCCTATAGACATACGGAGTTTCTTGGGTTTGGATGGTTACTAACCCAGGTTTGTTGAAGTCTTTTCCGCTATTGCTGCTCCATTGACAACTTTAACAAAGAAGAAGGCGAAGTTGGAGTGGTCTGAAATTTGTAAAAAGAACTTCCAAGAGCTCAAAGACTGAATCACTTCAGCCCCAGTTCTCACATTGCCAAGGAGTGGTGAAGGGTATGTGGTGTACTGTGACGCTTCCCGAGTAGGTTTGGGATGTGTTCTTATGCAGGATGGCAAGGTGATTGCATATGCATCAAGACAATTTAAAATCAACGAGAATAATTACCTTACCCATGATCTTGAGTTAGTTGTTGTGGTATTTGCGTTAAAACTTTGAGACATTACTTATATGGGGTACATGTTGATGTATTTACTGACCATAAAAGTCTTTAGTATGTTTTTACATAGAGAGAGTTGAATCTTCTTCAGAGAAGATGGCTAGAGCTGCTCAAGGATTATGACATGAGTGTCCACTATCACCCCGGCAAGGCCAATGTAGTGGCCGATGCTTTGAGCCGATTGATCATGTGCAGTGTGTCTCATATTGATGATGAGAAGAAAGAGATGATTAAAGAGGTACACCAATTGTCTAGGTTAGGTGTACGGCTGGTAGATACACCAAGTGGGGGTGTTTCAGTTCATTCTTGTTCTGAATCCTCATTTGTTGTAGATGTTAAAGCTAAGCAGCATCTCGACCCAATAATCATGGAGTTGAAAGACTCAGTGTTGAGTAAGCTGAATGAATCATTCTCCCTAGGGGGGATGCTTGCTTAGATACGAGGGCAGATTGTGTGTGCCCAATATTGATAATCTGAGACCTAATATTATTGCAGAGGCTCATGGCTCCATGTATTCCATTCATCCAGGTTCCACCAAGATGTATCATGATCTCAAGGAGATCTTTTGGTGGGAAGGTATGAAGGGAGATATTTCTAAGTTTGTGGAGGAGTGCCCCAATTGCCAACAGGTTAAGGCCGAACACCTTAAGACTGGAGGTCTTACCCAGTCGATTGAGATCCCAACATGGAAGTGGGAGGCTATTAATATGGACTTTGTGGTTGGTCTGCCCAGGACGAGGAAACTGCATGATTCCATTAGGGTCATTGTTGACAAGATGACTAAGTTTGCTCACTTCATCCCTGTGAAGTCTACTTACAGGGCTGAAGATTATTCCAAGCTCTATATTGATGAGATAGTGAGGTGTCATGGGATCCCTTTATCTATCATTTTGGATAGGGGAGCCCAGTTAACTTCTCACTTTTGGATATCTTTCCAAAAGAGTTAGGGTACATAGGTGAAACTCACTACTGCTTTTCATCCTCAGACGGATGGACAAGCAAAGCGTACCATTCAGGCCCTTGAAGACATGCTAAGATCATGTGTTATTGACTTCAAGGTGAGTTGGGATGATCACTTGCCACAGATTGAGTTCTCTTATAATAATATCTACCATTCCAGTATAGGGATCGCACCTTTTGAAAAACTGTATGGCAGAAGATGTATGTCCCCAGTTGGGTGGTTTAAGGTAGGAGATTCTTCCATCCTTGGCCATGAGATAATGCATGAGGCTATGGAAAAGGTGAGAATGATCAGGGATAGATTGGCTACTACTTACAGTCGTCAAAAATCCTATGCTGATAACATGAAGAGGGCTCTTGAATTCGAGGTAGGTGATCAAGTCTACCTGAAGATATCACCCATGAAAGGGGTGATGAGTTTGGCAAGAAAGGGAAGTTTAGTCCGAGGTATATAGGTCCTTATGAGGTCTTACAGTGAGTAGGGAATGATGCCTATGAACTAAAGTTACCAAATGACTTGGCTTTTGTTCATCCAGTGTTTCATGTTTCGATGCTTAAAAAGTGTCTAGGTGATCTAGCGTCCATCCTGCCTGTTGAGGGGTTAGGAGTCGATGAGAACCCTTCTTATGAAGAGGTTCCAATTGAAATTTTAGATCGCCAAGTGAAGCAGCTGAGGAACAAAGAGGTTGCCACCATAAAGGTGTTATGGAGGAACCACCTTGTTGAGGGAGAAACATGGGAGGTCGAGGCCGACCTGAGATCCCGTTACCATCACTTTTTCAGTTCTTGAGGTTAGATATACTCTTCCTAAGTCTGATTTTGTTTATGAAACTCTAAATTTTAGTTTATTAGTCGATTTTGGTGTTTTAAGTCCATAACTGTGTGTTTTATACTTGCACTATATGAGTTAATATGAGTTCATACGTGCATTCATGTTGCCTTTTTTGTATAGCATTGACATGATTTTTGTGTCGCATGAGTTGTGACGTGCATTGAGTTAAAGTGAGACTGAGAAGGAAGTTCCTCAATCTCATATATGAAGCTTCAGATAAGCTTTGAGTGATGTTCATTATCCAGAGTAAGTTATGAATCAGATATTCACAAAGAGTAAAGTTTCAAGTATGTTGATTTTTTTTTGTTTGTGAAAATACACTCTTTGATTCAAAATGATGAGTAGTGTCATTCGGGGACGAATATTCCTAAGGGGGGGATAATGTAACATTCCAGAAAATGTACTTGTCTAGTGAAGAGTCTATTAGGTTTTAAGAATATATATTGGGGTATATAGGCATCCCAATGCCCAATATTGAGTAATAGTTGGCATGTTAGAGAATATTGGCATAAGGGTGTTAGCCAATTTCTATGTATTAACAAGTAACTTAAAATACACTTTGATGTTCAAATGTTCCAATCCAAGCTTGTTTAGGAATTGTACCTGCAATGAAGACCCTAATCTAAAATTCTTAATTTCATCGCTTACACACATTAGGTACGAGGCATCCAAGTGTCAAGCCTAGGAACCATAGCACATGATCATTTAAAATGATCATGTGTATTAAGCAGTGCCCAAGGACATAGTGAGGATCCTTGGGACAAGAAGTGAACTTTCACAGTGCAACTACAGAGTGCACGGTTAGGAAAGTGCACGACAAAACATGTTCAAGCACATGTGTTACCGGCCGAGAGACCAAGCGACCAAGCCCAACCGATTCGGTTAGAGCGGTTAGTGGGCCGACACGCGTTGGGTGAAGTTACGTGCGGCCGAGCTTCCTTACAAATCCTAGGATCTAACTAACTTACCTAACTAGCTAACTAACGTAGGACTAACTAAAATGAACTAACTAGTGTGTCCGAAATCCTAAGACCTAAGCGGGTGACACTAGCCGAGTAGCTAACTAAAGAAACATCCTAGTACCTAACCTAGGATCGTCCAAAGGGGTTGGTTATGGTCCTAGTGACTTAGGGGTACTTTAGTAATTACCCTAGGTCACTTAATTAATTAAATTAGCAGCATAATTAATTAATTAAATTCATGGTCAAACCGAGACCCTTAGCAAATTTTTAGAATTTTGCCAAGTCAAATGCTCTCCTATTTTTAGTCAATTTAGGAGGGGAATTTTAGTAATTATCTAATTGATTTATTTAATTAAGTTAATTAGCCTAAGTTTAATTAATCAATATTCAATTCCTAAGACTTAGACTCACGTTTATCCAGTAGTCTCTCACGACAGAAAAATAGTGAACAAACGTAGGAAAAAAAATAGAAAAAATACTCTCTGTTCTCCATAGGCGAATTCAAGGCGATTCTTCAAGATTTTCGTGCAAAGAATAGGGTGATATTTGTACATTAAATTCTACAGTAAGGTATGGGTTTCTCTCTTGGATTCCTTTCCCCATGAGCCTTTTCAAACGTTTTGAATTCAAGAAAACCGAAACTAGGAATGTTCCCAATGAAATTGTCAAATGTTCATCTCCCTAGTTCTCCCTATTTCTCATTCTAGTAGAATGTATAATGCAAATCTCGAGCATGTTGTTGGTATGTGGTGCTAACTGATCATTATGTATAGGTTTCTGTGATTTGATAATGTCGAATGAGACCTATAGGTTGGATCCGTATGATTAGAGTATCATTTACATGAGATAGGAAATATTGTAATGCCTAATTGTGTTTGAGAAGATGAAACTGTTATAAGTCATTTATGAAATTCTGTTTAATGTTGAAAGGAATGAAGGTTTCGATTACAATGTGTGTTTACAGTAGATATGTTTGTAAGTATTTGGAATGCAATGTTTCCAAGAAGAAATAAGAATGAGAATCAAATCTAGTTAATGAATCTTCAATGCCAAATCCATTTTATAGCTTGGTCAAACTAAGCACTGAATTGTTCTTATAAGCTAATCAAAGGTTAAAAGTTGGCTTGCTTAAAATGATGAGATTATTATAGTATATACATGAAGGTAATTGACTTGGCTAGTGATAATATCATGACAAGTGTTTAGTGAAAGTTTGGTTTATGCAAATAAATTGGCCAGCAATATTATTTCAAAAATATGTAATAGAATTGCCCAATGACTAAGTCATACCAATCTTACATGGCCAATGTAAATTATGATGTTTCTTGTAAGGCCAAATACATGTTAAAGATTGACTTGATAAGATGTAACTCAATGAACTCATAACCTAGGGTATGGTAATGTTTGGGACAAGTCCCAACATACCCTATTTAAATGAACTTGTGAACACAGTAGCACATTGAATAAGTATTTATAACTTTCATAATGTTTGGTACAAGACTACCAAATAACATTGAACAAGATAAGGTGAGTAATGAAATAACTAAAAGTTTTTGAGTTATTAAATTGACCTAGAATGGGGTGTTAAAAGAAGTGAGACAAGTCTCACTTGAACCTAAATAATTCTGATAAAGATAGTCACATAAGAGGGTGTTAGAAATCGTGAGACAAGTCTCATTCACACCATGATGATAATGTAAGATTTAAGTTCACATTCATCAAGTATAGAAAGGGATGACAAGTCATCCATTGAGCTAAGCATACCTCATACTAGAAGCAAGCTTTAAAGTGTCTGAGTCAACTCTAAAAGTTGTAAAGTATAATAAATTGATCTAAGCACCGATAGACTAGTAATAAGCTTGTGCAAGAACATGTTTGCCTCATGAGATGAGACTACCACCAAGGTTGATAAGGGTCTCCAAATTCTCCTAGTCTTTGAACTATGTCACCAGTATAGGTTACTTGCTAGTGGATCCACCTAAGAAAGCTAGGAAGTATTCGGTTTCACTTTGGCCGGTGAACCACCTCTTTTCAGTGTGGGAAAGACACTGGATTTCATGTTAGCTCACATGATCTATGTCGGTTAAATGCTGAAGATTTCTTTAACAAAGAAAGAAAGAAAGAAAGAAAGAAAGAACTAGGAAGATGAGGGGTGTTCGGATAGTTAGGCCAAAGGGTGAGGTTAGACTAAGTAATGATGTAAGTCATTCTTAGTCATTGCATAGAAAGATCCCAATGGAAGTATTAAAAGAATATCCTAAGTCAACTTAGCATGTTCAAAGTGAACATGAGATCAAAGAAGAAGAATTGTAAGTTCAAAGTGAACTAAGTAAGCAAAAGCATAAGAATATCAAATTATTAGTGTTTGATAAGAATGAAGTTTTAACAATTATTGGTTTATGCCAATAAAGGGAGCAAAACATAATGACTCATCAATTGGAGTATGAATATATGCTCCAGCATCTATATATTATGCAAATAATCAAAGAATGGGCATAGACAATAAAGATTGGCTTATAAAGACTTCATGCCCAATTTAACAATAATGGAAAGAACAACTTTTGAGTAGGATAGTCAAATCATTTTCTTAGTCTTTTGGATTACTTACTTCATTCATTGTAGCAATGGGACTACAATGAATCATTGCACTCGTAAGTAAAACATAGGATCAAAGGATATCATTGAATTACACAACAAAAAGAAGAAAAGACTGGGGAAAAAAACAAAGTCTGGGAGAGGGAGCTTTCGGCCTAAGGGGAGCAAAAATATCAAATTTTGTTTGAGTTGTTTTAAAATTATGTTCATGATTCCAAGGTCTTATTTTCATATATAAAATGAGTTGTGTGCTTTAAATGCATTAAAATATGTCATATTCATAGCATGATTCATAAATAACGAATTAGGAAAGTGAAGAGACTTCACTTTCCAAAAATGACATGTTGCTATAGGAAGAGCTTTCCTTGATCATGCATAGTCCTTATGTGTTTATGTGCATACACCCATACTTAGTACAAGTGTGTACTAACCCATATACAATTACTATTTTTATAGGTGCAGGTCCTTGAAGAAGATTGAAGATCAGTTGAAGTTGTTTGGACTAGTACCTTCAAACTTTGGTAGGTCCTCTTGAGTTCGAGGATGCCTACGCTTTATTTTCTAGCCTTAGTAGATTAGACATAGCTAGTGTATGTTGTACCTAGAGTTTCCTTTCAAACATTTGTTCAAGCTTTTGTATTAAGGCCGGTTTGGAAACTATTAATGACATTATGAATTCTTTATTTCAATTGTTCAATTTGTAAATAGACGATTGTTTATTTTTCGCCGTAAGTATATCACTCTTATACAAGTATTATATGATGTCTAAGTACACTTCAGTAATGTTTAAATTTTCCGCTAAATTTAACTGTATGATTGTGATGAAAGCTAAGAAGAGGCTTGTCTGCGTTCTCTGAGAGGTTAACGACGCCGGTCTCATCTAGGGTCTAGGACCCGGGTGTGAAAATGGGCGTTTCTTGTAGAGTCTTAGGATAACCTCGTTTAGGGAAACTTCTATGGAAATGAGTTTACTTCCTCTTGGAAATACCTTGGGAGTTCATGTAACGCCCTAAAATAAACTAAGATGAACTAGAGCTTTGTGATGGTTTCTTAAGTTAATTTTAAGTTTAAATGAGTTACATTAGTATTATTAGGTAGTTTGTGAAATTTGGTTAAGTTTGGAGGTCAAACGTCCAAGAACGTCCATGACGTTCGGAAGATATATCTTAGAAAGTGTTCTTGTGTCTTGAGGTGTTTGAGTGAGTTTTACGTGTTTGTTTTGTTTGAAATTGATGTGGGATGTTCCTAAGAACTAGAAGACTATGTTTACGCGTTTAAATTCCGGAACGACCCCACTTAGGACCCACAAGGGGCCTAGAGGAGGGCCCAAGACTTTGGTCCAAAACTGCCTGGCAGTGTCCACCAATGGGACCAGTCGACGCCAGTTGACCAATCGACGGCTCTTCGACTTGGTCCATCGATTGGACCTGCAGGTATGAAGGTTTGGAGAGTTGCATACCCAGCCAACAAAACCCCATCGACGGGGCATTGGTTGACACACGGTCCGTCGATTAGGAAGTCGTAGGTGCTGCCTGTGAAAGCTGTATTTTTCTGCCAAGGCTTGGGGTGTTTGGTAAATTCACCCCAAGTCTTTTATGATCCTAGGGTTTTTATTTTAGGGTTCATTAGGTATATTAATGTATTTCAAACCCTAATACCTAATTTTAGACCTCGTTTCCTAAAACCCAAAACCCCTCTCTCTTAGAACTCTCTCTCTCGTCACCATTGGAACGAAAAGTCAAGAAGAGCTAGAAGGAGAGTGGGTGGTCGATTTCTTCACCAAAATCTTTGGTATTTCTATAATCTAAGGTATGGTATACACCCTTGAACTCTCTTCCATTGAAAGAGTCCGTTCTAATGGATTTTCAAAAAGTGTTTTCAACCCTAGTTTCTTCTATCTTCAATTCTAAATATGGGTCTTGCATGAAAACGTTTCTAATGACTTAATAATGAAATATCTAATGTTAGTTGATAATTATAAGGTTAAAACTTCAATGAAATCATGTTAAAGCTTTTCATCAAATGTTGGCTTAAGAAATTGGTTAAATGAACTTAGTTTTGTAGTCTTTGAAATTTGATTTCCTTATGTTGATATTGTCCTTTAGATACTGCCCTAAGTGCTAATTTATGATAAATTATTGACTAAAATGCTATAGGTGATGGAAGCCTGGATTAAAGGGTAAGTTTGTTATGTTGTTTAAGCTTTAGTTATGAAATGCTCTTGAATGGTATGGTCCACCTTCTTGATGGCGGTGTTTACTTGATGGATTTGATTATGTTTAGTATGTATTGTGAGTGTGGATTTGAATGACTAATATGTGAAATGAAATGGTAATGAAGATGGTTCTTGTATTGTGTTTTGTGAAGCTTGAAGTGTTTGTTTTTCTTAGGTTATGTCTAAATGAAGTATATGATTATGTGAAGCATGTAAAGTGTGTGATTTAATGAATGAAGGTCTAAAGCATGTATAGAAGTTAATGTGAATGAAATTATGTTTATGTGCAAGGTGATCTCACATGTACACACACACACTTAATTGAATCAATGAAGCTAAATTGAGTAAAAAGGGGAGTTTTGGGGTGAACACTCTTCGTGAGTTGAGATGAAGTGTTAAATAGCAACCTCACTACATCCTAAGAACTTTCTAAGGTAGGTCAGAGGATGAATACCCTTTGTGAGTTGAGATGTGGTGTTCACTAGCTATCCTTAACCTATATTATAAAATATTGAGAATATGTGGGGAATTATGCTTAGCATCGAGAGGATATGAATAAGGGGTGGTTACACTCCGTAAGTTGATATGTTGTATTCCAATGTACCTCTTGAGATGAGTAATCCTAGTTAGTAGAGAATGAGTTACTTAGTAGCAATCTCCTTATCCCTTAACTATGCGCCCGCATAGGTGTAGCTATTGGGAAAGCCATGTAAAAGCTAAAAAGAATGACCTTACTCTAGGCAAGTGAGGATCCTTTATCCAATTGGGATTAATATCGGGATTCCATGTCTAGATCTCATGGTCTAAGTAGGTTAAGCTAACACCCACAAAAGTGATGAAAGTACTAAGTCTTCTAAAAGAGTGTGCTACTTAGGGTAGATAGTGGAATGAGACGCTATTATCCGTTGCACTAGGTAGGCATTCCGAACGGGGAGTCTTGGTGAGTCTTATGTGAATTGAATGAACGAAGTCTTCTAAAAGAACTTACTACTTAGTGTAGGTGATGGTATGGGACGCTATCTATCCATTGCACTAAGTAGGACCTTCCGAAAGGGAAGTCTTGGTGCCAAACCTTCTAAAAGAGTGTACTACGTAGGGTAGGTGGTGGTATGAGACGTCATCTACTCATTGAACTAAGTAGGCATTCCGAAAGGGAAATCTTATGTGTGTTGTTAAGTGTTCTTCTAATGTCTTGTGATTGAGTGGTAAGTTGTTCTCCCGAGTGGAGTAAGCCTATGGTGGGTAGTCTGAAGGATCTCCTTGTTGTGTATTGAAGGAGGTGTATAGACGTTTCCTTCATGTCTTACCTTGGAGAGTTTTAGGATAACCTCGATTACGGAAACTTCTACAGAAATGAGTTCACTTCCTCATTGGCAACACCTTCGCTGTTCACTATTTTTGGAGTCAAAATGGGTTCACTGTAATGTTCTAAATAATTCACTCTAAAATTGGAAAGTTACTGTAAAGGGCATTCTTTGGTTAAAATTATGGAAATCCGTCCCTAAGTGTTAAATGATGTTACTTCTGTTGTTTGCTTCTAAATTCAAGAATATTTTAATTATTTGGCATGAAAGGTTATTTTACTAAAATGTCCGTTTTTACATGTTTTTGCATATGACATACTTAGTACATTGTTTTGTACTAACCCCATTTTTTTCTATACTATATAAGTATAGGTTTTTGGAAGCAAGGTTGAAGGCGATAAGGCAAAGCTTTGAAAGTTTCTTTCAAGACAAAGTATGTCCTCATATATTCGAGGGCATAGTCCTTTTCTTATTTTCTTTATTTAAAGACTTATTATGTATTTCTTTAAATGTAAAAGGCCGTGTCCCTAAGATATTATGTCGTGTCTTTAAGTTGGCTTGTGACGATGAGATTCTCTAAGTATTTATGAAAGATTTCCTTTTGTTAATTTATTCGTGAAAAGTTTTAAATTCCGCACTATTGTATAAGACCCCAAAGGATCAAGTATGCCCAATCATGATCCAAGGTTTCTCCCTAGCTTCTAGGGGGTACTTGAGAGTCGTGAAAATGACATTGTAGTGTTGTGTACTTGTTCTGATTATATGCATGGTATGAGTCTATATGATGTGTCCTTACCTTATATGCATATTATGGGTCTTATTGACTATATGATGAATTATTGCTTGACATGAAGGAGGTTGTGTATGCTTGTCTTGTTGATGTATGAAGGGCATATTAATGCTTGTAGTCTATTTATAGGTTTACTGATTATGTTTGAGGTTATGGGACTTGACATGTACATTGCACAAGTAGACTTAGGAAGGGATTATGTGTAAAAACCCTAAAAATGGATATGATAAGTAATGCTTAATGTGTCTAGAATGCCTACGATTAGACCGGGTTCACACGGATTGATGCGCTTAGAACCAGACCTCTGAACCCTTGCTACAGCCAAGCCAACTAACTTGGGGAGTTAGTTGAGCTAGGAAAGGTTGGGTACAGCCATATAGGGCTCTCGAATACGAAAATTTACTCGAAGGAGTCTTTATCGGACTTAAAAAGGGAAAATCTTAGGTTTGGAGGGTCTAGGGGTAAAATGGTCTTTTTCCAGGCTAAGGGTAGTATCGTATTTACCCTAAATATATATTTAATTATTTGGTTAATAATGTGGAGGGGCATTTTGGGGAGAGAGGGCCGAAAATTGGCTATTAGAGTAAAGTCTTGCTCCACCAGGGTTCGAACCTAGGTGGAAGCATAATTTAAATTGTTTTTATTTAAGTTGATAAATTAATGTTATTAATTAATATTTATTATTTATTGGCTGATTTAAAATAAAAGGGAAATAAGATTTTTATCATTTAATAAAAACCTTATTTGAATAAGTCCTAAACTAGACTCCTAAGCCTAAGAAAACCCTCCTCTCTCACGCTCATCTCTCTCTCACATCTTTATCATTCTCTTATTCACGTTCTCTCTGCCAAATAACGTACAAGAACAGAATATAAACAAAAGTTCTTCACACTTGAAGAACTCACAATGAAAATAAAATCAAACGCTAAGCAAAATACGTTAGGCAAAGGGAGGGTTTTCCGTCGAATGTTTGTTGTTGAAACTTGGTTTTGGACGTGAGTGTTGGAGAAGGTTTGGGCAGCAACTTCAAAGTTTGAACGTCATAAAAGGTATGGGTTTTCTTACTCTTGCTCCCTTTCCCAAGAGACCCCTTAAGGTTCAGTATATTCTAATCCAAAAACTAGGATTGTTCCCCGTTGCATGTCCCTGTCACTAGCTCCCATTGATTCGTATGTTGGGTATGATTGCTAGTAGATATTAGGCGTGTAATGTGTTTTCGTGATGAATATGTTCATGAATGTATGTTTGAAATTGTATGAATGACAACCCATGTTTTCCGAACTATGTGTATGTGTGTGCAAAATGTGAACTGTGGCCTATAGCCCTCGGGTTAAGGCTAAAAAAAATAATGTATTATGGATGTATTTTTACGTGCACAAACTTAGGTAAATCGTGATGTTCATATGAAATGTTATGTGGCTGAATTGAGTGAGAAACTCTTGGCTAAACGAATCCATGAAAATGCACCTAAAACGTTATAAATGAACCATGAAATTCCCCTAAGAACTAATGTGTAACTTGATGAAAAAGATGCTGAAAAATTACAAAATTTCCAGCCACAAGTTGATGAAGTTCGGTCAAGTTAAAATGGTTTAAAATGTTATGAAAAATGAAGAAAAATAAATGAGGTCACTGAGGGTCGAACCCGTGACCTCACCATGTTAAAAACCATGAAATTAAGTGAGTTAAAAGTATTGTGGTGAGGGGGATTCGAACCATAGTATTTGCTTGAAAATGTAACTTAAAAAAATTAAGAAATGAGAGGAGTGAGATTCGAACCCACCACCTCTTAATCAGATTTAAGGAAGAGTAAAATAAAAATAAAAGGATTGAGGCGTGTGGGAATCGAACGCACGACCTCTAGGCTGGTTAAGGGAAATAAAAGAGAAGAATAAAGTGAGGCTGTGGGGATTCGATCCCACACCCTCATGGTCAACTCGAAAAAGTCAAGGAAAAAGGAATTTAAATAAAAAGGGGTTGTGAGGGTTCGATCCCACAACCCCTCGGCCAAAAAGGAGAATATCTAAACAAAAGAAATTAAAGGGAAATGAAAGTGTTGGAGCTTGACCTTGGGTCCCCAAGCCGTGTGGATTTAAACCAAAATAAATAAAAATGTAAGTGTGGTCCAAGGGATTCGAAACCGGGTTCCCTTGCCCAAATTCCGTATTGATACATAAGACATACGTGAATTAAATGTTCAAGAATAATGCCGCCTACTTAGATCAAAATCGAGATCTTGGCATACATATAAGATGCATAAGTCTTGTACCACATAATCTTAGGAAGATATGAATCAATTAAATGAACTATGAATGAAGCCTCATGGCTTGTATGTATAGACTCATAAGTCTAGCATATGTTTAAAAATAAGTGAATCTAAGATGTATGTAATGAAATGATGTAACTCTAGAAGGGTTAAGTAAGAGTGTAAAACACACTAAATGGCCAAGTGCATTGGAATACGATGAATTGAATAATATGTAATGAAATGATGAAACCCTAGAAGGGTTAAGTAAGAGTGTGAAACACACAAATGGCCAAGTGCATTGGCATATGATGAAATGAACATTCACGTAAAATGGGGTGAGTAAATATGAAGAACAAATGTGCTAAAGTTAATGAATGTGGTGACAACATGATAAGAGGCTAATGTGAATGATGAGAGCAATCTCAAATGAGCCTAAGTAAATGTTACCAAAACTTACTCACCTATGAGAGTGTAAAGTTAATGAAGAGATCAGTCTCTATGAACACTCTAATAAAAGTATTGGGAATAATGTATACTTAATACTAATGATGAGATGAAAAATTATCTATTGAGCTATGATGTCATCATACTAGAAGACAGCTTTCATGACGTATGAGTTGAATGAATTGGAACTTTATTCTGAGCACCGATAGACTAGCTATGAGCGGTGATGCCTTTTTTCGGGAAGGGCGGAGGTTCACGTAGCTTTCATGAGATGAGGCTGTCCAGCATGCCGGGTATGGGTCTCCTTATATCTCCTAGTCTTTGAACCTATACTGCCAATATAGGGATCTGGCGGGGTTCAATTCCCATGTACGCTAGCATGTTTTGGGTCACTTTGGCCGGTGATTCCACCTCTTTTTGGTGTCGGGGATACACAGGATTTCATGATGCTCAAATGATCTATGTCGGTTAAAGTTAAAGTTCCCAATGAATGAATGAGACCAGCCTCAAATTGATACACATAATGAAATGAACGATACCAAATGTGTTAGGATAGGATAATCAAGAGGTGAGCTAGGCTCAAGTAATAACACTAGGTTATTCTTGATCATTGCACAACAAACCCGATGAGAGTCTTAAACTACATCTTAGGTATAACTGGTGTTTATACTAGATTATGAATGAATAAAATGAAGTATGTATGAATGAATGAAGCAGACTCTGTGTTTGCTAAAGAAGGCTCTCTAGTTGAGGTCCCATATGTTGATACCTCATTTTGGGAAGTCTTAATGTTAAGTCCATGATTCCAAGGTCTCATGGCATATGAACGAACAATATGAAAGATGTTATGTGCTATATGCAATACTTTATGTGCTATGTGTAAGATGCTATGTGATGTGTGCAATATGATACGTATGATGATGTATGTTACTGTCATGGCATGACTTTCCTAATCTAAATTTGGCAAGTCCACTGACTTTCCAAATCCAAATTTGGCAGGTCCACTAACTTTCCTAATCCAAATTTGGCAAGTCCACTGACTTGATTTTCCATATTTTATGTTGTTAGGAAAGAGCCATTCTTACTCATGCATGTCCTTGGTGTGTGCTTGCATATACCCATACTTAGTACAAGTGTGTACTAATCCCATACAACTCTATATTTTCAGGTGCAGGCATAGGTGGACGCTAGAGCTTACAGGTTGACGTTGCAGCTATCCGGACGTGGAGCTTTAATCCGGACTTGGTAGGCCCTCATGCTTTCGAGGATGTCTACCGTTATTATCTAGCATAGATATAGGGTTTAGCTAGTGGAGCATGTTCCACTAGTGTTTCTTTCCACTTTCATTTCAGACTTTGTATTGGTGCCATTTTGGCAAAAATACGTTTAATGCAATTATGAACTGTTTCTTTCATTTGATTATCTTTATATTACATAGTTGATTTGTGAACGCCTATGATGTTATGTTTAAAATGTTTTGCATGAAATAAGAAAACAAAAAGTTCACATTTTCTGCTAAAATTAACCTAGATGAAGTAAGAATGACGTATGCAGGCTTGTCTGCGACCTATGAGAGGTCAACGACGCCAGTCTCGTCTGGAGTCTAGATTCCGATCGTGACATTATGAGTAGGATTCTATGTGGTTCTTATTAGGTGAAGTCCAAGTAAGTTAATGTGACTATTGCCTTGCTATGATAATGTTGGAAGTCTTGATGTGTATATGGTCTTGTAATGATTCCTTCTATGTGGTCCTTAAAGTATGTTGGGTCAGATGTTAGTTATGTATCTTATTCTATGAAATACTTCTATGAATGCATGTGTTGGGTTAATGAAGGTTGTATGTATGATTCCTTAGTGGACTTAAAGTTATGGTTATGTGTGAATAGTTTTATGGGACATTGTTTATACATTGCACCAAGAATCACTAGAGGGTTAGTTTGGAAGATAAGGAGTTAAATTAAAAGGAAAGAGTTCACTATAAAATGAAATAAGTTCACTGTAATTGAAAGTGGGTTTACTGTCAATTGGTGACTTATATGTCTTAAATGCAATGTGTGGCTTTATATGATGTGTAACCATTGAATATGCCAATATGATGTATATGAATTGTATAATGGTTATTATATCAAAGTTTTATGAGATTTTCACAAAAAGGCATGATGCATGGTTTTCAAAGTTAAATGTCCCTTTTAAAGACATGTTTTTGCATGGTTGCCATACTTATTGCATTCTTGTACTAACACCACTCTTCTCTACCTTTTTACACAAAGTGTTGGTTATGGATGCTTATAGGATGTATCTAAAGTGAAGGGCTTGATAGATGGTTTCCCAACTCAAGAAAGGATTCCTTATGTTCCAAGGATTTTCTATGTCAAGTTTATATTCAATGTATTGTAATAGCTTAAATATTATGTTATGATGTTAAAGGGACGTGTCCCTCTTCTACTCTATTGATGTTAAGTCTAAGTTGTCAAAAGAGTCTTAGAGTCTAACTATGTATTATGACTTATATTATATATATAAATAATGTGATTTTCTAGCATATGATGTGCTATGAAAAGTTTTAAATTTTCCGCTAAATTTACCTATGACAATATGATGAATGATGACTATGGGATTTTATAAGACCTCTGAGAGGTCAAGTACGCCATGTTACTTCTAGGGGGTGCTCCCCGGATGTGACAAACGTAGTATCAGAGCATGACGTTATAAAAGTGGTTTTAGGTTCTAAAAGTCTCGTATTGCTACTAGTAGAGTCTCGTTTTCATTAGTAGTGAGTCGCAACACCATCAAATGATGTTGGAGGCTATAGGCTGATATAGTTTTCCTTCTTCATCATTCTCATATCGTGACATATAACTTAACTCTATAAGATCTCTCTCATATGTTTTCTTGTTCGGTGGCCTTTTAGATGTGATTGCTTGGATGAGATGATACTCTATAGTTGAGGGAGAAAATGTGAGTTTTGATGTTTATCTTGGTTGTATGATTTTATGAGTATGGTTGAAGGTGAATTTTGGCATGCATTGTTGATGTGATGCCATTTATGGCTATATATGAGACCTATGTGAAATGACATGTTATGTGAAGATTTATTTTATGATATGGTTTTAGCTAAATTAAGAGTTACTATGGTTATATTTAGCTTTCATTTTTGGAATGGCATGTTGCTAAATTGTTTTGCGTGATGGTAGTCTAAAAAATGGTTTAGGTTTGAAATGCCTTTAAGAAGTGTGGTAAATGGCTTAAAATTCATGTTGACCTTATATGTTTAAGTGTTCAATGATGCCCTTTGTATTTTTGTAATCGTTCAAATGTTGCCTTATTATGTGTAAATAATTCATGGCTGCTTTATATGGATTGGAGTCTTTTCTATATGCTTGATCCTAGAAGTGAAGATAGTGTGCTTACCTTGTAGGGTGATGATGTGGGTTGGAATGACCTAGAAGTTACCTTACTCTAGTATTGAAATAAAGGAATGAGGCCTTATGGATAAGTCTCCTTTATTGCTTCCCCTAATGTTGTATGACCCTTGGTTTCTATGGTATAGTTGAAGACCTTATGTGGTTGGGTAGTATGACCTAAATTGTGTGTTATGGATTTCCTTTGGGTGTTAGGCCTAGAGGGATTTACACACCCGGAAATTTCCATGAACTATATTAGGGATTAATATGTCAATTATTAATGATTTTAGGTCTAAATAAGTGTAAATAACTTGTTTGAGAAGTTTCGGAGCCATAGCATTAAAGAAAGACCTTTGTGTTCGGAATCTAGCAGAATTTAACTTGTTGATGTCCCTATGTTTGGGGAAGGTTTCGGAGTGTCAAATGAAGTCTAAATCTTGTAAAAAGTTTTTGTATAGGTATAATGTAGTATAGAGAGTCTAAACGTCCGATAATGAAACCCCAAGGACCACCGGAAGGGTCCTTGGAAGGACCCCAATATAAGTGGGAAGGCTGCAAAAGCAGCCTGCATAAGTCAGGATTCAGTAGGCTGCTTCGCGACGCGCAACCCACCTCGACCTTACTGGTTAAAATTTTATTTTTCAAATAAATTGCGCGTTTTGGCCCCGCGACATGAAACCACTTCCCAGATTCATAAAAAGTCGTATTTTGGGTGTTTTGACTTCACAAATAAACCCATTTAAGTGAGGGGTCTTTTAGGTAATTTAATGGATGACTATATGATGTATTAGGGTTAGTTTTAGGTCAATTTTATCACTTAAATCAAGACCCACAAGTTGAAATAAAAATCTCTCTCTCTCTCTCCGAAATTCTCTCTTCCTCCAAAACTCCATTGAAGACCAAACGATCTCAAACAAGAAGATCAAGATTTCAAGTTTTCCAATTCAATTTCGTGTCCTTCTCATCTATAAGGTATGGTTTCTTTCACTCTTGGGAATCCTTGTAAGACCTCGAAAATTACATAGGTTAACTAGAGCCTAACATGTTGGTCTTAGTGTTCTAAGGTCCTAAATATGTTTAATATGTGGTATACAGTCAGTAGCTAAAGTATTAGAGGTGTTGGATGTCAAACGTCAAGGAACGACTAAGACGTTTGACGACTAAGTCACCTAAATGTCTAAAATGTGGTTCTATGTGTTTATGTGTGTTTCATGCTGTTTTACGATTCTTAATAGATTTAATATAGCATGTATAGTCAGTGGTTAATGTTTCGTGAAGTTTGGAGGTCAAACGATCAAGAACGTCCAAGGCATTTGAAAGATGTGCCTTAAGTCGACCTTGTACGTCTAGGCGAGTTTCGTTGAGTTTTACGTGTTCATTTCTGGATGAAATTCATGTGAGAGGTGTTAAACTCATATATCATCATATTTGGGTTGGAAACGTCCGGGAAATTATCCCCAAGGACCATCAAAGGGTCCTTGAGTAAAGGACGCAAAACGTGATGGCAGGCTGTCCCAGGCAGCCTTGGCGACGGAGCAGTCGACGGCCAGTCATGGCTGTGATGCCCCGTCACAAGGTTCCGTCGTGGGGGCTTGTCCAAGGGTGTAGGGGGAACCCTTGTCAAGACACTGGAGCTTGCAATAGAGGCCCATGACGGGCCGTTGCACCCGTGATGCCCCGTCACAAGCAGGTCGTCGCAGCCAATGTCTGCTGCGCAGATTTTCTGCCAAGTCAGGGGTGAATTGGTAAATTCACCCCACGCCAAATAAGAGTGTATGTGGTTTATTAATGGTCTTATGGGTAGTTTAGATGAGTATATAAGTGTTTAACACTTAGAATAATTCATTCTTCTAAAATCAAAACCCAAAGTCTCTTAGAATATTCCCAAAACCTTCATTGAAGACTCCATTGAAGAGGCAGCTTGGTGAGGGGTTCTTGAGTGGAAATTCTTCATCAAAGTGAAGAATTATCATCCTTGAGGTATGGCTTTTGATTCTTGAAACTTATTTCATCAAGGAGCCTAATCCTCAAAGTGTTTTACAAAGTTTTCTAAAGTGAATTGTCCAATTTCGGGATTCTACCATGGGTTCTTGCATAAATGATTTCTAAATATTGAATTATGATCTAATTGATATTGTATTGATGATTTCAACATAAATTACCTATGAACCCATGTGAATTGATGAACCCTAGTTTTGACTACTTTTTGGGTTACTTGATATTAAGCTAATGTTGATGAATTGTTGTGTAGTTTCTTATGGGCTTTCTAATGATATAAGAATTGTGTTCAATTGATATGTAATTGATATTATATTGTTAAAACTAGATTGAATTGATGTAGATTCATTGATTTTTATGGTTATTGCTTTGAATTATTGTTCATGGCAATGGGTAAGGGCCTTGTGATGTTGAATTGGTTGATTTGGAATTGATTTGAAGTATGGATATGGGGATGAAGGTATGCTGCCCCGTTTTCCTTAATTTGATATTAATTAAACTTTGATTCTATTGTAATTGGTATGGTCCACTTATGGTGGCAGTGTTATGTGTTTTAATTGCAATTGATGTGGCCTTGTCGGCGTTACTTTATGCAATTATGAGCATGGCCTTATTGACAATTACTTGAAGTTATATGGCTATTTGTGTAGTTGATGATGTGAGTATGTCATCACTTATCTACATGTGAAGTTATATAGTCATGTATGTATTCTTCTAGATATGTTGCCTTAAGTGATCATGTTAGACTTTGACTTGACATTATGAGTATAGTCTTAGGGTTAAGTCTTGGTTATTCCTACTTGACTTTATGAGTCTATATGGAGTATATTAATGATGTTATGATGATATATAGGATGACTTGAAGATGTTAGGTTATTTTAGAAGTGTTTCTAGAATGACTTGTATTATGGGTTAAAAGTGAAGTATGTGATGTCTTGTCTTAGTTGACTTGTATCTCTTGCTTGATGTATATACGATTATGGATATGTGATGTCTTGATATAGGGTGTCATAACTCTTAGTCTTGAATAAATAAATTTAAGTGAGACCTTAATGATAAGAAGGTCAATTTATGTGGAACCTTGAACTTAGTGGCGAGGTTATGAATTGTGAAGTAGTTAGCCGTAATGGTATCCTTCATGTGATGAGTGATGTACTTAAGGTTGATTGGCAGGAACGGCATCATATCATACCTTAGGGAAGTCTTTATGAGCTTCTTGTCGCTAAAGTGAGATATGCCCTAGAGGAACTTTCTTTGGTAGGGTGAATGTAATGGGGTCATGAACTAGATAAGAGACCTAATTATATGAACCTTAATGTGAAATAATCTATGAGAACTAAGGCTATCACCGAGTGAGTATGAGTAGGGTTAAGTGGATTCAGTTAAAGAACAGACTGAATGCTTGATACGCCCTTCATATTCCTTAACCATGTGCCTACATGGGATGTGTCCAAGTTCTACCATTGGCAAGTAGAACAACCTCATCGAAGTAGGATAGAACTTCGGATTCCATGTCTTGCTACCATGGTCTATGTCGGTTATTGCCTATTCTCATCATGTGCAATAACTATTAGCATTAGATAAGTTTATGAGGTTTAGGTGGTGGTATGGGACGCTATCTAGACATTGCACAATAGACTTTGAAGGTGTTATGTGGAGTTCCTAGGTCTTGTCCAAGACAATTATGTGAGTGTCTTATGTGATGCTTTATTTGAGTGTCTTATGTGATGTATGAGTCTGAATGAACTAATGAAATAATGACCTATGTTAGTAACTATGTAAATGATTGAGTACCTAATCTAAAGTGACTTAAGCATTCCTTAGCTAAAGTGTGAGGAGGACATGAAAGGATGGTCTCTTCATGTCTTATCTTTGGAAGTCTTGAGGATGACTCTAGTTAGGGAAGTTGGTTAATCTTGTTGACATGATCTAAACCTTAAGAAGTCTTAAGGACTATTTAGCTAATCTTGGAGAGGTCACTACACTATGGACTTTATCTTCTCGATTTACTTAAGTAGGTCTTTTGATAAGCTTTGGAAGGAGAATGTCTTCTAATCTAAGTGTTGATGTGTTTAGTGAGAATGATTCTATTATAGGTAGTCTATAGGATCTCTTGTGTGTGTGTGATAGAGATTGTATGGGCAGTCGCTCCACACTTACTCAAGTGAACCTTGGAAATGGCCTTTGGTAGAAGAATCTTACATGGATGTTTATGATTGTTTTCTAAGTATGTATGTGACTCATCGTAGGTAATCTTAAGGGTCGTTTAGGCACATCTAGAGAGGGTGTATGGGCGGTCTCTCTTTGTGTGACTTAAGTGAATCTTAGGATGACTTTAATTGAGGGAATTACATGCTAGGAAGACTTAGGGTGAAGGACGGAGTGATTCACTGTAACAGTGAATATAGCTCACTGTAAAGTGGGATCCTTAAGATGTTATCTTTGATTAATTGTTATCTTTTGTGTTTCTTATTTGATAAATGATGTTCTTATGATTAAACTATGATTTCTAAATGAAAAGATGCATATTTCCAATAAAGTCCGTTTTCGTGATTTTATGCATATAGCCATACTTAGTACATGTGGTTGTACTAATTCCATGCTTTATTTTCTATCTATAGTACTTGGTAGGTAAGGAGCTTTGGAGAAGAAGACTTGGGCTTAGAAAATCGTCCGAGTAGAAGAATTGAAGTATGTCCTCATTTGTATCGAGGGCATATATGTCATTTTATGTTTCTTTTATGAAGTATTGTAATAAGACTATGTTATTTCTATTTTTGTATTAAAGTACTCTTGTGTCTTAAGATGATGAGATTGAGACTTAGCATTTCTATTACTTTTATATGAAAGAGGTTTTTAATGACTATATTATGTTTTAGTGAAAAGTTTTAATTCTGCACTACTTTTCACTATGTATATGCAATGAATGATATGAATGAGACTTGTCTTAGAACTCTGAGAGTTCGACGACGCCGGTCGCAATCCGAGATTGCACCCTATCTTCTAGGGTATGGTCTCGGGTTGTGACAAAGTTGGTATCAGAGCATAGGTTTTGGTGAAAGTAGTATTAGGTATCAAAAAGTCTCATCAAGTCACGTCTAGTAGAGTCTTGACCATCGGTGTGAATCGCGACACATCTATGGGTGAGAGGCTATAGGACGATAGAGTTTCCCTTCTTTTCTACTCCTATATAGTGCGGTAGAGTAAATGTTATGATTATCCTTCTTATGAGTTTCCTTGTGTTTGCTAGGAGATGAATACTAGAAGGATGGCCGCTAGAAGATTGGAAGAGGAGAGGGTGCATGAGGAGGTTCCTCAAGTTGAGCAAGGTGCTCAAGGTGAGCAAGGTGTCCAAGATGGGCAAGGTGATGAAGTGCCTCCCCAAGGTGATCATGTTCCTAATGTGGATGGAGGTGATGAGGTGTCGGAGTTGTATAATAGGGTGATTGGAGAAGCTTTGAGGGCTTTGGCTCAAGCCGTAACTACTCAAATCAATTTGAGTATGGTGCCTAGGGTTATGGAGAGCACTATGACTTCTAGGTTGAGAGACTTTGTGAGGATGAATCCTCCTATTTTTCTTGGCTCTAAGGTGAATGAGGATCCCCAAGAATTTCTTGGTGGTGTGTACAAAGTTGGGAGTGCTATGGGGGTTACATCTAGGGAGAAGGCGGAGTTGGCTTCTTATCAATTGAGAGATGTGTCTCAAATTTGGTATACTCAATGAAAGGACAATAGGACGGAAGATTCGGGTCCTATTGAGTGGGAAGAGTTTAAGGGATCTTTTCTTGGCAAGTACTTTCCCCGAGAGAGAAGAGAAGTCAAGGTGGAGGAGTTTATTAATCTCAAGCAAGGCAATATGAGTGTTGAGGAGTACTCTTTGAAATTCTCGACATTGTCTAGGTATGCTCCTTTTCTTGTGTCCAATCCAAGAGATGAAATGAGTCGCTTTTGTACCGGAGTAGCCGATTTGGTGAAGGAAGAATGTCGTACCGCTATGCTTCATGATAATATGACCCTATCTAGACTCATGGTGTATGCACAATCTATTGAGGAGTCTAAACTTAGAAGGATGGCTAGAAGTTTGAAAAGGGGTGTTGCTAGTGACCAAGTGCAACCTAGGTTCAAGAAAAGAGTTCAATCTCAAGATGGACCTAGTGTTCCTAAGAAGAAGTTTGAGAAAGGAGGTGGTTCTAAGGATAGCAAGCCTACTTGTGCCAAATTGTGGCAAGAGTCACTATGGTGAGTGTTATTGGGTACCGGTAGTTGCTTTGGATGTGGAAAGGATGGGCACAAAGTGAGAGATTGTCCAAACATTGCTTCTAGGAAGGAGGGCAAGAGGGTTGAGCCTAGTGTTCCAAAGGAAGATGCTCCAACTAAGAGGCGTTTCTATGCACTCCGTACTAGAATTGAGAAGTCGGGTGATGGTGATGATGATGTTGGTAAGTTCTTGTTTCTCTTTTGATAGTATGAGTTCCTTCTAAGTGGGGGAGTATGGTTTGTAGATGGGATAGAAGTTCTTGAATTGTTGCATGTGCATGATGTTTAGGAGTTTGGTTGAAATTGAATTTCATTTACTTCTTGCATTGTGTGTTTTATGAAGCTTTGAGCATGTTGTATGATGTGTTTACATGATGTTATCTTGCATTTAGCATGTCTATATAAAGAATTGCCTAAAATTTATTTTTGGAAAAGTTGCTAAAATCACTGTTGCTTTATACTGTCACTGTAATTTTTTAAAAATGACTATTTGATTCTTTGGTCTAAAATTCTTGTTATGTGGTTAGAACTGATGTATATGAGTATGATGTTGAATATAAAATGAGTTTTTGCTATTTGGATTGAAGCATGTGAGTTTTGTAGCATAACGAGTTATAGAATTGTTTCTAGTTTCTTGTTGTGTTGTGAATCTCTTGATTATGTGAAATTGATGATTTCTTCTTGATAATGTGTTGTATGGTTGGTTATGTGCTGCTAGTTGAATCTCTAATCTTGGAAGTGTTCGGAGAGTGGCAAGTGTCATTCGAGGACGAATGTGTCCAAGTGGGGGAGATTGTAAGACCTCGAAAATGACATAGGTTAACTAGAGCCTAACATGTTGGTCTTAGTGTTCTAAGGTCCTAAATATGTTTAATATGTGGTATAGAGGCAGTAGCTAAAATATTAGAGGTGTTGGAAGTCAAACGTCAAGGGACGACTAAGACGTCGACACTAAATGTCTATGTGGTTCTATGTGTTTATGTGTGTTTCATGGTGTTTTAAGGTTCTTAATAGAGTTATATAGCATGTATAGGCAGTGGTTAAAGTTTCGTGAAGTTTGGAGGTCAAACGACAAGAACGTCCAAGGCATTCGAAAGATATGCCTTGAGTCGACCTTGTACGTCTAGGCGAGTTTCGTTGAGTTTTACGTGTTCGTTTTGGATGAAATTCATGTGAGAGGTGTTAAACTCATAGATTATATTTGGGTTGGAAACGTCCGGGAAATTATCCCCAAGGACCATCAAAGGGTCCTTGAGGAAAGGACCCAAAACTGATGGCAGGCTGTCCCAGGCAGCCTTGGCGACGGAGCAGTCAACGGCCAGTCATGGCTGTGACGCCCCGTCACAAGGGTTCGTCGTGGGGGCCTTGTCCAAGGGTGTAGGGAACCCTTGGCAAGCCACTGGAGCTTGCAACGGAGGTCCATGACGGGCCGTTGCACCCGTGACGCCCCGTCACAAGCAGTCGTCGCAGCCAAGTTCCCTGCGCAGATTTTCTGCCAAGTCAGGGGTGAATTGGTAAATTCACCCCACTCCAAATAATAGTTTAGGCGGTTTTTAAGGGTCTTATGGGTATTTTAATGAGTATATAAGTGTTTAACACTTAGAATAATTCATTCTTCTAAAATCAAAACCCAAAGTCTCTTAGAAATCCCAAAACCTCCATTGAAGACTCCATTGAAGAGGCAGCTTGGTGAGGGGTTCTTGAGTGGAAATTCTTCATCAAAGTGAAGAATTATCATCCTTGAGGTATGGCTTTTGATCCTTGAAACTTATTTCATCAAGGAGCCCAATCCTCAAAGTGTTTTACAAAGTTTTCTAAAGTGAATTGTCCAATTTCGGGATTCTACCATGGGTTCTTGCATAAATGATTTCTAAACATTGAATTATGATCTAATTGATATTGTATTGATGATTTCAACATAAATTACCTATGAACCCATGTGAATTGATGAACCCTAGTTTTGACTACTTTTGGGTTACTTGATATTAAGCTAATGTTGATGAATTGTTGTGTAGTTTCTTATGGGCTTTCTAATGATATAAGAATTGTGTTCAATTGATATATAATTGATATTATATTGTTAAACCTAGATTGAATTGATGTAGATTCATTGAGTTTTATGGTTATTGCTTTGAATTATTGTTCATGGCCATGGGTAAGGGCCTTGTGATGTTGAATTGGTTGATTTGGCATTGAATTGAAGTGTGGATATGGGGATGAAGGTATGCTGCCCCGTTTTCCTTAATTTGATATTAATTATACTTTGATTCTATTGTGATTGGTATGGTCCACTTATGGTGGCGGTGTTATGTGTTTTATTGCAATTGATGTGGCCTTGTCGGCGTTACTTTATGCAATATTATGAGCATGGCCTTATTGGCAATTACTTGAAGTTATGTGGCTATTTGTGTAGTTGATGATGTGAGTATGTCATTACTTATCTACATGTGAAGTTATATAGTCATGTATGTATTCTTCTAGTTATGTTGCCTTAAGTGATCATGTTAGACTTTGACTTGACATTATGAGTAGTGTTAGGTTAAGTCTTGGTTATTCCTACTTGACTTTATGAGTCTATGTGGAGTATATTAATGATGTTATGATGATATATAGGATGACTTGAAGATGTTAGGTTGTTTTAGAAGTGTTTCTAGAATGGCTTGTATTATGGTTAAAAGTGAAGTATGTGATGTCTTGTCTTGGTTGACTTGTATCTCTTGCTTGATGTATATATGATTATGGATATGTGATGTCTTGATATAGGGTGTTATAACTCTTAGTCTTGAATAATAAATATAAGTGAGACCTTAATGATAAGAAGGTCAATTTATGTGGAACCTTGAACTTAGTGGCGAGGTTATGAATTGTGAAGTAGTTAGCCGTAATGGTATCCTTCATGTGATGAGTGATGGACTTAAGGTTGATTGGCTGGAACGGCATCATATCATACCTTAGGAAGTCGCTATGAGCTTCTTGTCGCTAAAGTGAGATATGCCCTAGTGGAACTTGCTTTGGTAGGGTGAATGTAAAGGGGTCATGAACTAGATAAGGACCTATTTATATGAACCTTAATGTGAATAATCTATGAGAACAAGGCTAGCACCGAGTGAGTATGAGTAGGGTTAAGTGGATTCAGTTAAAGAAGAGAATGCTTATACGCCCTTCATATTCCTTAACCATGTGCCTACATGGGATGTGTCCAAGTTCTACCATTGGCAAGTAGAACAACCTCATCGAAGTAGGATAGAACTTCGGATTCCATGTCTTGCTACCATGGTCTATGTCGGTTATTGCCTATTCTCATCATGTGGAATACCTATTAGCATTAGATAAGTTTATGAGGTTTAGGTGGTGGTATGGGACGCTATCTAGACATTGCACAATAGACTTTGAAGGTGTTATGTGGAGTTCCTAGGTCTTGTCCAAAGACCATTATGTGAGTGTCTTATGTGATGCTTTATGTGAGTGTCTTATGTGATGTATGAGTCTTAATGAACTAATGAACTAATGACCTATGTTAGTAACTATGTAAATGGTTGAGTACCTAATCTAAAGTGACTTAAGCATTCCTTAGCTAAAGTGTGAGGAGGACATGAAAGGATGGTCTCTTCATGTCTTATCTTTGGAAGTCTTGAGGATGACTCTAGTTAGGGAAGTTGGTTAATCTTGTTGACATGATCTAAACCTTAGGAAGTCTTAAGGACTATTTAGGTAATCTTGGAGAGGTCATACACTATGGACTTTATCTTCTCGATTTACTTAAGTAGGTCTTTTGATAGGCTTTGGAAGGAGAATGTCTTCTAATCTAAGTGTTGGTGTGTTTAGTGAGAATGATTCTATTTGAGGTAGTCTATAGGATCTCTTGTGTGTGTGATAGAGATTGTATGGGCGGTCGCTCCACACTTACTCAAGTGAACCTTGGAATTGACCTTTGGTAGAAGAATCTTACATAGATGTTTATGATTGTTTTCTAAGTATGTATGTGACTCATCGTAGGTAATCTTAAGGGTCGTTTAGGCACATCTAGAGAGGGTGTATGGGCGGTCTCTCTTTGTGTGACTTAAGTGAATCTTAGGATGACTTTAAGTGAGGGAATTACATGCTAGGAAGATTAGTAAGGAGGTGATTCACTGTAACAGTGAAGACTTCACTGTACAGTGAACTGTACAGTGAATACTCACTGTAAAGTGAGCCTTTAAATGTTATCTTTGGTTAATTGTTATCTTATGTGTTTCTTAATTGCTAAATGATGTTCTTATGTTTAAACTATGATTTCTAAATGAAAAGATGCATATTTCCAATAAAGTCCGTTTTCATGATTTTATGCATATAGCCATACTTAGTACATGTGGTTGTACTAATTCCATGCTTTATTTTCTATCTATAGTCCTTGGTAGGTAAGGAGCTTTTGGAGAAGAAGACTTGGGCTTAGAAGATCGTCCGAGTAGAAGAATTGAAGTATGTCCTCATTTGTATCGAGGGCATATATGTCATTTTATGTTTTTTTATGAAGTATTGTAATAAGACTATGTTATTTTATTTTCGTATTAAAGTACTCTTGTGTCTTAAGATGATGAGATTGAGACTTAGCATTTCTATTACTTTTATATGAAAGAGGTTTTAAAGACTATATTATGTTTTAGTGAAAAGTTTTAATTCCGCACTACTTTTCACTATGTATATGCAATGAATGATATGAATGAGGCTTGTCTTAGAACTCTGAGAGTTCGACGACGCCGTCGCAATCCGATTGCACCCTATCTTCTAGGGTATGGTCTCGGGTAGCTTTGAAGGAGAATGTCTTCTAATCTAAGTGTTGATGTGTTTAGTGAGAATGATTCTATTATAGTGTCTATAGGATCTCTGTGTGTGTGTGTGATAGAGATTGTTAGGGCCAGTCGCTCCACACTTACTCAAGTGAACCTTGGAAATGGCCTTTGGTAGAGAATCTTACATGGATGTTATGAATTGTTTTCTAAGTATGTATGTGACTCATCGTAGGTAATCTTAAGGGTCGTTTAGGCACATCTAGAGAGGGTGTATGGCGGTCTCTCTTTGTGTGACTTAAGTGAATCTTAGGATGACTTTAATTGAGGGATTTACATGCTAGGAAGACTTAGGGTGAAGGACGGAGTGATTCACTGTAACAGTGAAATATAGCTCACTGTAAAGTGGGATCCTTAAGATGTTATCTTTGATTAATTGTTATCTTTTGTGTTTCTTTATTTGATAAATGATGTTCTTATGATTAAACTATGATTTCTAAATGAAAAGATGCATATTTCCAATAAAGTCCGTTTTCGTGATTTTGGCATATAGCCATACTTAGTACATGTGGTTGTAACTAATTCCATGCTTTATTTTCTATCTATAGTACTTGGTAGGTAAGGAGCTTGGAGAAGAAGATTGGGCTTAGAAGAATCGTCCGAGTAGAAGAATTGAAGTTATGTCCTCATTTGTATCGAGGGCATATATGTCATTTTATGTTTCTTTTATGAAGTATTGTAATAAGACTATGTTATTTCTATTTTTGTATTAAAGTACTCTTGTGTCTTAAGATGATGAGATTGAGACTTAGCATTTCTATTACTTTTATATGAAGAGGTTTTTAATGACTATATTATGTTTTAGTGAAAAGTTTTAATTCTGCACTACTTTTCACTATGTATATGCAATGAATGATATGAATGAGACTTGTCTTAGAACTCTGAGAGTTCGACGACGCCGGTCGCAATCCGAGATTGCACCCTATCTTCTAGGGTATGGTCTCGGGTTGTGACAAAGTTGGTATCAGAGCATAGGTTTGGTGAAAGTAGTATTAGGTATCAAAAAGTCTCATCAAGTCACGTCTAGTAGAGTCTGACCATCGGTGTGAATCGCGACACATCTATGGGTGAGAGGCTATAGGACGATAGAGTTTCCCTTTTTTCTACTCCTATATAGTGCGGTAGAGTAAATGTTATGATTATCCTTCTTATGAGTTTCCTTGTGTTTGCTAGGAGATGAATACTAGAAGGATGGCCGCTAGAAGATTGGAAGAGGAGAGGTGCATGAGGAGGTTCCTCAAGTTGAGCAAGGTGCTCAAGGGAGCAAGGTGTCCCAAGATGGGCAAGGTGATGAAGTGCCTCCCCCAAGGTGATCATGTTCCTAATGTGAGGAGGTGATGAGGTGTCGGAGTTGTATAATAGGGTGATTGGAGAAGCTTTTGGGGCTTTGGCTCAAGCCGTAACTACTCAAATCATTTGAGTATGGTGCCTAGGGTTATGGAGAGCACTATGACTTCTAGGTTGAGAGACTTTGTGAGGATGAATCCTCCTATTTTTCTTGGCTCTAAGGTGTGAGGATCCCCAAGAATTTCTTGGTGGTGTGTAACAAAGTTGGGAGTGCTATGGGGGTTACATCTAGGGAGAAGGCGGAGTTGCTCTTTATCAATTGAGAGATGTGTCTAAATTTGGTATACTCAATGAAAGGACAATAGGACGGAAGATTCGGGTCCTATTGATGGGAAGAGTTTAAGGGATCTTTTCTTGCAAGTACTTTCCCGAGAGAGAAGAGAAGTCAAGGTGGAGGAGTTTTTAATCTCAAGCAAGGAAATATGAGTGTTGAGGAGTACTCTTTGAAATTCTCAACATTGTCTAGGTATGCTCCTTCTCTTGTGTCCAATCCAAGAGATGAAATGAGCGCTTTTGTACCGGAGTAGCCAATTTGGTGAAGGAAGAATGTCGTACCGCTATGCTTCATGATAATATGACCCTATCTAGACTCATGGTGTATGCACAATCTAGTGAGAGTCAAAAAACTTGAAGGATGGCTAGAATTTGAAAAGGGGTGTTGCTAGTGACCAAGTGCAACCTAGGTTCAAGAAGAGAGTTCATCTCAAGATGTACCTAGTGTTCCTAAGAAGAAGTTTGAGAAAGAGGTGTTCTAAGGATAGCAAGCCTACTTGTGCCAATTGTGGCAAGAGTCACTATGGTGAGTGTTTATTGGGTACGGTAGTTTCTATGGATGTGGAAATGATGGGCCAAAGTGAGAGATTGTCCAAACATTGCTTTAGGAAGGAGGGCAAGAGGGTTGAGCCTAGTGTTCCAAAGGATGATGCTCCAACTAAGAGGCATTTCTATGCACTCCGTACTAGAATTGAGAAGTCGGGTGATGGTGATGATGATGTTGGTAAGTTCTTGTTTCTCTTTTGATAGTATGAGTTCCTTCTAAGTGGGGGAGTATATTTGTAGATGGGATAGAAGTTCTTGAATTGTTGCATGTGCATGATGTTTAGGAGTTTGGTTGAAATTGAATTTCATTTACTTCTTGCATTGTGTGTTTTTATGAAGCTTTGAGCATGTTGTAGATGTGTTTACGTGATGTATCTTGCATTCTAGCATGTCTTATAAAGAATTGCCTAAAATTTAATTTTGGAAAAGTTTCTAAAATCACTGTTGCTTGATTATACTGTTCACTGTAATTTTTTTGAGAAAATGACTAATTGATTCTTGGTCTAAAATTCTTGTTATGTGGTAGACTGATTTATTGAGTATGATGTTGAATATAAAATGAGTTTTTGCTATTTGGATTGAAGCATGTGAGTTTTGTAGCATAACGAGTTATAGAATTGTCTCTTAGTTTCTTGTTGTGTTGTGAATCTCTTGATTATGTGAAATTGATAATTTCTTTTAGATATGTGTTGTATGGCTTGGTTATGTGCTGCTAGTTGAATCTCTAATTGGAAGTGTTCAAGAGTGGCAAGTGTCATTCGAGGACGAATGTGTCCAAGTGGGGGAGATTGTAAGACCTTGAAAATGACATAGGTTAACTAGAGCCTAACATGTTGGCTTAGTGTTCTAAGTCATAAATATGTTTAATATATGGTATAGAGGCAGTAGATAAAGTATTAGAGGTGTTGGAAGTCAAACGTCAAGGGACGACTAAGTCACCTAAATGTCTAAATGTGGTTCTATGTGTTTATGTGTGTTCATGGTGTTTTAAGGTTCTTAATAAAGTTATATAGCATGTATAGTCAGTGGTTAAAGTTTCATGAGTTTGGAGGTCAAACGCAAGAACATCCAAGCATTCGAAAGATGTGCCTTGAGTCGACCTTGTACGTCTAGGCGAGTTTCGTTGAGTTTTACGTGTTCGTTTTGGATGAAATTCATGTGAGAGGTGTTAAACTCATAGATTATATTATTGGGTTGGAAACGTCGTAAATTATCCCCAAGACCATCAAAGGGTCCTTGAGGAAAGGACCCAAAACCTGATGGCAGGCTGTCCCAGGCGCCTTGGCGACGAGCAGTCGATGGCCAGTCATGGCTGTGACGCCCAGTCACAAGGTTCCGTCGTTGGGGCCTTGTACAAGGGTGTAGGGGGAACCCTTGTCAAGCCACTGGACTTGCAACGGAGGTCCATGACGGGCGTTGCACCCGTGACGCCCCGTCACATGCAGTCGCGCCAGCCAATGTCTCCTGCGCAGATTTTTCTGCCAAGTCAGGGGTGAATTGGTAAATACACCCCACGTCCAAATAATAGTTTAGGCGGTTTTTAAGGGTCTTATGGGTATTTAGATGAGTATATAAGTGTTTAACACTTAGAATAATTCATTCTTCTAAAATCAAAACCCAAAGTCTCTTAGAATATTCCCAAAACCTCATTGAAGACTCCATTGAAGAGGAGATTGGTGAGGGGGTTCTTGAGTGGAAATTCTCATCAAAGTGAAGAATTATCATCCTTGAGGTATGGCTTTTTGATCCTTGAAACTTATTTCATCAAGGAGCCCAATCCTAAAGTGTTTTAAAAAAGTTTTCTAAATGAATTTCCAATTTCGGATTCTACCATGGGTTCTTGCATAAATGATTTCTAAACATTGATTTATGATCTAATTGATATTGTATTATGATTTCACATAAATTCCTATAACCCATGTGATTGATGAACCTAGTTTTGACTACTTTTGGGTTACTTGTATTAAGCTAATGTTGATGAATTTTGTGTAGTTTCTTATGGGCTTTCTAATGATATAAGAATTGTATTCAATTGATATATAATTGATATTATATTGTTAAACCTAGATTGAATTGATGTAGATTCATTGAGTTTTATGGTTATTGCTTTGAATTATTGTTCATGGCCATGGGTAAGGCCTTGTGATGTTGAATTGGTTGATTTGGCATTGATTTGAGTATGGATATGGGGATGAAGGTATGCTGCCCCGTTTTCCTTAATTTTATATTAATTATACTTTGATTCTATTGGTGAATTGTTGTCCCAGGCAGCCTTGGCGACGGAGCAGTCGACGGCCAGTCATGGCTGTGATGCCCCGTCACAAGGTTCCGTCGTGGGGCTTGTCCAAGGGTGTAGGGGGAACCCTTGTCAAGACACTGGAGCTTGCATAGAGGTCCATGACGGGCCGTTGCACCCGTGATGCCCCGTCACCAGGTCGTCGCAGCCAATGTCTGTGCGCAGATTTTCTGCCAAGTCAGGGGTGAATTGGTAAATTCACCCCACGTCCAAATAAGAGTTTAGGGGTTTATTAAGGGTCTTATGGGTATTTTAGATGAGTATATAAGTGTTTAACACTTAGAATAATTCATTCTTCTAAAATCAAAACCCAAAGTCTCTTAGAATATCCCAAAACCTCCATTGAAGACTCCATTGAAGAGGCAGCTTGGTGAGGGGTTCTTGAGTGGAAATTCTTCATCAAAGTGAAGAATTATCATCCTTGAGGTATGGCTTTTGATCCTTGAAACTTATTTCATCAAGGAGCCCAATCCTCAAAGTGTTTTACAAAGTTTTCTAAAGTGAATTGTCCAATTTCGGGATTCTACCATGGGTTCTTGCATAAATGATTTCTAAACATTGAATTATGATCTAATTGATATTGTATTGATGATTTCAACATAAATTACCTATGAACCCATGTGAATTGATGAACCCTAGTTTTGACTACTTTTGGGTTACTTGATATTAAGCTAATGTTGATGAATTGTTGTGTAGTTTCTTATGGGCTTTCTAATGATATAAGAATTGTGTTCAATTGATATTAATTGATATTATATTGTTAAACCTAGATTGAATTGATGTAGATTCATTGAGTTTTATGGTTATTGCTTTGAATTATTGTTCATGGCCATGGGTAAGGGCCTTGTGATGTTGAATTGGTTGATTTGGCATTGAATTGAAGTGTGGATATGGGGATGAAGGTATGCTGCCCCGTTTTCCTTAATTTGATATTAATTATACTTTGATTCTATTGTGATTGGTATGGTCCACTTATGGTGGCGGTGTTATGTGTTTTATTGCAATTGATGTGGCCTTGTCGGCGTTACTTTATGCAATATTATGAGCATGGCCTTATTGGCAATTACTTGAAGTTATGTGGCTATTTGTGTAGTTGATGATGTGAGTATGTCATTACTTATCTACATGTGAAGTTATATAGTCATGTATGTATTCTTCTAGTTATGTTGCCTTAAGTGATCATGTTAGACTTTGACTTGACATTATGAGTATAGTGTTAGGTTAAGTCTTGGTTATTCCTACTTGACTTTATGAGTCTATGTGGAGTATATTAATGATGTTATGATGATATATAGGATGACTTGAAGATGTTAGGTTGTTTTAGAAGTGTTTCTAGAATGACTTGTATTATGGTTAAAAGTGAAGTATGTGATGTCTTGTCTTGGTTGACTTGTATCTCTTGCTTGATGTATATAGATTATGGATATGTGATGTCTTGATATAGGGTGTTATAACTCTTAGTCTTGAATAAATAAATAAGTGAGACCTTAATGATAAGAAGGTCAATTTATGTGGAACCTTGAACTTAGTGGCGAGGTTATGAATTGTGAAGTAGTTAGCCGTAATGGTATCCTTCATGTGATGAGTGATGACTTAAGGTTGATTGGCTGGAACGGCATCATATCATACCTTAGGAAGTCTATGAGCTTCTTGTCGCTAAAGTGAGATATGCCCTAGTGGAACTTGCTTTGGTAGGGTGAATGTAAAGGGGGTCATGAACTAGATAAGGACCTATTTATATGAACCTTAATGTGAATTAATCTATGAGAACTAAGGCTAGCACCGAGTGAGTATGAGTAGGGTTAAGTGGATTCAGTTAAAGAACAGACTGAATGCTTATTACGCCCTTCATATTCCTTAACAATGTGCCTACATGGGATGTGTCCAAGTTCTACCATTGGCAAGTAGAACAACCTCATCGAAGTAGGATAGAACTTCGGATTCCTTGTCTTGCTACCATGGTCTATGTCGGTTATTGACTATTCTCATCATGTGGAATACCTATTAGCATTAGATAAGTTTATGAGGTTTAGGTGGTGGTATGGGACGCTATCTAGACATTGCACAATAGACTTTGAAGGTGTTATGTGGAGTTCCTAGGTCTTGTCCAAGACCATTATGTGAGTGTCTTATGTGATGCTTTATGTGAGTGTCTTATGTGATGTATGAGTCTTAATGAACTAATGAACTAATGACCTATGTTAGTAACTATGTAAATGATTGAGTACCTAATCTAAAGTGACTTAAGCATTCCTTAGCTAAAGTGTGAGGAGGTCATGAAAGGATGGTCTCTTCATGTCTTATCTTTGGAAGTCTTGAGGATGACTCTAGTTAGGGAAGTTGGTTAATCTTGTTGACATGATCTAAACCTTAGGAAGTCTTAAGGACTATTTAGGTAATCTTGGAGAGGTCATTGTACTATGGACTTTATCTTCTTGATTTACTTAAGTAGGTCTTTTGATAGGCTTTGGAAGGAGAATGTCTTCTAATCTAAGTGTTGGTGTGTTTAGTGAGAATGATTCTATTTAGGTAGTCTATAGGATCTCTTGTGTGTGTGTGATAGAGATTGTATGGGCGGTCGCTCCACACTTACTCAAGTGAACCTTGGAATTGACCTTTGGTAGAAGAATCTTACATAGATGTTTATGATTGTTTTCTAAGTATGTATGTGACTCATCGTAGGTAATCTTAAGGGTCGTTTAGGCACATCTAGAGAGGGTGTATGGGCGGTCTCTCTTTGTGTGACTTAAGTGAATCTTAGGATGACTTTAAGTGAGGGAATTACATGCTAGGAAGACTTAGGGTGAAGGACGGTGATTCACTGTAACAGTGAATAAGCTCACTGTAAAGTGAGTCCTTTAAATGTTATCTTTGATTAATTGTTATCTTATGTGTTTCTTAATTGCTAAATGATGTTCTTATGTTTAAACTATGATTTCTAAATGAAAAGATGCATATTTCCAATAAAGTCCGTTTTCATGATTTTATGCATATAGCCATACTTAGTACATGTGGTTGTACTAATTCCATGCTTTATTTTCTATCTATAGTCCTTGGTAGGTAAGGAGCTTTGGAGAAGAAGACTTGGGCTTAGAAGAATCGTCCGAGTAGAAGAATTGAAGTATGTCCTCATTTGTATCGAGGGCATATATGTCATTTTATGTTTCTTTTATGAAGTATTGTAATAAGACTATGTTATTTCTATTTTCGTATTAAAGTACTCTTGTGTCTTAAGATGATGAGATTGAGACTTAGCATTTCTATTACTTTTATATGAAAGAGGTTTTTAAAGACTATATTATGTTTTGTGAAAAGTTTTAATTCCGCACTACTTTTCACTATGTATATGCAATGAATGATATGAATGAGGCTTGTCTTAGAACTCTGTGAGTTCGACGACGCCGGTCGCAATCCGAGATTGCACCCTATCTTCTAGGGTATGGTTTCGGGTTGTGACAAAGTTGGTATCAGAGCATAGGTTGGTGAAAGTAGTATTAGGTATCAAAAAGTCTCATCAAGTCACGTCTAGTAGAGTCTTGACCATCGGTGTGAGTCGCGACACATCTATGGGCGAGAGGCTATAGGACGATAGAGTTTCCCTTCTTTTCTACTCCTATATCGTGTGGTAGAGTAATGTTATGATTATCCTTCTTATGAGTTTCCTTGTGTTTGCTAGGAGATGAATACTAAAAGGATGGCCGCTAGAAGATTGGAAGAGGAGAGGGTGAATGAGGAGGTTCCTCAAGTTGAGCAAGTTGCTCAAGGTGAGCAAGGTGTCCAAGATGGGCAAGGTGATGAAGTGCCTCCCCAAGGTGATCATGTTCCTAATGTAGGAGGAGGTGATGAGGTACCGGAGTTGTCTAATAGGGTGATTGGAGAGGCTTTGAGGGCTTTAGCTCAAGCCGTAACTACTCAAATCAATTTGAGTATGGTGCCTAGGGTTATGGAGAGCACTATGACTTCTAGGTTGAGAGACTTTGTGAGGATGAATCCTCCTATTTTTCTTGGCTCTAAGGTGAATGAGGATCCCCAAGAATTTCTTGATGGTGTGTACAAAGTTTTGAGTGCTATGGGGGTTACATCTAGGGAGAAGGCGGAGTTGGCTTCTTATCAATTGAGAGATGTGTCTCAAATTTGGTATACTCAATGGAAGGACAATAGGCCGGAAGATTCGGGTCCTATTGAGTGGGAAGAGTTTAAGGGAGCTTTTCTTGGCAAGTACTTTCCCCGAGAGAGAAGAGAAGTCAAGGTGGAGGAGTTTATTAATCTCAAGCAAGGCAATATGAGTGTTGAGGAGTACTCTTTGAAATTCTCGACATTGTCGAGGTATGCTCCTTCTCTTGTGTCCAATCCAAGAGACGAAATGAGTCGCTTTTGTACCGGAGTAGCCGATTTGGTGAAGGAAGAATGTCGTACCGCTATGCTTCATGATAATATGACCCTATCTAGACTCATGGTGTATGCACAATCTATTGAGGAGTCTAAACTTAGAAGGATGGCTAGAAGTTTGAAAAGGGGTGTTGCTAGTGACCAAGTGCAACCTAGGTTCAAGAAGAGAGTTCAATCTCAAGATGGACCTAGAGTTCCTAAGAAGAAGTTTGAGAAAGGAGGTGGTTCTAAGGATAGCAAGCCTACTTGTGCTAATTGTGGCAAGAGTCACTATGGTGAGTGTTTATTGGGTACCGGTAGTTTCTTTGGATGTGGAAAGGATGGGCACAAAGTGAGAGATTGTCCAAACATTGCTTATAGGAAGGAGGGCAAGAGGGTTGAGCCTAGTGTTCCAAAGGATGATGCTCCAACTAAGAGGCATTTCTATGCACTCCGTACTAGAATTGAGAAGTCGGGTGATGGTGATGATGATGTTGGTAAGTTCTTGTTTCTCTTTTGATAGTATGAGTTCCTTCTAAGTGGGGGAGTATAGTTTGTAGATGGGATAGAAGTTCTTGAATTGTTGCATGTGCATGATGTTTAGGAGTTTGGTTGAAATTGAATTTCATTTACTTCTTGCATTGTGTGTTTTATGAAGCTTTGAGCATGTTGTATGATGTGTTTACGTGATGTTATCTTGCATTCTAGCATGTCTATATAAAGAATTGCCTAAAAATTTAATTTTTGGAAAAGTTTCTAAAATCACTGTTGCTTGATATACTGTTCACTGTAATTTTTTTGAGAAAATGACTAATTGATTCTTTGGTCTAAAATTCTTGTTATGTGGCTAGAGCTGATTTATATGAGTATGATGTTGAATATAAAATGAGTTTTTGCTATTTGGATTGAAGCATGTGAGTTTTGTAGCATAACGAGTTATAGAATTGTCCTCTAGTTTCTTGTTGTGTTGTGAATCTCTTGATTATGTGAAATTGATAATTTCTTTTTAGATATGTGTTGTATGGCTTGGTTATGTGCTGCTAGTTGAATCTCTAATATTGGAAGTGTTCATAGAGTGGCAAGTGTCATTCGAGGACGAATGTGTCCAAGTGGGGGAGATTGTAAGACCTTGAAAATGACATAGGTTAACTAGAGCCTAACATGTTGGCCTTAGTGTTCTAAAGTCATAAATATGTTTAATATATGGTATAGAGGCAGTAGATAAAGTATTAGAGGTGTTGGAAGTCAAACGTCAAGGGACGACTAAGTCACCTAAATGTCTAAAATGTGGTTCTATGTGTTTATGTGTGTTTCATGGTGTTTTAAGGTTCTTAATAAAGTTAATATAGCATGTATAGTCAGTGGTTAAAGTTTCATGAAGTTTGGAGGTCAAACGATCAAGAACATCCAAGGCATTCGAAAGATGTGCCTTGAGTCGACCTTGTACGTCTAGGCGAGTTTCGTTGAGTTTTACGTGTTCGTTTTGGATGAAATTCATGTGAGAGGTGTTAAACTCATAGATTATATTATTCGGGTTGGAAACGTCTGGTAAATTATCCCCAATGACCATCAAAGGGTCCTTGAGGAAAGGACCCAAAACCTGATGGCAGGCTGTCCCAGGCAGCCTTGGCGACGAAGCAGTCGATGGCCAGTCATGGCTGTGACGCCCAGTCACAAGGTTCCGTCGTTGGGGCCTTGTACAAGGGTGTAGGGGGAACCCTTGTCAAGCCACTGGATCTTGCAACGGAGGTCCATGACGGGTCGTTGCACCCGTGACGCCCCGTCACATGCAGGTCATCGCAGCCAATGTCTCCTGCGCAGATTTTCTGCCAAGTCAGGGGTGAATTGGTAAATACACCCCACGTCCAAATAATAGTTTAGGCGGTTTGTTAAGGGTCTTATGGGTATTTAGATGAGTATATAAGTGTTTAACACTTAGAATAATTCATTCTTCTAAAATCAAAACCCAAAGTCTCTTAGAATATTCCCAAAACCTTCATTGAAGACTCCATTGAAGAGGTAGATTGGTGAGGGGTTCTTGAGTGGAAATTCTTCATCAAAGTGAAGAATTATCATCCTTGAGGTATGGCTTTTGATCCTTGAAACTTATTTCATCAAGGAGCCCAATCCTTAAAGTGTTTTAAAAAGTTTTCTAAATTGAATTATCCAATTTCGGGATTCTACCATGGGTTCTTGCATAAATGATTTCTAAACATTGAATTATGATCTAATTGATATTGTATTTATGATTTCAACATAAATTACCTATTAACCCATGTGAATTGATGAATCCTAGTTTTGACTACTTTTTGGGTTACTTGATATTAAGCTAATGTTGATGAATTATTGTGTAGTTTCTTATGGGCTTTCTAATGATATAAGAATTGTATTCAATTGATATATAATTGATATTATATTGTTAAACCTAGATTGAATTGATGTAGATTCATTGAGTTTTATGGTTATTGCTTTGAATTATTGTTCATGGCCATGGGTAAGGGCCTTGTGATGTTGAATTGGTTGATTTGGCATTGATTTGAAGTATGGATATGGGGATGAAGGTATGCTGCCCCGTTTTCCTTAATTTTATATTAATTATACTTTGATTCTATTGTGATTGGTATGGTCCACTTATGGTGGCGGTGTTATATGTTTTAATTGCAATTGATGTGGCCTTGTCGGCGTTACTTTATGCAATTATGAGCATGGCCTTATTGACAATTACTTGAAGTTATGTGGCTATTTGTGTAGTTGATGATGTGAGTATGTCATTACTTATTTACATGTGAAGTTATATAGTCATGTATGTATTCTTCTAGATATGTTTCCTTAAGTGATCATGTTAGACTTTGACTTGACATTATGAGTATAGTGTTAGGGTTAAGTCTTGTTATTCATACTTGACTTTATGAGTCTATATGGAGTATATTAATGATGTTATGATGATATATAGGATGACTTGAAGATGTTAGGTTATTTTAGAAGTGTTTCTAGAATGACTTGTATTATGGGTTAAAAGTGAAGTATGTGATGTCATGTCTTAGTTGACTTGTATCTCTTGCTTGATGTATATACGATTATGGATATGTGATGTCTTGATATAGGGTTTCATAACTCTTAGTCTTGAATAAATAAATATAAGTGAGACCTTAATGATAAGAAGGTCAATTTATGTGGAACCTTGAACTTAGTGGCGAGGTTATGAATTGTGAAGTAGTTAGCCGTAATGGTATCCTTCATGTGATGAGTGATGTACTTAAGGTTGATTGGCAGGAACGACATCATATCATACCTTAGGGAAGTCTTTATGAGCTTCTTGTCGCTAAAGTGAGATATGCCCTAGTAGAACTTTCTTTTGTAGGGTGAATGTAATGGGGTCATGAACTAGATAAGAGACCTAATTATATGAACCTTAATGTGAAATAATCTATGAGAACTAAGGCTAGCACCGAGTGAGTATGAGTAGGGTTAAGTGGATTCCGTTAAAGAACAGACCGAATGCTTGATACGCCCTTCATATTCCTTAACCATGTGCCTACATGGGATGTGTCCAAGTTCTACCATTGGCAAGTACAACAACCTCATCGAAGTAGGATAGAACTTCGGATTCCATGTCTTGCTACCATGGTCTATGTCGGTTATTGCCTATTCTCATCATGTGGAATACCTATTAGCATTAGATAAGTTTATGAGGTTTAGGTGGTGGTATGGGACGCTATCTAGACATTGCACAATAGACTTTGAAGGTGTTATGTGGAGTTCCTAGGTCTTGTCCAAGACCATTATGTGAGTGTCTTATGTGATGCTTTATGTGAGTGTCTTATGTGATGTATGAGTCTTAATGAAATAATGAACTAATGACCTATGTTAGTAACTATGTAAATGATTGAGTACCTAATCTAAAGTGACTTAAGCATTCCTTAGCTAAAGTGTGAGGAGGACATGAAAGGATTGTCTCTTCATGTCTTATCATTGGAAGTCTTGAGGATGACTCTATTTAGGGAAGTTGGTTAATCTTGTTGACATGATCTAAACCTTAGAAGTCTTAAGGACTATTTAGGTAATCTTGGAGAGGTCACTACACTATGAACTTTATCTTCTCGATTTACTTAAGTAGGTCTTTTGATAGGCTTTGGAAGGAGAATGTCTTCTAATCTAAGTGTTGGTGTATTTAGTGAGAATGATTCTATTATAGGTAGTCTATAGGATCTCTTGTGTGTGTGTAATAGAGATTGTATGGGCAGTCGCTCCACACTTACTCAAGTGAACCTTGGAAATGACCTTTGGTAGAAGAATCTTACATGGATGTTTATGATTGTTTTCTAAGTATGTATGTGACTCATCGTAGGTAATCTTAAAGGTCGTTTAGGCACATCTAGAGAGGGTGTATGGGCGGTCTCTCTTTGTGTGACTTAAGTGAATCTTAGGATGAATTTAAGTGAGGTAATTACATGCTAGGAAGACTTAGGGTGAAGGACGGAGTGATTCACTGTAACAGTGAATTGATTCACTGTAACAGTGAATTAATTCACTGTACAGTGAATATAGCTCCTGTAAAGTGAGGTCCTTAAGATGTTATCTTTGATTAATTGTTATCTTATGTGTTTCTTAATTGATAAATCATGTTCTTATGATTAAACTATGATTTCTAAATGAAAAGATGCATATTTCCAATAAAGTCCGTTTTCATGATTTTATGCATATAGCCATACTTAGTGCATGTTGGTGTACTAATTCCATGTTTTATTTTCTATCTATAGTACTTGGTAGGTAAGAAGCTTTGGAGAAGAAGACTTGGGCTTAGAAGAATCGTCCGAGTAGAAGAATTGAAGTATGTCCTCATTTGTATCGAGGGCATATATGTCATTTTATGTTTCTTTTATGAAGTATTGTAATAAGACTATATTATTTCTATTTTCGTATTAAAGTACTCTTGTGTCTTAAGATGATGAGATTGAGACTTATCATTTCTATTACTTTTATATGAAAGAGGTTTTTAAAGACTATATTATGTTTTAGTGAAAAGTTTTAATTCCGCACTACTTTTCACTATGTATATGCAATGAATGATATGAATGAGGCTTGCTTAGAACTCTGAGAGTTCGACGACGCCGATTGCAATCCGAAATTGCACCCTATCTTCTAGGGTATGATCTCGGGTTGTGACAATCCTTTCCCCAAGAGTACTTCAAAAGATGATTTATAAATCCCCCCAAACAAGGGTTTTTATCCTCACATGGGTCTTCTTTCTAAATCTAAATTGTTAGTTAATTGTGATGAATTAAAATGAAATAATGTCGTTTAAAGTATGAATTAATGGTTAATTGATGAATTCCTATGTGTTTTCCCTTGACCCACGTCTTTCCCCTAAATCCCTAGTTTCTTAGATTGATTAAGGTGAATTGTTGAAGGTGATGAATAGGTCACTTCTTTACTTTGATTTTAGCTATGTTAATACTTCATGAATTTGCCTATTTCATATGTTGGTTGTGAGTTCTTCAGTATTGAAGTATTAAGTCCCATGAAGGGCAATGAGGTATGATCTTGATTCTCCTTTGATCTCAATAATGCATGGTGAAATCTACTTATGTGATAATGATTCTATAGCTAATTGTGTTGTTTTGATGTTGGTTACAAGGATCCCTCATCCCTAACCCTAGATCTATGAATTGGCTATGAAGTACGTAATTATGTTATAGTATGATCATTATATGATTGAATGTAGTTTCTCATGTTTATATGTTGGGTCTAAAAGTGAAAGGATACTTCTCACTTATGATCACCTATGAGCTATTATGATAAGATGTTCACTTAAGGGTCTAGAAGAGGATAATATGAACTTGTATGATGACATATGATGATTACTAAAGGGAATAATTGCTTAGCACCGAAAGGGCATGTAAATGACATGGAGGTCTCACGTTAGTAAGTCCGGCCTCCCACATGGGTTTCTTCACGTTAGTAAGTTCGGATTCCAAATATATGTGTTGTCTCATGAGATGGAAACCCTCACGTTAGTAAGTTAAGGTTTCCACAAGCAATCTCCTTCTCCCTTAACTATGTGCCTGCATAGGACTCTAGCTTAGTGGATCGACCTAGATAGCTACGTGTGAATGGTTGCACCTTAGGCAAGTGTTAACCCTCTCTTTTCGGTGTGGGGGTAGAACACCGAATTCCATGTAGCTCACATGGTCTCATGTCGGTTATGGTACTTATTTCCCTAAAGTAAAGGTATGAACAAGTGGTCTCATGTTAGTTATTGTACTTATTTACCTAAAGTAAAGGTATGAACAAGTTATGTCGGTGAACTTATATTAGGGTTTCCTTAAAGGTCAGTACATAATGTGAAGGAGGGTATGAGACTTCTCTTACACATTGCACATGTGGGATCCTATAGGACGATTATAGTAGTGTTCTATTATGATTATGATTATGATTATGATTTTTTTGATAAGTTATGAATAGTATAGATGTATGAAGCATGTTAAATATGAGAACATGTTGTAAGTACAAAGTGGGTTGCTTAATGTGATACTTAGCTTTGAATAGGGTTATGGGGCTTTATTCCTTACATTGCACAAGTGTTGCTTGAGTTACTTATCTATTGGTACGATTATGATGTTCCTTATATGTGTATATTGAATTGTTGGTCATTTTTCATAGTTTTGACTAAATTGTGCCTTTTCTCATGCATTAACGAATTTTATGCCTAGGGACCATACTTAGTACATGTGGTTTGTACTAACCCATATTTCTTAACTTCTTCCCAATCATTGTAGGTTTGGGTTGTTGAGGTATCATTGAGGCTAAATCAAGAAGGCTTGGACTAGACTCTCCAAGTTTTTGTATGCCCTCTAGTTCGAGGATTCTACAACACACTCTATCTTAGTAGTACATGTATTGTCTAGTAGACATTCATTTCTTTCCTATTGTTTAAGATATTGATGTAAGCCCTATGTGGTAATTGTGGAATTGTGTAAGGGTTTTCCCGGGATTGTTTGACTTCGTTATAGATGGTAGATATGCGACAAAGTATTAGACAAAATTCCTATGTGTTCTTATGATCTATTGTGAGAAGCCTATGCATGCTTCCTATATAGAGGTCTATGTAAACCTCCATGCTATATAAGCAAAAGTTTTATTTTTTCAGCGTTTTTGACTTATTATTTGCTATGACGAATACTAAGAGGCTTGTCTTAGTCCTCATAGAGGACGACGATGCCGGTTACTCCTAACAGTTACTTTGGGTTGTAACAAACTTTGTAGCACAGCATGAGGTTAAATCTTCTTATGATTGATGTCTCAATAAAACAGGTCTATGTTGGGTCTTATTCATGATTATGAAGCGCGCTACACTTATGAATGAGAGACTATGTAATGCTTAGGAACTATGTAGTCCTTTGTTCTAATCCTTTATTTGTGCTTATAGGCAATGAATACAAGAAGGAAAAATGCTCGAAGGGCCGAACAGGAGAATTCGAATGAGGCGGTTCTCCCTCAAGCTACTCCATACCCTAAAGTTCCTATTGAAGAAGGGGCTATGTATAATGTTGAGATAAGGTCGGCCATTCATAGCTTGACTAAAGTGTTGGCTATTCAAGTTTCTAGAGATACAAGGGTTCAAGTGAACCCTAATGCTAATACCACCGCTTCAAGGATTAGGAATGTCACAATGATGAATCCCCCTAATTTCTACGGTTCTAAGGTAAAAAAGGACACACAAGGGTTCATTGATGAAGTGTTCAAGGTTCTTGATGATATGTGTATTTCGTCTCAAGAAAAGACGGAACTAGCCGCATACCAACTCAACGATGTGGCTCAAGTGTGGTATGAGAAATGAAAGGATGAGAGGCCGGTTATAGAAGGGTGGATTTCTTGGGGAGCTTTCAAAATGGCTTTCCTTGATAGGTTCTTTCCCTTGGAACTAAGAGAGAGAAAAATGCAATAATTCATCAACCTTCGTCATGGGTGTATGAATGTGAAGGAGTATAGGCTCAAATTCACTCAACTATCAAAGCATGCACCTACTATGGTTGTGGGTTCTAGGGCCAAGATGAACAAATTTGTCCTGTGGATATCCGATCTTCTGGTTAATGAATGTAGGTCGCCTATGTTGATTCCTATCAGGGACATCTCTCGTCTCATGGTTCATGCAGAGCAAATTGAGGAACAAAATCTTAAACAAGTTGGTAGGGAGTTGAAGAAGGTGGGAACCGAAGAGGGAAATTCTTCTAAGAATAGGTATGAGGTTCAAGACAAACCAAGGTTCAATAAGAGGTTTTCTAATCAAGGATCTTCTAGTGCTCCGATGGCCAATAATTGTAAGGTCCCTACTCCCAAGCCTAAAGAGGGAAAAGTTGGTGGTTCTTATGTTGATAGGCCTTTTTGTTCTAAATGTGGGAGAAGACATGATGACAAGTGCCTTGTTGGTTTGGGTAATTTCTATAGTTTTGGAAAGAGTGGTCACATCAAGAGGGATTGCCCTATGATGAGGACGAAAGGAAGGGAAAAATCTCAAGCTCAAGCAAGTGCTCCTAACCCGGATGCTCTTAAGAAGAATCAATTCCATGCCCTCGAATCCCAAAGTGGTGAAGGGAGCCTATAGGACCTGGTCACTGGTATATTAAAATCATTTTCCTTTGATGTATATGCTTTGTTGGATCCGGGATCTACGTTGTCATTTGTGACCCCTCTTGTATCCATGAAATTTGATATACTACCCGACATCTTAGATAAGCCTTTCTCATTTTCTACCCCGGTGGGTGATTTCGTAGTGGTAAAAGAGTCGATAAAGGGTGTCCTATTTCCTTGCCCAATAGAATTATATTGGTTGACTTGATAGAACTTGATATGCTATGTTTCGATATTGTATTGGGAATGGATTGGTTGTATGCGTGTTTTTACTCTATTGATTGTAGGTCAAGGTTGGTAAAATTTCAATTTCCGAATAAACCCATTTTTTAGTGGAAGGGAGGAAACTCAAATCCTAGGGGTAAGATATTTCATGTCTAAAAGCTTGAAAGTTAATTGCAAGGGGTTGTCTCTATCACATAATAAGAGTTTTGGATCTTGACTCTGAGGTCCCTTCCATAGATTCGGTACCCGTAGTAAGGGAGTTTTAGTAGGTCTTTCCCGACGATCTTCCCGAAATCCATCCCGAACGGGAGATTGACTTCAGTATAGATCTATTACCGGATACACAACCTATTTCTATCCGTCCTTATCAGATGGCTCGGCCGAGTTGAAAGAAATAAAGTCTTAACTCAAAGAGTTGCTACATAAAGGTTTTATTCAACCAAGAATATCTCCATGGGGTGCCCCAGTATTGTTTGTGAAGAAGAAGGATGGGTCGTTGAGAATGTGTATTGACTATAGTTAATTGAACAAAGTCACTATAAAGAATAACTACCCGCTCCATAGGATTGATAACATGTTTGATCAACTCCAAGGAGATAGCTACTTTTTAAAGATTGACTTAAGATCAGGTTATCACCAACTTAGGGTGAGGGAGGTTGATATCCAAAAAAGGCATTTCAAATAAGATATGGTCTTTTTCGAATTCCTTGTTATGTCATTTGGCCTAACAAATGCACCGACAACTTATATGGACCTCATGAATCGAATTTATACAAAGTATCTTGATTTGTTCGTGATTGTCTTTATTGATGATATTTTGATATACTCAAGGAGTGAGGATGATCATATGGATCATTTAGGAATAGTTTTGCAAGTTCTCAAAGATTACCAACTTTTTGCTAAGTTTAGCAAGTGTGATTTTTGGTTGATGTCGGTGGCTTTTCTTGGGCACATTGTCTCTAGTGTAGGGGTAGAGGTTGATTCAAGGAATACGAACGTGGTCAAAAGTTGGCTGAGACCTTTGAGTCCTTCCGACAGTCAGAGTTTTCTAGGGTTGGCCGGCTACTATCGGAGGTTTGTTGAGGGATTTTCATCTATCGCATCTGCATTAACGGGCTTAACCCAAAAGAAGTCCCAGTTTGAATGGTCGTAAACTTGTGAGAAGAGCTTCAAATTATTGAAAAATAGACTCACCTCCGCTCTAGTATTGACTTTACTGGAGGGTACCGATGGGTTTGTGGTTTATTGTGATGACTTCAGAGTGAGTCTATGATGTGTGCTTATGTAACGTGGCAAAGTCATAGCGTATGCCTCTAGACAACTCAATCCACATGAGAAGAATTACCCAACACACGACCTTAAAATTATGGCCGTGGTATTTGCTTTTAAGATTTGGAGACACTATCTATATGGGGTGTATGTTGACGTGTTCAAGGATCATAAGAGTCTAGAATATGTGTTCACCAAAAAAGACTTGAATCTACGCCAAAGAAGATGATTAGAGCTTTTAAAGTATTCTTATATGAGTGTCCTTTACCATCCCTGGAAAGCTAATGTGGTGGCGGATGCTATGAGTCGAGTATCCATGGGGAGTGTGATGCATGTAGAAGATGATACGAAAGAGCTAGTAAAAGAGGTTTATAGGTTGGCCAGGTTGGGTGTCTGACTAGAAGATTCTCTAAAAGGTGGTGTCATGGTTTGCCATAACTCCAAGTCTCCTCTAGTGGTTGGGGTGAAATCCAAACAACACCTTGATCCTCTATTGATGGAGTTAAAGGAAACGGTCCTTAGTAAAACTAATGAGTCCTTCTCTCAAGGGGAATATGGGGTGCTTAGGCACCAAGGAAGATTGTGTGTACCGGATGTTGATGGGTTGAGGGAATTGATCTTGGAAGAGGCTCATGGATCTCGATATTTCATTCACCCGGGTGCCACACAGATGTACCGCGACTTACGAGAAACATATTTGTGGAATGATATGAAAAAGGACATAGCGGATATTGTCGCTAAGTGTCCGAACTGCCAACAAGTAAAAGTAGAGCACCAAAGTCCGTGTGGCTTGACTCAAAATATAGACATTCCAACATGACTCGATATGGGTTATTATGGATAGGTTGACCAAGTCCGCACATTTTCTTCCTGTCAAAGTCATATATTCGGCAGAAGATTATGACAAATTGTACCTTAAAGAAATAGTGAGATTGCATGGAGCCCCTTTATCCATTATTTCGGATAGAGGTACTCAATTTACCTCCCATTTTGGGAAAGCCTTCCAAATTGTGATTGGTACGAAGGTGAAACTTAGTACCGCTTTTCATCCCAAGATGGATGGTCAAGCGGAACGCACTATTAACACCCTTGAAGATATGTTGAGGGCTTGCGTCATCTACTTCAAAGGTAATTTGGATGACCACCTACCTTTAATAGAGTTCTCCTACAATAATAGCTACCACTCTACTATCTCCATGGCACCCTTTGAGACATTTTATGGGAGGAGGTGTAGATCCCCGATTGGATGATATGAGGTAGGTGAGTTTGCTCTACTGATTCCCTATTTGGTTTATGAAGATGTCGAGAAGGTTCGGGTTATAAGAGATAGACTAAAAGCTCAAAGTCAACAAAAATCCTATGCCGATAATAGAAAAAGGGACCTTGAGTTCGAAGTAGGAGATTGGGTATATTTTAAATTTTCACCCATGAAAGGGGTGATGAGGTTTGGAAAGAAAGGGAGTCTTAGTCCCCGTTATGTGGGGCTGTATGAAATTTTGATGAGGATTGGGAGTGTTGCCTATGAGTTGAAATTGCCAAATGAGTTTGTCATGATTCATCTGGTATTCAATGTATCGATGCTTAAGAAGTTTATAGGCGATCCGGTGTCCATTCTTTGTCTAGAAGGTTTGGGGGTAAAGGAGGACCTTTCATATGAGGAGGTCCCTGTTGAGATCTTGGATCGCCAAGTTAAGAAATTGAGGAACATGGAGGTTGCCTCCGTAAAAGTTCAATGGAGGAACCACCTTGTTGAGGTTGCAACTTGGGAGGCCGAGGCTGACATGAAGACCCGCTATCCTCATTTTTTCCCCCTTACTCCTAGCCAAGATTAAGGTTAGTAATTACTTATATGTTTACTGTGAATAACGTTGAACTTTTTCTGTTTTTTACTAAATATGTGCATATTGTAGTAGGAATTCATGCCTAAGATGAATTGTTGTATTTCCATGAAATATGTTTACTATGTTGGTTTCCACTTGAGTGTGTTGCGTACTATATGTCTTCATGGAAGACTATGATGAGCATAATTTATATTGTTTTGATAAGAAATCAGCATGTCAACTTTTAATTGTTCATATTTAGTTCATATTGAAATGGAGAAGGTAGTACCTCCTTATGTGATATGAAAAGTTGATCTTTTGTTATGGTATGTGTGAGTTAAGTTCCTATTTGTTAATGATATGTTTATATGTTGAAAGGAGTCGATATTACCTCCTATGAGTTGTTACTCATTATGATAATGTTGGTTGGTTGACTGCTAGTCTTGAGTCTTCCTCCTATTGAAGGGTTTAGAGTGTCACTCGGGGACATATGTTCCTAAGGGGGGAGTATTAACACACTCGGAAAATTACATGACCTATACTAGATCTTAATATGTCAAGTAATAATAATTTTAGGTCTAAAAAAGTGTAAATAACTTGTTTGAGAAGTTTTGATGTCATAGCATTAAAGAAACGCCTTAACGTTCGGAAACTAGCGAAATTTAACTAGTTGACGTCCCTATTTTTGGGGAAGGTTTTGGAGAGACAAATGAAGTCTAAAACTTGTAAAAAGACTTTGTATAGGTAGAGTGTAGTATATAGAGTCTAAACGTCCGACAACGACACCACAAGAACCAACAGAAGGGTCCTTGGGAAGGACCCCAACATGGGTGGGTAGGCTGCTAAGTCAGGATTTAGTGGGCTGTTGTGCTACGCGCAGACCACACAAATCTTACTAGTTCAAATATTATTTTCCAAATAAAATGCGTGTGTTGTCCCCGCGACGAGGAGCCACTTCCCAGATTCATAAGAAGTCGTATTTTGTGTGTTTTGACTTCACAAATATGCCCATATAAGTGAGGGATCTTTTGGGTAATTTAATGGATGTCTATATAATGTATTAGGGTCAGTTCTAGGTCAATTTTATCACAAAAATAAAGTCCCACAATTTGAAATAAAAAATCTCTCTCTCTCTCTCTCCCCTAAATTCTCTCTTCCTTCAAACCTCCATTGAAGACCAAAAGATCTCCAAGAAGAAGATCAAGACTTCAAGTTTTCAAACTCAATTCCGTGGCTTTATCATCTATAATTTATGGTTTGTTTCACTATTGGGAATCCTTTCCCCATAGGTCCTTCGAAAAATGAATTCTAAATCCCCCAAAACAAGGGTTTTTCTCCTCACATTGGTCTTCTTTATAAAATGAAATTGTGTGTTAATTGTGATGAACTATGATGAATTAATGTTGTTTAAAGTATGAATTAATGGTTAATTGATGAATTCCTATGTGTTTTTCGTTGACCCATGTATTTCCCCTAAATCCTTAATTTCTTGGATTGATTAAGGTGCATTGTTGAGGGTGATGAATATGTCATTTGTTTACTTTGATTTTAGTTATGTTAATACTTCATGAATTGCCCTATTTCATATGTTGGTTGTGAGTTCTTGGGTATTGAAGTATGAAGTCCCATGAAGGGCAATGAGGTATGATCTTGATTCTCATTTGATCTCAATTATTCAAAGTGAAATCTACTTAAGTGATAATGATGCTATAGGTGATTGTGTTGTTGTGATGTTGGTGACAAGAATCCCTCATCCCTACATCTAGATCTATGAATTGGATATGAAGTACGTAATTAGGTTATGTTATGATCATTATATGATTGAATGTAGTTTCTCATGATTATAATGTTTGGTTTAAAAGTGAAAGGATAGTTCTCACTTATGATCACCTATGAGCTATTATGATAAGATGTTTACCTAAGGGTCTAGAAGAGGCTAATGTGAACTTGTATGCTGATATATGATGATTACTAAAGAGAATAATTTCTTAGAACCGAAAGGGCATGTAAATGAGATGGAGGTCTCACGTTAGTAAGTCCGGCCTCCCACATGGGTTTCTTCACGTTAGTAAGTCCGGATTCCAAATATATGTGTTGTCTCATGAGATGGAAACCCTCACGTTAGTAAGTCAATGTTTCTAGAAGCAATCTCCATGTCCCTAAAATATGTGCCCGCATAGGAATCTAGCTTAGTGGATCCACCTAGATAGCTACATGTGAATGGTTGCACCTTAGGCAAGTGTTAACCCTCTCTTTTTTGTGTGAGAGTAGATCACCGAATTCCATGTAGCTCACATGGTCTCATGTCGGTTATGGTACTCATTTCCCTAAAGTAAAGGTATGAACAAGTTATGTATTTGAATTTCTAGTAGGGTTGCCTTAAAGGTTACTACATAGTGTGAGGGAGGGTATGAGACTTCTCTTACACATTGCACATGTGGGATCCTATAGGACGATTCTAGTAGTGTTTTTTTATCATTATGACTATGAGTATGATTATGTTGATAAGTTATGAATAGTATTGATGTATAAAGCATGTTATATATGAGAATATGTTGTAAGTATGAAGTGGGTTGTTTAATTTGATACTTATATTTCAATAGGGTTATGGGTCTTTATGCTTGGCATTGCACAAGTGTTACTTGAGTTACTTATATGTCGGTACGATTATGATGTTCCTTATATATGTGTATTGAATTGTTGGTAATTGTGCATAGTTCTAACTAAATTGTGCCTTTTCTGATGCATTAACGATTTTTATGCATAGGGACCATTCTTAGTACATGTGATTTATACTAACCCATATTTCTTCCCTTTTTCCCAAACATTGTTGGTTCGGGCCCTTGAGGTATCATTGAGGCTAAATCAAGAAGGCTTGGACTAGACTCTCCAAGTTTTGGTATGACCTCTAGTTCGAGGATGCTACCACACACTCTATCTTAGTAGTATTTGTATTATCTAGTAGACATTCTTTTCTTTCCTATTGTTGAAGATATTAATGTAAGCCCTATGTGGCAATTGTGGATTTGTGTAAGGGCTTTGCCCGGATTGTTTGACTTCGTTATAGATTGTTGATATGAGACAAAGTGTTAGACTAAATTCCTACGTGTTCTTATGATCTATTGCGAGAAGTCTATGTATGCTTCCTATGTAGAGGTCTATGTAAACCTCCATGCTATATAAGCAAAAGTTTTAATTTTTCCGCATTTTGACTTATTATTTTCTATGACGAATACTAAGAGGCTTGTCTTAGTCCTCATAGAGGACGACGACGACGGTTTCGCCTAAGGGGTACTTTGGATCGTAACAGGGATGGTTATGATTGAGTTAGTAGACTCTTTGGTGTGAGATAAGGAGTGAAAACCTTCAATGATGTTAAACCTTCTTGATTGAAGAGTATGAAAGGTTATTTTTTACTTTCCTTGACCTTGGTGTTTAAGGGGATTATGTGATAAGTCATACCCCAAGTGGGAGATGATGTGCCTAGATGGTGAGGTCTAGAATGCCCTTGATGTCTCCATGTTTAGTTCCTCTGAACTTCTTTAGGTTGGTAATCACTTTTAAGTGATGATAATAAAGGTTGATAAACTAAGATCTTCTTGAGGTTGGGTTAAGTTGATCTTAAAAGATTTTACCCTAAGTGGGGGATGGTTATGTAAGTAGTAAGGTTGTAGATATTTTTACCTTGTCCTTCTATTCTTACTTGAGCTTGAATCTAATGAATGCTTGGTAAGCTTGTTCATGATAGGAGCTTGGCATAAAGTATGAAATTGCATGACCTCTATATGTTTGGTATGTATTGATTGACACTATCTTAAAGACATTTTGAAGATTCTAAAGTACTTGAAAATGATTTTTTATCAAATTGATGGCTCCTCATGTGGATTGTGCATCTTTATGGTAGTTGTACATGTAACTTCATGAGGTAAGGTAAGAAGCATGTTTGAAGTCACTATAAATGTGTAAATGTTTAGCCTTATAATGAAAATTTGAGTCTCCTTGAAATGAAGATGACATGTCTCTTGAAAATTATGTGACTTTTATGGTTTGAAAAGCATGATTGTAGGCTCACTCGTTAAAAGTGAAGACATGTTTATCTAAGTGTCCTTTTGTGTGCCTATAAAAATTGTTACTTTCCCAATTTGATATTTGCTCATGAAGGCTAGTGTTATGCTATAAATTGAAATTTTGTGAAATGCCTTCGTATTGTTATGATGTGCTTGGTGTGACTTACTATTTAGACTTCATTAGGAAGAAAAAGTGAGCATCCCTTGGTTAAAAATTGAGAAAACTCTCATGTTACAGTAAAGTTTACCTTTGTGCATTGCTTGTGTAAGAACTAATGAGACATGTATGCATGTTGAGGAGAAGGACATTCCTCCTTAAACATAACTAAGCATGGTAAGGTTGAGTATCTCTTTCATGCCATTATGATTAAATGATAAGAATCCATAGTTGATTTACTTGACACAAGTGTATGTGCATTGAAGTATGAGTTCTTACGTGCTTCTTCAGTAATGTGGAATCTGCCTATGTGTGATCATATATGATGAAATCCTATTAAAACGAAGTGTAAAGACCATATTATGATTAGGATAAGGATGTTCCTCATATGAACATGACAAGAACCTATGTGTTTGATGCATTTTGAAAGTGAGTGAATAAAATGTTTTGCTTTCTTGTGTTGCATGGAGTGCTAATATGGCTTGAAGTTTGTGTTCCTTGTATGTTTGGTGCATCAACTTCTATGTGATAATTGTTTCAATGTTGTGATCTGCTCTATGGTTCATTGAGTCCTTGATGTGTTTAAGATGTTCCAAGTGTCATTCGAGGACGAATGTTCCTAAATGGGGGTTATTGTAAGACCCCGAAAATGAATTAAAGTGATTAGAGCCTCACATGTGTCAAAAAAGGTTTAAAATATGTTCATTAAGTGTTATATAGTATTTATACTTGATTTGAGGTGATTAGGAATTCAAACGTCAAGGGACGACCAAGTCGTTCGACGACTAGTCACCAAAGGGACTGAAGTGTTTTTATGTGCTTATGTGTGTGTCATGGTCTTATGAGGTCTTTATATGAGTTATATTGATGTTTATAGGCATTGTGTTAAGTTTCATGAAGTTTGGAGGTCAAACGTTGAAGAACGTCCAAGACGTTTGAAAGATGGCCTTTTAGACGTGCTAGTGTGTCCTTGTATGTTGGCTTTGTTTTAATGTGTTTTTTGGATTTGAAAGTAACTGTAGTATACTCTTGTACCTTAATAGACATGTTAATGCTCAAAATGTACCGGTACGACTTCCCGGGGACCACCCGAAGGAGCCCCCAAAGAGGACCCAAACATTGGACAAGAGGCTTCCCAAGGCAGCGAGCAAGCCAAGATTTGGACTTTCCCTGTGCGACGTGAGCTAGCAAGCACTTCACTGTCCCAAAAAATTATTTGGGGCAAAATTGGGAAGCTGCCCCGCGACGCGCAGCCCACTTCGAGATTCGATTGCGTCATTTTTAAGTCAATTTTGACATGTCTAAAACTCCCAATAAGCATGGGGGTATTTTGGTCACTTTAAGTGACGGTTATAAACTGATTTTATGACTTATTAACTCACTTTCCAAGCCAAAACCCCAACACCCGATAAGAAAATCAAAAATCCCAAATCACTCTTCTTCTCCAAATTCTCTCAAACCTCCATTGAAGGGAAAACTCAAGTTCAAGCTATGGGATGAATTTTCATGGTTTCTTCTTCAATTTATTGTGGGATACTCATATAGAAGGTATGTTTATCCTTCATCCTTAGTTATCCATTCATCTAAGGAGTCAATCAAGGATTTTCAAATATGATTCAAAGACAAAAATTCCCAACTTCCAATCTAGCCATGGGTTCTTTATCAAATTGATTTCAAAAGCATGTTTATGATAAATTAATGGATATCTACTGTTTTTAAGATGAATTTCAATCCAATTTCATGATAAACCCATGTTCTCTCCAATTCTCAAATTAGCCTATATTATGGTCATTGTGATCGTGACTTTGTATTTATTGAATTATGATTCTAGTATGTTGAATTGCTTATATATAATGTCTAAATTGTAGATTGATGGTAAAATTTTGATGAGTGATCCATGTGGATCAAGTTTTAATGGGTTGAATGAGATTAGTCTATAATTCTCTTATCTTTTCTAGATTGCTAATGTAGTTTCATTTATGCAATGGATCCTTTAGCTATTGTTTTATATACGTATTTATGTTGAATTATGGAAATTGATCATGATGATAAAATATTGGAGGAAATTGTAAGTTAGCCCTATTTTCTCTATTCTTCTTATACAATTGCTAGTTGATGTAGTCTTGTATGGCATTGTGTGGTATGATCCACTTATGGTGGCGGTGTTTACCTTAATGTTATGCCATTATGAGTTGTGATCATGGACTTTAAGGCAATTGTATATTGAAAGTGTGGTTATGATTGTCACACAATGTAAAGTATTATGTCTAGTCTCCAGTACTAGATTATGATCTAGGTTATATTGATGATACTTCCACTACATTCAAACGACTATGTTTGGGCTAGGTGTGGTCTACATGTTGATGTTTTAATACTCTTGTGTAGTATGATACCTACCCATGTACCCCTATATGATTATGTTGTCTTGACCTTGATTAGGAGTCATAGGTGTAAATGCTGAATATGTCTTACCTCATATGCTATGATGGTTGGTGTGGTATATAGTTCCTATTACTCTATTTATGAGTTGTCTGTGGTTTAAGGGACTTAAATATGTATTGTGACATTTGTAAGGTATCTGCCTTAATGTTAAGATTTTTGCCTTTATATGATCATGTTGACCAATGTACACACACTCACGCCTCATGCATGCTTATCAAAGTAGTATAGGTTCATGGTGTCTAATGAAAGGATAATTTACATATGCACTAATATCTACTACTATGCATGAAAAGTATATTTTCATAAAGTATGTTATGTATCCCTTAACTAGGATGACTTGATAGGTGTACTAGTATGGGCAAAGGTATGGGACCTTGTCTATGAATTGCACATATGTGCCTTCATAGGAAAGTTCCTAGGTTTTGTTTCCTATGTATATGAATATGAATGCATGGTTATGTTATAAATGTTTATAATGTCTTAAAGTGTTTATATGAAAGGATTGCTCCTATAGTTACACCTATACAATTATGCATTGATGTATGAACATGTGTGGCCTTAATGTGTTTATGTGAAAGGACTGCTCACATATATGTATACCCACACATGTATGACGATCTAGTCAAAAAAGGGCCACTTGGAAGGTGTTCCCAAGAGTATCCTAAAACTAGATAGGTGCTGGAATATGCTATAAGCATATGAGGAGTCAATATACTATCCGTATGTTATATGAAGTAATGTAATAAAGGCTATTCAATAAAGGAAACTTAGCTTAACACCGAGTGAACTTGATAATGAGAGGTGTTGGCTTCCCTTGGAGGAAGATTCACCATTATTTTCTTATAAGGTGTTGACTTCCCTTGGAGAAAGATTCACCTATGGTTCCACATGAGGTGTTGACTTTCCTTGAGGAAGATTCACCCATGATTTCTCATAAAATGAGGCTCCAATGCTTATGATCATGTAGTGGGTTATGTATATATCTTAGTTCCCTGAACTATGCTTGCCACATAGGATCTAGCAAGTGATATCACCAAAAATACTAGTTTAAGGTTAATTTTCTACTTTAGCTAACTAGGGCACCACTTCTTCGTGTGAGGTTCTACAACACCAAATTCCATGTTTAGCAACCATGGTCTTAGTGTTGGTTAAGGCTATAGTTTCCCTAAATTAAAATGGACAATGGAAGTAAATGACTAGGACCTTAACTAGGATAAACTAAGGTAAGTTTCTTAGTGTAGGTGGGGGTATGGGACTTCACCTATGCATTGCACAATTAGCTCTTGAAGGAAGTTGTAGAAAGTTGTTATAATGTATATGATTATGCTTATGTTCCTTATGCATGACATTGTAGTGTTGTCTACTTGTTGTGATGATATGCATGGTATGACTCTATATGTTGTGTCCTTACCTTATATGCATAGTATGGGTCTTATTGACTATATGATGAAGTCTTGCTTGACATGAAGGAAGTTGTCTATGTTTGTCTTGTGGATGTATGAAAGGCATGTTAAGGCTTGTAGTCTCTTTATAGGTTTATTTAGTATGTGTGAGGTTATGGGACTTCACATGTATATTACACGAGTAGACTTAAGAAGGGATTATGAGTAGGGTTCTATGTGGTTCTTATTAGGTGAAGTCCAAGTATGTTAATGTTACTATTGCCTTGATATGGTTATGTTGGAAGTCTTGACTTGTATATGGTATTGTAATGAGTCCTTCTATGTGGTCCTTAAAGTATGTCGGGTCAGATGTGAGTTATATATCTTATTATATGAAATACTTCTATGAATGAATGTGTTGGATTAATGAAGGTTGTATGTATGATTCCCTAGTGGCCTTAAAGTGATAGTTGAGTGTGGATCGTGTTATGGGACATTGTTTATACATTGCACCAAGAATCACTAGAGGCTTACTTTGGAAGATATGGATTTAAAGTAAAAGGAAAGAGTTCACTATAAAATGAAATAAGTTCACTGTAATTGAAAGTGGGTTTACTGTAAAGTGGTGACTTATATGTCTTAAATGCAATGTGTGGATTCATATGATATGTAACCATGAATATGCCTATATGAAGTATGTGAATTGTATAATGCTTATTATATCAAAGTTTTATGAGATTTTCACAAAAAGGCATGATGCATGGTTTTCAAAGTAAAATGTCCTTTTAAAGGCATGCTTTTTCATGGTTGTCATACTTAGTGCATTCTTGTACTAAAGTCATTCTTCTCTAGCTTTTTAAACAAAGTGTAGGTTATGGATGCTTAAAGGATGTCTTTAAAGTGAAGGGCTTGATAGATGTTTCTCCATCTCAAGAAAGGGTTCCTTATGTTCCAATGATTTCCTATGTCAAGTTTATATTTAAAGTATTGTAATAGCTTAAATATTATGTTATGATGTTAAAGGGTCATTCCCCTATTCTACTCTATTGATGTTGAGTCTAAGTTGGAAAAAGAGACTTAGAGTCTAACTATGTATTATTACTTATATTTTATATATAAATAAAGTGATGTTTCTAGCATATGATGTGATATAAAAAAAATTGATTTTTCGCTATATTTACATATGACAATGCAATGAATGATGACTATGGTATTGTATAAGACCAGTGAGAGGTCAAGTATGCCAACTTACTTCTAGGGGGTGCTCCCCGGATGTGACAAACGTGGTATCAAAGCATGAGGTTGTAAAAGTGGTTTTAGGTTTTAAAAGTCTCGTATTGCCACGTCTAGTAGAGTCTCGTTTTCATAATGATGCGGGAGGCTATAGTACGATAGAGTTTCCCTTCTTCGTCATTCTCATATCGTGCCATAGAACTTAACTCTATAAGATCTCTGTCTTATTTTTTCATGTTTGGTCTTATGTTTTCATGTTCGGTGGTCTTTTAGATGTGATTGCTTGGATGAGATGGTACTCTATGCTTGAGGGAGAAAAGGTGAGTTTTGAGGTTTATCTTGGTTTTATGGTTTGATGATAATGATTGAAGTTGAATTTTTGCATGCATTGTTGATGTGATGCCATTTATGGCTATATATGAGACATATGTGAAATGAAATGTTAAGTAAAGATTTATGTTGAGATATGGTTTTAGCTTAATTAAGAGTTAGTATAGTTAAATTGAGCTTCCCTTTTTGGAATGGCATGTTGCTAAATTGTTTTGCGTGATAGTAGTCTGCAAAAATGGTTTAGGTTTGAAATGCCTTTAAGAAGTTTGGTAAATGTCTAAAAATGCATGTTTCCCTTATATGTTTAAGTGTTCAATCTTGCCCTTTGTATTTCTGTAATGTTTTAAATGTTGCCTTATTATGTGTAAATGATTCATGGTTTCTTTTTATGGATTTTAGTCTTTTCTATAGGCTTGATCCTAGAAGTGAAGATAGTGTGCTTACCTTGTAGGGTGATGATGTGTGTCGGAATGACCTAGAAGTTACCTTACTCTATTATTGAAAGACAGGAATGAGGCCTTACGGCTAAGTTTCCTTTATTGCTTCCCCTAATGTTGTATGACCTTTGGTTTCTATGGTATTGTTGAAGACCTTATGTGGTTGGGTAGTATGACCTAACTTTTCTGTTATGGATTTCCTTTGGGTGTTAGTCCTAGAGGGATTGTTATGATTGAGTTATTAGACTTCTTGGTGTGAGATTAGGAGTGAAAACTCTCGATGATGTTAAACCTTTTTGAGTGAAGAATATGAACGGTTATTTTTTACTATCCTTGACCTTGGTGTTCAAGGGGATTATGTGATAAGGCATACCCCAAGTGGGGGATAATGTGCCTAGGTGGTGAGGTCTAGAATTCCCTTGATGTACCTATGTTGAGTTCATTTGAACTTTTTTAGGTTGGTAATCACTTTTCAGTGATGATAATGAAGGTTGATAACCTAAGATCCTATTAAGATTGGGTTACGTTTCTCTTAAAAGAGTTTACCCTAAGTGGGGATTGTGATGTGAGTAGTAAGGTTGTAGATATTTCTACCTTGTCCTTCTATTCTTACTTGAGCTTGAAGATAATGAATGCTTAGTAAGCGTGTTCATGATAGGTGCTTGGCATAAAGTATGAAATTTCATGACCTATATATGTTTGTTATGTATTGATTGACACTATCTTAAAGACATTTTGAAGATTCTAAAGTACTTGAAAAATAATTTTAATCCATTTGATGACTTCTCAAGTGGATTGCGCATCTTTATATGGTAGTTTTGCATGTAAATACATGAGGTAAGGTGAGAAGAATGTTTGAAGTCACTTTAAATGTGTAAATGTTTAGGCTTATAATGAAAATTTGAGTCACCTTGAGTTGAAGATGATGTGTTTGTAGAAAATTATGTGACTTTTATGGTTTGGAAAGCATGATTGTAGGCTCACTCGGGAAAAGTAAAGACACGTTTAGCTAGGTGTCCTTGTGTGTGCCTATAAATTGTGTTACTTTCTCAATTTGATGCTTGCTCATGAAGGCTAGTGTTATGCTATAAATTGAAATTTTGTGAAATGTCTTCCTATTGTTGTGATGTGCTTGGTGTGACTTACCATTTAGACTTCATTAGGAAGAAAGAGTGAGCATGCATTGGTTAAAAGTTGAGAAAATCTCATGTTACAGTAAAGTTGACCTTTGTGCATTGCTTGTGTAAGAACTCATGAGACATGTAAGCATGTTGAGGAGAAGGACATTCCTCCTTAAATATAACTAAGCACGGTAAGGTTGAGTATCACTTTCTTTGCATTATGACTAAATGATAAGAAGCCATATTAATTTACTTGACTCAAGTTTATGTGATTGAAGTATGAGTGCTTACTTGCTTCTTGAGTAATGTGGAATCTGCCTATGTGTGATCATATATGATGAAATCATAATAAAACGAACTGTAAAGACCATATTATGATTAGGAGAAGGATGTTCCTCCTATGAACATGACAAGAACCTATGTGTTTGATGCATTTTGAAAGTGAGTAAATAAAAGGTTTTGCTTGCTTGTGTTGCATTGAGTTCTAATATGGTTTGAAGTTTGTGTTCCTTGTAAATTTGGTTCATGGACTTCTATGTGATAATGGTTTGAATTCTGTGAGCTGCTCTATGGTTCATTGAGTCCTTGATGTGTTTAAGATGTTCCAAGTGTCATTCGAGGACGAATGTTACCAAGTGGGGGATATTGTATTTCCTCAAAAATGAATTAAAGTGCTTCGAGCCTAACTTGTGTCTAAAAACGTTTAAAATATTTACATTAATTGTTTTATAGTGTGTATACTTGATTTGAGGTGATGAGGAATTCAAACGTCAAGGGACGACCAAGACGTTCGACGAATAGTCACCAAAGGACCTTAAGTATTTTTATGTGCTTATGTGTGTGTAATGGGATCATGGGGTCCTTATATGAGGTATAATGATGTTTATAGGCAGTTTATTAAGTTTCATGAAGTTTGAAGGTCAAACGTCCAAGACGTTCTAAATATATCCTTTTAAACGTGCTGGTGTGTCCTTGTATGTTGGCCTTGTTTTCATGTATTGTTTGGAGTATAATGTCAGTGTAGTTGACCCTAGTACCTTAATAAACATGTTAAGGGTGAAAACGTCCTGGTACGACTCCCCGGGGACCACCAGAAGGGACCCCCAAGGAGGACCCAAACATTGGACAAGAGGCTGCCCAAGGCAGCGAGCAAGCCACGATTTGGACTTTCCCTATGCGATGCGCACCTAGAACACACCTCACTGTCACAAAATGTTATTTTGAGCAGAATTGGGACGCTGCCCCGCGACGCGCAGCCCACTCCCAGATCCGGTTGCGTTATTTTTAAGTCAATTTTGACATGTCTAAAACTCGCAATAAGCATGGGGTTGTTTTGGTAACTTAAAGGGACAGTTATAAACTGATTTTATGACTTATTTAACCCCTTTTCCAAGACAAAACCCCAACACCTGATAAGAAAATCAAAAATCCCAAATCACTTTTCTTCTCCAAATTCTCTCAAGCCTCCATTGAGGGAAAACTCAAGTTCAAGCTATGGGATGGATTTTAATGGTTTCTTCTTCTTCTTTTGGGATTCTCATATAGAAGGTATGTTGATCCTTCATACTTAGTTATACATTCATCTAAGGAATCAATCAAGGATTTTCAAATATGATTCAAACACCAAAATTCTCAATTTCCAATCTAGCCATGAGTTCTTTCTCAAATTGATTTCAAAAGCATGTTTATGATAAAATAATGATTATCTACTGTTTTAAGATGAATTTCAATCTAATTGAATGATGAAGCCATGTTCTCTTCAATTCTCAAATTAGCCTATATTATGGGCATTGTGATCTTGACTTTGTATTGATTGAATTATGATTCTAGCATGTTGAATTGCTCATATCTAAAGTCTAAATTGTATATTGATGGCGAATTGGTGATGAGTGATCGATGTGGATCAAGGTTTTATGGTTTGAATGAGATTAGTCTATAATTCTCCTATCTTTTCTAGATTAATAATGTAGCTTCAATATGATCTCGATTCTATGGTAAATTGAAGTATGATTTCGTTTATGCAATGGTTCCTTTAGCTATTGTTTATATATATATATATATATATATATATATATATATATATATATATATATATATATATATATATATATATATATATATATATATATATATATATATATATATATATATATTTATAGATATATTTATGTTGAATTACTGTAATTTATAATGATTATCAAAGCTTGGAGGAAATTGTAAGTTGACCCTGTTCTCTCTGCTCTTTTTATAGAATTGATAGTTGATGTAGTCTTGTATGGAATTGTGTGGTATGGTCCACTTTTGGTGGAGGTGTTTACCTTATTGTTATGCTATTATGAGTTGTGATCATGGCCTTGAAGGCAATTGTATATTGAAAGTGTGGTTATGATGATCACACAATGTGAAGTATTAGGTGTAAATGATGAATATATCTTACCTCCTATGCTATGATGGTTGGTGTGTGGTATATAGTTCCTATTACTCTATATATGAGTTCTCTATGGTTTAAGGGACTTAAATGTGTATTGTGACATTTGTAAGGTGGCTGCCTTAATATTAGGATTGTTGACTTTATATTATCATGTTGACCAATGTACACACACTCACGCCTCATGCATGTTTATCAAAGTAGTATAGGTTCATGGTGTCTAATGAATGGATAATTGTCATATCCACTATTATCTACTACTATGCATGAAAAGTATATTTTCATGAAGTATGTTATGTATCCCTTAACTAGGATGACTTGATAGGTGTACTAGTATGGGCAAGGGTATGAGACATTGTCTATGCATTGCACATGTGTGTCTTGATTGAATAATTCCTGTGTTTTGTTTCCTATGTATATTAATATGAATGCATGGTTATGTTATGAATGTGTATAATTTCTAAAGTATTTGAATGAAAGGATTTGTCATACAGTTACACCTATACACTTAGGCATTGATGTATGAACATGTGTGGTCTTAATGTGTTTATGTGAAAGGATTGCTAACATATATGTATACACACACATATATGATGTTCTAGTCAAAATAGGGGCGCTTGGAAGGTGTTCCGAAGAGTAACCTAAAACTATATAGGTGCTATAATATGCTATAAGCAAATGAGATGTCAATATCCTAAGCCTATGTTTTATAAAATAATGTAATAAAGGCTTTTCAATAAAGGGAACTTAGCATAGCACCGAGTGAACTTGACAATGAGAGGTGTTGGCTTCCCTTGGAGGAAGATTCACCATTGGTTTCTCATAAGGTGTTTACTTCCTTTGGAGGATATTCACCTATGGTTCCACATGAGGTGTTGACTTTCATTGAGTAATATTCACCCATGGTTCCCCATGATAAGAGGCTCCAATACTAATGAGCATGTCAAGGGTTATGTATATCTCTTAGTTCCCTGAACTATGCTTGCCACATAAGATTTAGCAAGTGATACCACCTAAGATGCTAAATTAAGGGTAATGTTCTACTTTGGCTAAGTAGGGCACCTCTTCTTGGTGTGAGGTTCTACAACACCAAATTCCATGTTTAGAACCCATGGTCTTAGTGTCGGTTAAGGCTATAGTTTCCCGAAAGTAAAATGGACAATAGAAGTAAATAACTAGGACCCTAACTAGGATAACCTAAGGGAATTTGGTTAGTGTAGGTGGGGGTATGGGACTTCACCTATTCATTGCACAATTAGCTATTGAAGGGAGTTCTAGGAAGGTGTTCTAATGTAAATGATTATGTTTATGTTCCTTATGACTGAAATTGTAGTGTTGTCTACTTGTTGTGATTATATGCATGGTATGAGTCTATATGATGTGTCCTTACCTTATATGCACAGTATGAGTCTTATTGACAATATAATAGAGTCTTGCTTGACATGAAGGAGGCTGTATATGCTTGTCTTGTTGATGTATGAAGGGCATGTTAAGGCTTGTAGTCTCTTTATAGGTTTACTTAGTATGTGTGAGTTTATGGAACTTCACATGTACATTGCACAAGTAGACTTAGGAAGGGATTATGAGTAGGGTTCTATGTGGTTCTTATTAGGTGAAGTCCAAGTATATTAATGTGACTATAGCCTTTCTATGATTATTTTCGAAGTCCTTACTTGTATATGATCTTGTAATGAGTCCATCTATGTGGTCCTTAAAGTATGTTGGGTCAGATGTGAGTTATGTATCTTATTATATGAAATACTTCTATGAATCCATGTGTTGGGTTAATGAAAGATGTATGTATGATACCCTAGTGGCCTTAAAGTGATGGTTGAGTGTGGATAGTGTTATAGGAAATTGTTTATACATTGTACCAAGAATCACTTGAGGGTTACTTGGGAATATAAGGAGTTAAAGTGAAGGAAAGAGCTCACAATAAAATGAAATAAGTTAACTGTAATTGAAAGTGGGTTTACTGTAAAGTGGTCAGTTATATGTCTTAAATGCAATGTATGGCTTTATATGACGTGTAACCATTGAATATGCTTATCTGAAATATGTAAATTGTATAATGCCTATTATATCAAAGTCTTATGAGATTTTCACAAAAGGGCATGATGCATAGTTTTCAAAGTAAAATGTCCCTTTTAAAGATAAGTTTTTGCATGGTTGTGACACGCACTCAATATGAGCTAAGGTATCTAGAGCCTCACATGTACCTAAAAATTTTAATAACATGTTAATTAAGTGTTTTATAGTACGCATATTTGATATGAAGTCATTTGGAGATCAAACGTCCAAGAACGTCCAAGACGTTCGAAAGTTGGTCTTTAGACGTGGTAGCGAGTCCTTGTATGTTTGGATTTATTTTATGTGTTATTTGGAGTTGAGAATAATTTTAGTTGACCCTAGTACCTTAATATACATGTTAAGGGTCAAAACGTCCTTGTACGACTCCCGGGGGACCACCCGAAGGGCCCCCAAGGAGGACCCAAACCTTCGACAAGAGGCTTCTCAAGGCAGCGTGCAGGAGAAAGAATGAAATCTTGCCCTAACGACGCGCTCTTAGCACACACGTCACTGTCCCAAAAAAATTTGGGGCAGAATTGGGAGGATGCCCCGCGACGCGCAGCCCACTCCCAGATCCGGTTGCGTCGTTTTAAAGTCAATTTTGACATGTCTAAGATTCCCAATTCGTCTGGGGGTGTTTTGGTAACTTAGGGGACGTTTTATTAACTGTTTTAAGGACCTTTTTAAATGCTTTCCCATGCCGACACCCCAACAACCATTAAGAAATAAAAATTCCGCAAGTTCCCTTCTCTTCCAAAAACCACAACTTCCATCGAAGACCAAGCTTAAGAACAAGCTATGGAGTTGGATTCTTAGAACTTTCTTCTCAGATTTTCATGGGATTTTTAATGTATAATGTATGGTGATCCTTCATCCATAGAGAACCATTCATTTATGGAGTCCTTTCAAAGGTTTTCAAACACATGATTCTAAGTCAAAAATCCTATATTTCAATCTAGTCATGGGTTCATTGTCAAAGTGATTTGAAAAGTATTCTAATTGTGATTTTATGATTAATATATGGTTTAAACATGATTTTCAATCCAATTTTATGAAGAACACATGATCTCCTTACCCTTTCAAATTATGTTATGTTATGGGTCTTGTGATCTTGACTAGATTGTGATTCAATTATTATTAGATTATAGTATAATGATTAACTCTAGTCTTATCTATATCAATTGATTATGAATTGTTGGGAATTGATAAAGATGATCATTAGCTTGGAGAATTGGTAAGTTGAGTTATTTTCTCTAATTAGCTTAGAATGTATATTGAATTATGTTGATTTATATGGCCCACTTATGGTGGCGGTGTTTACATTCTTGTAAATATTTATGTGTTAAGATCATGTCCTTGAAGGCATTAGATGCGAGATGAATTTATATGATAATTTCAATGTTTAGAAAGTTGAAGGATTTAGCCTTGATTTTAATATCATGTCTAAGTGAATTCATGTTATGTGATGATATGTATATAGTCTTCTACACTGCTTGTTTAATCAAGGTGTGGGGATGATGTTATATGTATATGTGTGATGATCATGTTAGGTTTACGTATGGTATATATGGCTAATGCTAATATATATCCTTGTTGCATTACCCTTACCTATATGAACCCTACATGTGTGTGTGATCAATGTATGCTAGGAGTATTCTATTCTATGGTTGAATATGTACTTTCCTCCTATGATGTAATTTAAGTGTGTGTAGTATATAGTCCTTAATACTTTATAGATGTGTAATACTTGAGACTTGAAGAATGTTGTACATGTGTTGTGGTCTTTAGAGGGTGGCTTCCTCGATACTATATGATAGCCATTATGTGATCATGTTGACCAATGTACACACACTTCATGCATTTCTATGAGTTGTATACATTCATGATGAGTAAGGAAAGGGATAGTTCTCCTATGCATCATTACCTATTTCTATGCATATGAAGTATATGATTTACGAAGTTATGAACATGTGTGACTATAGGTGTTATTTAAAGGTAGATCTCACATTGTATGCACACACACATGTATTTATGAATATGATATGATTATGTGAAAGGACATTCTCACATAATGTAGGTTCTATGGTGAATGTAGAATTCTCACCGTAGATACCTTTGAGTTGTATGATATATAAGGGAGTAAGTCACTAAGGCCTATTCTTTATGAACTAATGATATCTAAAGGATTAATAATGTTTAAAAGGGGAGTTACTACTTATTATTTAGTGAACATGACAAATGAGAGTGGGAGCTTGACTTCTAGTAAGTCCGGCTTTCCACAAGGGAACCTTCACGTTAGTAAGTCCGGGTTCACAAACTAGATGTTATCTCATGAGATGGCAATTTTCAAACTTAGTTAGTCAAGGTTTCTAGAAGCAATCTCCTTGTTCCTTAACAATGTGCCCACATAGGACTCTATCTTAGTGGATCCACCTAGAATAGCTATGTACGAATAGTTGCACCTTCGGTAAGTATTAAACCTCTCTTTTCGGTGTGGGGGTAGAACACCGGATTCCATGTAGCTCACGTGGTCTATGTCTCTTGAAGTTCAATAATTAACTAAGATAAGAATATGAAATCTAATCTAAATTCCTTTAGAAGTGTATTTGGTATGGGAAAACTATGTACCTACCTATACATTGCACTAGATGACTTCAAGAAAGGATAGGATTGGAGACCCTTATGAAGTAAAGATTGATGTTATGTAGGACTTGTATAAATGCATGCTAAGTGACCTTGTTATGTTAAAATATTAATTATGACTATACATGTGAATTACACTTATGGCTTCTAAATGTGTTTACTTAGTATATGTGGCGGTATGGGACTCCATGTGTACATTGCACAAGTAAGCTTGTGAAGGGGTTATGAGGTTGGTTTACCTATGATATGAACTAAATGAGTTATGACTAAGGCTGTAGTTGGAAAGAGTCCTTATATGTTGGTATGAAGTTTGTGACCTTATTTCTAGTTGTAAATGAATATGTTATTACTTGATTGATTATGTTATGACTATATTGTATATATTATGACTTGTTGAATATGTTATGCCTATTATATGGTGACTTCTTAGGTACACTTGGTGGAAGTAGCATTATTGGATGCTACCTACACATTGCACTAGTATGAGTAAGGAGTTATCTTAGGTGATATTCCTTATGTGAAGTTGATGTCTTTGATGTGGTTATGACTTGTGAATATATGTGGTTGTGTTTATGAAGCATATTAAGAAATACTATTGTAAGGTGACCTCAAGGTGATACATTGTACTAGGTACACTTGAGGGTTACTTAAGAAAAGAAGTAAAATAAAATAGAGGTAATGTATGATGTGCATTGAATATGTTTATAAGTATGATAAATGGATTTCGGTGCTATTATCAGTATTATACATGTCTATATGATGTACATGAACTATATTGAGCTATGTTCATGAAGTTTATTAAAAAGACATGTTGCATGATTTCAAAAAAATGCCCTCTTTAAATGCATGTTTTCACGTGGTTGCTATACTTAGTGCATTCTTGTACTAATATCATTCTTCTTCATCTTCTTACACAAAGTGTAGGTGGTGATGGCTAGAGGATGTCTCCTAGGTGAAGATTTTGGATAGACCTTCCAAGTTCGAGAAGAGGGATCCTTATGATTCAAGGATTTCCCTATGTCAAGGTCCTATTCAATTATGTTATAGCTTAGATATTATTTTATGTTGTTAAGGTTCGTGTCCCTATTCTATTCTATTGAGTTGTGTCTTAAGATGGAAAAGAGACTTAGAGTCTAAATATGTATTATGATATTTTAAATATATATATGAAATAATGTTCTAGCATATGACGTGGTATGAAAAATTTTAAATTTTCCGTTATTTTAACGATTATGCAATGAAAGATGTCTAAGGCTTGTATTAGACCTGCGAGAGGTGGACGACGCCACGTTAAGATTCGAGAATACCATAACTTCTAGGGTATACCCTCCGGTCATAACAAACTTGGTATCAGAGCATAAGGTTTTGTGTATTGTTCTTTGGTTTCAATGTCTCGTGTTGCCACGTCTAGTAGAGTCTCGTATCAATGGTGGTGAGTCGCAACACATCAAATGGTACGGGAGGCTATAGAACGATAGAGTTTCCCTTCTTCACTATTCTCATATCGTGTCATAGAACTTAACTCTATATGAACTCTCTCTTATGATTTCTTGTTCGCTGGTGTTTTAGATGTGATTGCTTGGATTGGGATGAAGACTCAATGTTTGGGGGAGAAAGGTTGAGTTTTTGGTACTTACCTTGTTTTTATGGTTTGGTGAGTATATGTGAAGGTGAATTCAGTATATGTGGATGTGGTGCCATTTATGGCTATAGGTGGCTTGTGGGGAATGCTATGTTATGTTGAAGATTTATGATAAGGTATGGTTATTTCTTGTTAGTAGTTGTTATGATTGAATGGAGTTCCCATGGAATGATATAATGCCTTATGATTATGTAGGATGATAGCATGATGTTATGGTGTACGCTTGAAAAGTCTTGGAGAATGTGGTGAATAATGAGAAATATGAATGTTACCTTATTATATGTGAAATACTTCATAATTTTCCTTGTGTGGATTGGAATATTTTTATAGGCTTGCTCCTAAGGAGGGGAGATAGTGTGTTGAAGTCTTGTAAGGTGATTGTGATGTATGATAGTTAATGGTAGAAATCTTATGACTAGTAAGATAGTTAATTATCCCCTCTATGAACCTATTCTAAAAGTTGTAAAAACGGCGGAAATGTAGTTTTATTCCATAAGTAGGAAGTATAATTACCCTAAGGTGACTTAGGGAGAATAATGGTATGTACCACTTAGCTATTCAAGAGAAGGAGAGAATTGAGGTTGACCTACTTTGAAGTGGTAGTTGTCTTTTAAGCTTGAATTTAAATATGGTCAATTGATGAAGTGGTTAGATTGTACCTAGGCATGGTTGGTTGGAAAGTTCCACCAAAAGTGATAACCCCTATAGGTTTGTCTTGACTTGCCTTGAAATTGATGTTTGAGGACATTATATGATTAGGCTTACCCCAAATTGGGGATAATGTGCATAGATGGTGAGATTTTGAGTGCCCTTAATATCCTATGATGAGTTCCCTTTTTCTTCTCTTGGTTGAAAATCACCTTGAAGTGTTGGTGAGAAGGGTGTTCATAACCTTAGATCCCAAGAGAGGAATGAAGTGCTTAGTTAATAAGGTTGGTAAGCTAAGATTCCCCCTAGAGTTGAGATGAGTTGCTCATAAATGAGTTTATCCTAAGTTGGGGGAGGATGATTTGAGTAGTAAGTTTTTAGATATCCCTAGCTTTTCCTTCTATTCTTACTCAAACTTGAAACTAAAGTGTTCCTAAGTAGCTTGTTCATGATAGGAGTCTTGCATAAGATGATAAGTTGCATGTTCTCAATATGTTATGCATGTATTTAATTACACTATGTTATGCATATTATGAAAGATCATTATTGCATAAAAAAGGAAATTTTGATAAATTTGTATGTTTCTCATGTTGTTGTGCATCCTTATATGATAAATGTGCAATTTGATTTCATGAGGTAGCTTAATGAGCATGATTTATATCACTTATGATGTGTGATTTTTAGATCCACAATGAGAAGTTGAGTCTCCTTTAAATAAGATAAGATGAGTCTCTTTGAAAAATATATGACTCTTGAGATTTGGGAAGTGTTATTATAGGCTCACTCTTGAGGAGTGATGGTTTTTCTAGCCTATGTCTTTTGGTGTGCCTATGAATTGTAATTAATTTCCCTCAATGATGCATATTTATGAAATCTAGTAATGTGCTAGGAATAGAAAGTTTCAATTTACTTCCTAATATTGTGAAGTGCTTGGTGTGACCTATAAGTAAGGAAGTATAAGCATAATGTTGTTTGGAATAAAGAGATCCTCCTTAATATGAATTAACCTCTATGCATTGCTTTTATATGAACTCTATGATGCCATGTGTATATGTTGTGACTAGGAGAAGGTAGTTCCTCCTTGAACAAAGCTAATCATGGTAATGTCATATATGACCTTTATGGTATTATGTCTAGACTATAAGATTGTAGTTATTCTATCTTATTCATGATTCTTTTGCAACTATTTGAAGTGTTTAAATTTTTTCATGAGTTGAAGTGTGGATTATGGCTAAGTGTGCAATTGGAATCCATAGTATGTTTAACCTTGTGATGAAATAATGAACATGCCTAAAAATGCAGAAGGTAGTTCGTCCAAATGTAAATGAATATGAATAAGTATGTATGCATGGAATGAATTATAGAAGTAGTCCATGCTTGATTATGTTGCTTTAAATGCATGCTAGAATTAAGTTCGTGTTCCTTGTAAGTTTGGTGCATTGACTTTTATGTGATAACATGTGGAAGTGTTGTGAACTGCCATGGAAGTCATTGAAGTCCTTGAAAGTGTTTGAAATGTTTTATTGTCATTCAAGGACGAATGTAGTTCTAAGTTGGGCAGTATTGACACGCCTCAAAATGAGCTAAGGTAGCTAGAGCCTCACATGTGCCTAAAAGGTTAATAACATGTTAATTAAGTGTTTTATAGTACACATATTTGATTTGAAGTCATTTGGAGGTTAAACGTTAAAGAACGTCCAAGACATTCGAAAGTTTATCTTTAGACGTGCTAGTGAGTCATTGTATGTTTGGCTTGATTTTATGTGTTGTTTGCAGTTGAGAAGCAGTGTAGTTGACCCTTGTACTTTTATAGACATGTTAAGGGTCAAAACGTCCGGGTAAAACTCCCCGGGGACCACCCGAAGGGCCCCAAGAAGGACCCAAACCTTGGATAAGAGGCTGCCCAAGGCAGCGTGACGCGCGCCTAGCACACACCTCACTGTCCCAAAAATTATTCGGGGCAAAATTGGGAGGTTGCCCCGCGACACGCAGCCCACTTCCAGATCTGGTTGCGTCGTCTATAAGTCAATTTTGACATGTCTAAGAGTCCCAATTCGTGTGAGGGTGTTTTGGTAACTTAGGGGACGTTTTATTAACTCTTTTTAGGAACTTTTTAAACCATTTCCCAAGACAAAACCCCAACACATATTAAGAAATAAAATTTTCCAAAGTTCTCTTCTCTTTCAAAAACCCCAAAACCATCATTGAAGGCCAAGCTCAAGAACAAGCTATGGGTTGGATTCTTGGAGCTTTTTTCTCAAATTTTCATGGGCTTTTTAATGTATAAGGTATGGTAATCCTTCATTCATAGATAACCATTCATCTATGGAGTCCTTTCAAAGGTTTTCAAATTTTAAGTTAAAAACCCTATATTTCAATCTAGCCATGGGTTCATTATCAAAGTGATTTCAAAAGCATTCTAATGGTGATTTGATGATGAATCTATGGTTTAAACATGATTTTCAATCCAATTTTATGAAGAACCCATGATCTCCTTACCCTCTCAAATTATGTGTTATGGGTATTGTGATCTTGACTAGATTGTGATTCAATTGTTATTAGGTCTGGTCTTATCTATATCAATTGATTATGAATTATAGGGAATTGATAAAAATATTCATTAGCTTGGAGAATTGGTAAGTTGACTTATTTCCTCTAATTAGCTTAGAATGTATATTGAATTGTGTTGATAGGTATGACCCACTTATGGTAGCGGTGTTTTCATTCTTATACATATTTATGTGTTAAGATAATAGCCTTGGAGGCATTAGATGCAAGATGAATTTATATGATAATTTCCATGTTTAGGAAGTTGAAAGATTTAGCCTTTATTCTAATATCATGTTTATGTGAGTTCATGTTATGTGATCTTTTGTGCATAGTCTTCTATGCTACTTGATTAATCTAGGTGTGGGGATGATGTTATATGTATATGTGTGATGATCATGTTAGGTTTAAGTGTGATATATATGGCTAATAGTGATAAATATCCTTGTAGAATGACCCCTAACTATATGAACTTTGCATGAGTGTGTGATCAAAGTATGCTAGGAGTCTTCTATTCTATGGTTGAATATGTATTTGCCTCCTATGATGTAATTTAAGTGTGTGTAGTATATAGTACTTGATAGTTTATATTGGTGTATGCCTTGAGAGTTAAAGAATGTTGTACATGTGTTGTGGTCTTTAGAGGGTGGCTTCCTCGATACTATATGATAGTCATTATGTGATCATGTTGACCAATGTACACACATGCTTCATGAATATCTATGAGTAGAATAGATTCATGATGACTAAGGAAAGAGATAGTTCTCCTATGCATCATTACCTATTTCTATGCATGTGAAGTAAATGATTTACGAAGTTATGAACATGTGTAACTATAGGTGTTATGTGAAGGTAGATCTCACATTGTATGCACAAACACATGTATGTATGAATATGATATGATTATGTGAAAGGATATTCTTACATAATGTAGGCTCTATGGTGAATGTAGAATTCTCACCCTAGATACCTTTGAGTTATATGATGTATGAGGAAGTAAGTCCCTAAGGCATATTCTTTATGAACTAATGATATCTAAAGGCTTAATGATGTTTAAAAGGGGAGATATTGCTTAGAACCGAGTGAACATGACAAATGAGAGTGGGAGCTTGACGTCTAGTAAGTCCGATTTTCCACAAGAGAATCTTCACGTTAGTAAGTCCGGGTTCCCAACCTAGATGTTGTCTCATGAGATGGAAATCTTCACGCTTAGTTAGTCAAGGTTTCTAGAAGAAATCTTCTTGTTCCTTAAATATGTGCCCACATAGGACTCTAGCTTAGTGGATCCACCTAGAATAGCTATGTACGAATGATTTCACTTTTGGCAAGTGTTAACCCTCTCTTTTCGGTGTGGGAGTAGAACACCGGATTCCATATAGCTCACATGGTCTATGTCGGTTATGGCTATGTCTCCCGAAGGTTAATAATTAAGTATGATAAGAATATGAACTCTAATATAAATTCCTTGAGAAGTTTACTTTATATGCGAGGACTATGGACCCTACCTATACATTTCACTAGATGACTTCAAGAAAGGATAGGATTGGAGACCCTTATGAAGTAAAGACTGATTTATGTATGACTTGTATTAATGCATGTAATGTGATCTTGTTATGTTAAGATGTGAATTATGAATATGTATGTGAATTACACTTATGGATTCTGAATGGGTTTACTTGGTATATGTGCATGTATGGGTCTCCATGTGTACATTGAACAAGTAAGCTTGTGAAAATGTTATGACGGTGGTTTAACTATGATATGAACTAAATGAGTTATGACTAAGGATGTATTAAAGGAAAGAGTCCTAATATTTTGGTATGAAGTATGTGGCCTTATTTCTAGTTGTAAATGAATATGTTATGAATTGATTGATTATGCTATGACTTGATTTAATATGTTATGACTTGTTGAATATGTTATTCCTAGTCTAGGGTGACTTCTTAGGTACACTTGGTGGAAGTAGTATTATGGGATGCTCCCTACACATTGCACTAGTGTGACTTAGGAGTTTTCTTAGGTGATGGTCCTTATGTGAAGTTGATGTCTTTGATATGCTTATGACTTGTGAATATATGTGGTTGTGTTTATGAAGCATATTATGAAATACTATTGTAAAATGACCTCAAGGTGATACATTGCACTAGGTACACTTGAGGGTTACTTATGAAAAGAAATAAAATAAGAGATAGGTAATGTATGATGTGTATTGAATATGCTTACAAGTATGATAAATGTATTTATGTGATATACTGAGTATTATCCATGTCTATATGATGTACATGAACTATATTGAGCTTATATTTGCCTATGTTCATGAAGTTTACTAAAAATACATGGTGCATGATTTCAAAAGAAATGTCCTCTTTAAATGCATGTTTTTGTATGGTTGCCATACTTAGTGCATTCTTGTACTAATACCATTCTTCTTCATCTTTTTACACAAAGTGTAGGTGGTGATGGATAGAGCATGTCTACTAGGTGAAGAGCTTGGATAGACCTTCCAAGTTCAAGAAGACGGATACTTATGATTCAAGGATTTCCCTATGTCAAGGTCCTATTCAATTATGTCATAGCTTAGAGATTATTTTATGTTTTTAAGGGTCGTGTCCCTATGCTATTCTATTGAGTTGTGTCTTAAGAAGGCAAAGAGACTTAGAGTCTAACTATGTATTATGATATTATATGTATATATATATACATATATATATATATATATTTATATGAAATAATGTTCTAGCATATCATTTGCTATAAAAAGTTTTAAATTTTCCGCTATTTTAATTTTTATGCAATGAAAGATGTCTAAGGGATTATGTTAGACCTCCGAGAGGTCGACCACTCCGTGTTAAGATTCGAGAATACCATAACTTCTAGGGTATACCCTCGGGTCATAATAGGTTGCCATACTTATGGCATTCTTGTACTAACACCATTCTTCTCTACCTTTTTACACAAAGTGTACGTTATGGATGTTTAAAGGATGTCTCTAAAGTGAAGGGCTTGATAGATGTTTCCAATGCTCAAGAAAGGATTCCTTATGTTGCCAGGATTTCCAATGTCAAGTTTATATTAAAGGAATTGTAATAGCTTAAATATTATGTTATGATGTTAAAGGGTTGTGTCCCTATTATACTCGATTGATGTGAGTCTATGTTGGCAAAAGAGACTTAGAGTCTAACTATGTATTATGAATTATATTTTATGTATAAATAAAGTGACGTTTCTAGCATATGATGTGCTATGAAAAGTTCTAAATTTTCCACTTAATTTACCTATGACAATGCGATGAATGATGACTATTGGCTTGTATAAGACCTCTGAGAGGTCAAGTACACCATGTTACTTTTAGGGGGTGTTCCCCGGATGTGACAATACTATATCCTATCATGTGTGTCATGATTTAATGCGGTGTAAAAATGAAGAATGTAAGTCTTAAGAGTCCGTTGGAGGAGTTTGGAAGTGAAACATCCAAGAACGACCAAGATGTCTGAAAGTTAGCCTTTAGCCGTGTTAGTGTGTTCTAGTTTGCCTTTGCATGTTTTATGTAAGGTTTGGAGTTCAAATTGATAGGAGAGGTTCCTAAATATCACAACCCGCAAGTACACCCTAGAAGATAAGGCATCCTTTGAGTCGTGTCATGGCGTACTTTACCTCTCAAAGGTCTTGTACAAATCATTTGACATCATTCATTACACATGTATGAAAAGTAGTGGGGAATTAAAACTTTTCACACGAAATAGTACTTCTAATATCTTTCATAGAAAACATAAGAAATAAGGCTAAGTCTTAATGTCGCCATCTTAGACACACGAATAACATGGGACACGACCCATACATCAAAATATCTAAATAGTTAAGTCTATTACAATGCTTTTAACAATGAAAATAAAGATAGTGATGTCCTCGGAACTAGTGAGGACATACTAACAGCTGCTTGAATGGAATGCTAGTATACAAGCTTCATTCAAGTACTCCTCTCAAATGCCACCTTAACCTTTAGAGATAGAAAAAATATATGGAATTTAGTACATTAGTATGTGCTAAGTATCGCATAATGCATAAAATCATGATAAAAGGAAAATTGTATAAAACATGCTCTTTTGAGTAAAACTTCATATCGTAAGTATAAGAACCACATCTAACACCAACTTCACATATTAGTCATATTTCACAAGATAACATCAAGAACACTTCAAAATACATAACCACGAGACCCTCCTACCAAATTTGATTCTAAGGCTCACATAAGTTTGTTATGAAGCGACCGCCCATACAACACCTTCACAACAAACCAAATAGATCCTTTAGACTACCTAGATAAGATTATTCTCATTTCATTAATAGACTCCCTACCTAGAATTACTCTAAGACTTGCCTAAGTAAGACAAGAAGAGACCGCCCATACACCCTCTCCAAGCCTACCTAATCAATCGTTAAATCTACTGTAGATAGATACCTCTTCATTAACATGTATCTAGCTTAAGTCACTATTTTCATTAAACCATATAAGAGATATTAACAATTAAGGACTTTCACATAATGGTTTTTGAGAAGACCTAGGGAACTGAAATACTAATATCTTCAAAGCCTACTCATGCAATGTCTAGATAGCGTCCCATTCCCCTACCTAAACTTCATAGTACTTATCCAACACTAGCATGTATCCCACATGATGAGAATAGGGAATAACCGACATAGACAATACTAGCTAGGCATCGAATCCAGAGTCTACCCTACTCCGATAGAGGGTGTTCTACTTTCCAATGGTAGAACTAGGACACATTCCATGTAGGCACATGGTTAAGGAATATCAAGGGTTTCTTTGTACTCTAGTCTCATCTAAAGAAGATCAACTCCATAAGAATACTCACTCGTTTCTAGACTTTGTTTTCATGGAGAAGTTCAATAAAGAAGCATATGAAGAGGTACCATATCTTAGTCATAACCCAATCATAACACACCTTACCAAAGAGGGTCCACTAGGTTTTCCATACAATGGTTACTTAGATAGCTCAATGACTTTCCTAAGGATGATTTCATGTCGTTCCAGCAAAAAAAACCTAAGTCCACCATTAGCACAAGAAGGATACCATCACGGCTTTCAACTTCAAGGATATCATAACCTTCTTTCGAAAAGGTTCCACATAAATGACCTTCTTAACTATATTCAAGATCATATTTTATTCATACATATATATTCATGACAAAGGTGTTTTAGCCTACTAAGTCAAGGATTCATAGTCACATTCTTCATGTATTAAGTAAGAGACATAGGTCTACCAAAGCAACACACATATACTTTACATTATCACATATAGTATATCACTCAAGAAGCACATAGGGAAAACTAAGTATACTTGCAAGTCATCCTAGACACTTCTATAGAATCATCAACATACCTCATCATAATGATCATATAGTCAACTAGGAAGATTCACACACCAACATCAAGTATACACATATAATACATCACTATAGCCTATCATGATCACATATATTCAATTAGAAGAACACATACTTGATTTCATAGATATAAATAACTCATATAAACCTTCACAATGATCACATATCAAAGATATAACATAATAATATCATAATTCATAAAGTAATGTCGACGAGGCCAAATTATTCACAAGTATAGAACATAAGCACCACCACCATAAGTGGACCATACCAAACATCACAATTTAACACCTATACTTCACAATATAGAGAAAGTTAGATCACCATACCATAAATCTAATCTTAACAAATCCAATCCATAGTTAATTCAACCAATCTAATACACAAAGTCTCTTACCAATAGCCATAGTCACCACTTCAATCCAATAATCACAATACACAATGATCCAAGATAATACAATATGAAATTCATCAATTTAGGACAGCCTACATGCAATTCTAACATGATTCTTTCACAATTCAATAGCATATAGTAAACTACACAAGAATTCAATCGTATAGATACATTATCAAATCACCCATAATATAGTCAAAATAGGGATTTCATAATTTGTGTGGGTTCATAAAGTTTTTAACTTAGAATCCTCAAATTAACATCAACTCAATCATAAATCATTGATTCAAAACATTTTATGCAAGAATCCATGACTAGAGATCAATTTAGAAGTTCAACTTTTGAGAAAGTCCTGAAAAAACACTTTGAATTTTGGCTCCTTGAAGAAAGAAGATTCAAGGATGAAAACCATACCTTAATTGCTGCTAGACCACGAAATTTGAGAAGATGTTATGGAGAAATCAAGCTCCAAGCTCCAATCTCCCTTCAAGCTTCAATGGAGTTCTAGAGAGTTCTTTAGGGGTCTTAGGTTTTGATTGTAAAAAGTGAATTCATCTTAGTGTTCAAGACTTATGAATCCACATAAAATTCCCAAAACACCGTTATTAAACCTCCTAACTAATTATTAGAAGGCTAGGTGAATTTCTTAAAATTCCCTTGAGCTGGTCGAGACCCTGCAGAAAAGTGCAGATCTCATCGACGGTTCCCCATTGACGGGGCGTCGATCCACCAACGGTCCGTACTAGAAATCTTCGATGGTATCAGAGGCCACACTTTGGGAGATTAAGATCCTGTCACTAAGTTCTAACCTACTCCCCCAATGGTGGAGAGTCGATGGACCTACGGTCTGTTGATTGGCCCTCGTTGGTTGGGCTGGTTTTGACATCTTTTTTCTACTAGTTGGGTCCTTCTCAAGGACCCTTTGGTTGTTCCTTGGGGAATTTTTCCCGGATGTTTCAAACCCAAATATACTTGTATACATGTTAGGATCCCCTCATATCAATATCAACCAAAGCAAACATGTATAACTTGCTAAAACACACAAGTACGTTTCAAGGCAAACCTTTCGAACGTCATGGACGTTCTTGGACGTTTGACCTCCAAACATCACCAAACTTTAGACACTGCCTCTAAACACTATTATAAAGCATTTTAGGAAATAAGAACTTCATTACACACGTGTTAGGCTCTATATTCACCTAAGTCATTTTAGAGGTGTTACATTCTCTCCCACTTGGACAACATTCGTCCTCGAATGAAACTTCCTTCACTTTAGGGACTTTCAAAGATAAGAAACTCAATACTAGAAAGAACATAACCAAACCACAAAATACACAATACACAATTAATAGGAACATCAATTTCCACATAAACAAGAGACTGAAAATATATCAAGAAGATAGAAACTAATCTACAACTCATCATGCAATAAGACTCACATACATCATTATATATAGGAGGAACTCATTCTACACATATTATCATGCTCATATACATAAATTCTAAACACATTAGAACCATTTTTCATTTTAAAAAAATTAATTATTTTTGCCAAATCTTTACAGTACACTGCCCAAACCTTACAGTGAATTATTCTAAAACATTCAATAATGCAACATTTAAGCAATTTGTGATGAAGCATCACAATATGAGATAAAAAACCATATAAACTCATTTTATAACATAAAAATAACTTCATAAAAGTCACATGCAAGGAATCAGTGAAATTCAATTCCAACAGGACTCCTACACAACATGAAACATGAAACATGAAACATGAAACATGCTACTATGACATTCTATCTCTCAAGCTTGAATTGAATATAATAGAAGGGACAACAAATCACAACGCCACTACTCCATCACTTAGAAGAAACCCATCACAACACAAGAGAGAAATCTACAACTTACCATCATCATCACCCGAATTTTCTCCTTTAGCTTGAAGAACATACAAGTGATTCCTCTCACCTTCCGGAACACTAGGAGGATCTTTCCTGGCCTCTCTTCCTCTAGACGCAATAGTAGGACAATCCCTCACCTTATGACCATCCTTATCACAACCATAGCAACCACCGTTACTGTCTAGACATTTCCATAGTTCTTCTTCCCACAAATAACACAATTAGGCTAACCACCTTGAGAACCACTACTAACTTCATTCTTCACCCTAGGAGCTCTACGTCCATCTTCGTTTTTTAGCCCTATTCTTAAACATAGGTTGGTTTTGCTTATTGGATCAAATCCTCATTCAAATTCCTTGAGATCCTACTAAGTTTGGACTCTTCAATGGATTGATCATACACCATATGCCTAGACAAGTTCATATCATTGTGGAGCATGTTCGTACGACACTCTTATTTCACAAGGTCGGAATCATCGGTCACAAACCCACTCATCTCATCCCTAGGGTTAGACACCACAGATGAAGCATACCTAGAAAACATGGTGAAATTCAAAGAATACTCATCCGAACTCATGTTCCCTTGCCTAAGGTTCATGAAATCTTCAACATTCACCTCATTCCTCTCACGGAAAAAGTACGTTCCTAAGACAGCCTCCTTAAACTCTTCCCACTCTATGGGATCCGAATCAACCTCTTATTGTCTTTCCATTGAGTGTACCATACTTGAGAAACCTCCTTCAAATGGTACGGACCTAACTCCTCCTTCTCTCTAGAAGTCACCCCCATAGCACTCAACACCTTATACACTCCATCAAGAAACTCTTGGGGATCCTCTCCCACCTTAGAGACAATAAAGATAGGAAATTCATCCTCACAAAGCATCATAACCTAAAGGACATGGTACTATCCAAAGCATTCACACTAGGCCCAATGTCTCTGGTCACATGAGTTGTCATAGCTCATGTTAGGGTAAAAAGAGCTTCCCTAATCTCTCTATTAGTCATTTTTGGGGGAACCACCAGAACCTCATTACCTTCACCTCCAATAGGGACTTTATTACCTTGGAGAGGTACTTGAGCATCTTGAGGAACTTGAACTCCTTGTGGAGCTTCCTCTTGCAGTCCGTCTTCTTCCTACCTTCTTTCGGCCATTCTTCTTGTAGTCATACCCTATAATCACAAGAGAATAAATTAGGAATAGACACTTCTAACCTCAACTCTATTGGAACGACACAAGAGTGATAAAGAAAGTGAAACTATATCGTCCGATATCCTCTCGCTCATAGATGTGTCGAGACTCACAGCGATGAGAAACAATCTACTAGACGTGGATTTGATGAGACTTTTGATTCCTAATACTACAACATAACCTATGCTCTGATACCAAGCTTGTCATGACCCGCAAGTACACCCTAGAAGATAGGGCATCCTTTGAGTCGTGGCACGACGTACTTGACCTCTTAGAGGTCTTGTACAAGCCCTTTGACATCATTGATTTCATACATGTATGACAAGTAGTGCGGAATTAAAACTTTTCAGACCAAATAGTACTTCAAAATATCTTTCATAGAAAACATAAGGAATAAGGCTAGGTCTCAATGTCGCGATCTTATCGACACAAATATCTTGGGACACGGCATATACTTAAAAATATAGAAATAGTTAAGTCTATTACAATGTTTTTAACAATGAAAACTAAAGATAATGTTGTCCTCAGATCTATAGAGGACATAACAACACTTTCTTGAATCGAATGCTAGTATCCAATCTTCACTTCAAGTACTCCTCTCAAATACCACATACACCTTTACAAATAGACAAAATATATGGAATTAATACATTAGAATGTACTAAGTATGGCATAACACATAAAATCATGATAAAAGGATTTTTGAATAAAACAAGCTCTTCTAGAGTAAATCTTCATATCATAAGTATAAGAACGCATATAACACCAACTTCACATATTAGTCACATTCCACAAGATAACATCAATAACACTTCAAAACACATAACCACGAGACCCTCCTACCAAAAGGTGATTCTAAGGCTTACTTGAGTGAGTTATGAAGCAACCTCCCATACAACCCCTTCACAAAACACCAAAGAGATACTTTAGACTATTAAGTTAAGATTATTCCCATTTCATTAATTAGACTCCCCACCTAGAATTACTCTAAGACTCACCTAAGTATGACATGAAGAGACCACCCATACACCCTCTTAAAGCCTACCTAAGCAATCTTTAAAGCTACTCTAGATAGATGTAACATTCCGGGAAATTACATGTCTAGTGAAGAGCCCAATAGGTATTTAAGAATGTGTATTGGGCATCCCAATGTCCAATATTGAGAAATTTTGGGCATAGTATAGAAAATTGGCTAAGGGATATTAGCCAATTTCTATATAATACCCAAATAAGCAAAATATTGGGCATATAGGAAATATTGGCTTAAAGCGGTGTAAGCGAATTTTCTAACATTAATGAGCTTGTTTAAAAATTGTACCTGCAATAAAGACCCTAAGCTAAAAACATAGGTTTCATAGTATTTGCATAATAGATATGAGGCATCCATGTGTCAAGCCGTGGCACCATAGCACATGACCAATTTAAAAGTGGCATGTAGATTAAGCAGTGCCCAAGGACATAGTGAGGATCCTTGGGACAATAAGTAAACATTCCCAAATGAAACATAAATAATAGTTAGTTAGGAAAGTACAAGCAACCCATGTGCAAGCTGTAACATTTTGGAAAATTACATGTCTAGTGAAGAGCCAGTAAGTCTCTAAGAATACGTATTAGGGGTACATAGGCACCCCAATGCCCAATATTAAGAAATATTGGGCATAGTATAGAAAAATTGGCTAACAGATATTAGCCAATTTTCTATATACAAATATGAAATATACTTTTTGGATTGCCAAACCCCAATCCAAGATTGACGTTTCAGAAATGTACCTGCAATGAAGACCCTAAGCTAAAATTCTGTATTCAACCATATCAACCATATCAACACTTTAGGTACTAGGCATCCAAGTGTCAAGCCTAGTACCATAGCACATGACCATTTAAAATGATCATGTAAATTAAGCAGTGCCCAAGGACATGGTGAGGATCCTTGGGACAATAAGTAAACATTCCCAAATGAAACATAAATAATAGTTAGTTAGGAAAGTACAAGCAACCCATGTGCAAGCACATGTGCAAGACATGTGAAGAAGCGGTCAAAGGAGGGGACCACCCTAACCGAATTCGGTTAGGGTAGTTACGGGAAAAACGTGCACAAGAGACCACTCCATGTGGTGCCTAAATTCCTAACCAATTCTATACTCTAACCTACTGCCTAAATATCTAACTAACCTAGGACCAAACGAAATAAACTAATTAGTACACCCGACAACCTAAGACTTAATCGGGTGACACTAACCTAGTAACTAGTTAAAGAGACCACCTAGTACCTAACCTAGGATTGTCCAAAAGGTTGGTTATGGTCCTAAAACTTAGGGATACTTTAGTAATTATCCTAGTATACTTAATTAATTAATTTATCAGCATAATTAATTAATTTAAAAGGACAAAACCGAAATCACAAAGCAATTTCCAGATTTCGGTTAAGACAAGGAAAAGACAACCTAGTACCTAACCTAGGATGGTCCAAAGGGTTAGTTATGATTATAACGACTTAGGGATACTTTAGTAATCACCATAGGCTACTTAATTAATTAATTTAGAAACTTAATTAATTAATTTAAAGGGGCAAAACCGAAATCACAAAACAATTTCCAGATTTCGGTTAAAATAAGAAAGGGACAACCTAGTATCTAACCTAGGATGGTCCAAAGTGTTAGTTAAGGTCCTAATGACTTAAGGGTATTTTAGTAATTACTTTAGGTCACCTAATTAATTAAATTAGCCATTTAATTAATTAGTTTAAATGGTCAAAACGAAATCCTTAAACTAACCTAGTATAATTCAAGAAACATCGTAGTACTTAACCTATGATGGTCCTAAAGGGTTGATTTTGGTTCCAAAGACTTAGGAGTACTTTAGTACTTACCCTAGGTCCCTAAATTAATTAAATTAAGAATTTTAATTAATTAATATAAAGTCAAAATGTTGACCGAAACCATAGTCAACACCAATTTCCAGATTTGACTAAGTGTTATGTTCTCCTATGTTTAGTCAACTTAGGAGGGGATTTTTAGTAATTAGTTAATTAATCTATTTAATTAACTTATTAAACCCTAAGTTGAATGAGTCAATATCAGTTCCTAAGACTTAGAATCATGTTCAAACCCATAGAAAAGGCGACGCAAAACAGTAAGCAACGAACAAAAGAAAAAGGCAGAAAATTTATCAATTTCTCTAGGGCGATTTCAATGTTTCTTCAAGTTTTCATTCCAGGTGAACTTCGTAGATTAAGTTCTACATAAGGTATGGGTTTCTCTCCTGGACTTCTTTCTCCAATAGAACTTTCTTTTGAATGATTCAAAGATCTTGAAAACTAGGGTTGTTTCCTGTCGTTCTTGTCGAACTCCTTTCCCCTAGTATCCTTGTTATGATTTCAATGTTGAATAGGTTAGAAATCATGTTGTTGGTATGTGGTGCTGGCTGATCTTCATGTGTATGGTTTTTGATTAAATAATGATTGAATGAACCTATTAATTAGACTCGTTTGATGCTAAGTGTTATTATGTGAATTAAAAGAATGATACTATGTTAAAGATATGTCCGAAAATGTTATCTATGAAGATGTTACGGTCTGTTGTGCATACTTGCTGTTAATATGACATTATAAAGATGATATATTCATCAAATGCTAATATGACGCTGTCCAAGATGTTTAAGAAAAATGTTGTGCCTAAAGTTATGTTATAAGCTTAGCGAAAAAGATCTCCGTGAAATCAGAATTTCAGTCAGTGTTTGGCTTATGTCAATAAAATGGCTAACAAAAACATTGTTCAAAATTCCAATGGGAATTGGCTATAATGTTATCTCTAAATAAGTAAAATATTGGCTAATGTATAATGTAAAAGAACTTAAGCATGTTGAACATGAAAATTGGCTTATGCCAACAAATATGGTTATGAAATCTATGACCAATTGTTTATGCCAATACTAATGTATGCCAATAAAATGGCTAACGATACATTGTCTAAAAGTGATGCATGTAAATGGCTATAATATTATGTTAAATAATTAAAAGATTGGATAATGGTTCATACATATTAAATTTAAATATGAACACACGTAAAATTGGCACATGCCAACAAAAATGGTTATGTAGTTTAATATTCAAAGGTTGAGGTCAATACTAATCATATGTCAATCTTGTGTAGTTAGAGTATCAAATGATAATATAAGCACTTCTAAACTAATTCAATGAACCCATAACCAAGGGCATGCCACTCATTGGGACAACTCCCAACATGCTCTAAAAGAATGACATATGAACTCATGAAACTCATTGAATGAAGTGCTCATCGTCTATAAATGATGATATGAATCTACTACACTAAAGTAAGTAAGTAACGTGAGTTATAACATAATTAAAGGGGTTTAAATTAAGTAAGTGACAAGAATGGGGTGTTAAAGAAGTGAGACAAGTCTCACTTACACCTAAGCTACTATGTTAAAAGAATACTCACGTATGAAGGTGTTAGAATGTGTGAGACCAGTCTCATTAACACCAAAGGATGACATATAAGGAAAATTCACATTTCATCAATGCAAAGTAAGGATGACCAGTCATCAATAGAGTAAGTAAATCTCAATCTAGAAGCAAGCCTCTATAATGCTTGAGTCAACACTAAAAGATAAACAAGAAATGAACATTCACGTAATGAGGTGGGTAATTATATTAATCTATGATGCTAATGAAAATGGTGACAATATGATAAGAGTCTAAGATGAATGGTGAGACAAGTCTCAACCAAGTCTAAGTAAAGGTAACTAAAAGTACTCACCTAAGAGAGTGTTGAATATCAAGAGACAAGTCTTAATAATACTCTATATGTAAGTGTAAGGACAATAAACACTTAATACTAATGATGAGATCAGAAATCATCTAATGAGCAATGATGCCCTCATGCTAGAAGCCAGCTTCTATGATGTGTGAGATGAATGTAATGTAACTTTATACTGAGCACCGATAGGCTAGCTATGAGTTGCGATTCCTTCTTTCGGGAAGGCAGAGGTTCGTGTAAATCTCATTAGATGAGATTGTCCGTTTCGGAGGGTATGGGTCTCCTTATATCTCCTAGTCTTTGAACCTATGCTACCAACATAGGGGTCTAGCAGGATTCAATTCCCTATATACGCTAGCATGTTTTGGTTTCACCTTGGCCAGTGACTCCACCTCTTTTCGGTGTGGGGAAGATATTGGATTTCATGAGCTCACATGATCTATGTCTGTTAAATTTGAAGTTCCTCAAAGTATAAAAGATAAAGAAATGAACGATACCGAAGGTGTTTCTGCAAGACAATCAGGAGGTGAAATCAGATTCAAGTAATGACATTAGGTCATTCTTGGTTATTGCATTTCATGATCCCGGTGAGAGTCTTAAACTTAATCCTGGGTATAGATGGTGTTTACATCAGCCTACGAATGAATGAAATGAATAATGTGAAGTACGAATGAACGAATGAAGCAGACTCTGTGTTTGCTAAAGAAGGCCCTCGGGTTGAGGTCCCATATGTTGGGCCCTCACTTGGGATGTCTTAATGCTAAATCCACAATTCCAAGGTCTCGTAGATATGAAATATATAATATATAAAACATGAAAACATTAATCAAATAACCCATAGCTTTCCTAACATGAAAGTAATGAAATCAATGGAATGATCAATAGAGAATGGCTTATGAAATGTAATGAATGACTTGCTATAAAAATAGTCAAAGCATGCCCAATGAAGTTTACAATAAGTAAAGGGCATAGCTAATAATGAATCTTCATGTCATGAAAATGAACAAAGACAAATAAAATTGTCTTATAATGACTTCCTTTAATAGGAAAATATCAAAGACAATAATGAATTCAAATATGCTTATCCAAAATGATTAACTAATGTATTTAGTCAATAAAGATTGGCTTATAAAGAACTCATGCCCAAAGTAAGCAAGATCATATGCTTTAATGATATGCCCCAAGAATTATGCACATTATGCAATCAACTAAAGAATGAGTATAGTCTATTAGTATTGACTTATAAATATATTCATGCTCCAAATTGTAGTTAAGTAATTTCCTTAATCTCTTAAATTACTTACTTGATTCATTGTGGGTACGGGACTACAATGAATCATTGCACTTGTAAGTAAAACGTATGACCAAATGAGTTATTGAACTACACAACAAGAGGAAGAAAAAGACTGAAAAATAATCTAAGTGTACAAATAGGAGCTCTCTGCCTAAGAAGATCAAAATCTCAAATCTTCGCCCAACTTGTTCTAAAATTATGTTGGTTATACTAATGTCTTGTAATCATATAGAAAATGAGTTGTGTGCTTTGAATGCATTAAAATACATCATATTCATACCACAGATTGACGACACTTGCAGCGGTTTGGACTTCAGCGTTTCTCCAGACCATTTGGTAGATCCTCTTGATTTAGACGATGCTACAAACATTAGTCAAGCTTTAGATATAGAGATATCTAGTGTATGTTGTCCCTAGTGTTTCTTTCATATTTCATTTTAAACCGTTTTTATGTAAGGTCGTGTTTGGCAAACTATTTACAATATATTTATCTTCAGTTTCGAATTGATTCCTTATAATAGATGGTTGTCCTCTTTATGTTGAGATTAGTATATGATGAATACATGTAATGACTATATGAAGTCTAAGTAAACTTTATATACCTAAAAAGTTTTAAATGTTTCGCAAATTTAACTAGATGAATGTAATGAATGCAAGATGAGGCTTGTCTGCGACCTCTGAGAGGTCAACGACGCCAGTGGAGATTTGGATTCCAGAATCCGGGTCGTTACACAAGCCCATGTTCAAGCACATGGGGATAAACGGCCAATAGGGGACCACCCTAACCGAATTTGGTTAGAGTAGTTAGGGGGCAGGCGTGCACATGGGTTCACCCATGTGGGGCCTACATCTCTAACTAATTCTAGACTCTAACCTACTGACCTAACTAACTAACTAACCTAGGACAAACAAAAATAAATTATCTAGTACACCCGACAACCTAAGACTTAATTGGGTGACACTAACCTAGTAACTAGTTAAAGAGACAACCTAGTACTTAACCTAGGATGGTTGAAAAGGGTTAGTTATGGTTCCAATGACTTAGGGGTACTTTATTAATTACTCTAGGTCCCTTAATTAATTAAATTAGTCATTTAATTAATTAATTTAAAGGGTCAAAATGAAATTCTTAGTAACAAATTCAGATTTGAATAAGTGTTGTGTTTTCCTAGTTCTAGTCAATCTAGGAGGGGCTTTTTAGTAATTAATTAATTAATTAGTTTAATTAACTTATTAATCTTACTTGAATGAGTCAATATCAGTTCCTAAACCTAAAACTCACTATCAAACACTCAGAGAACACAACGCTAAAACGAAAGAAAGAAAGAGGCAGAAACTTCATAGACGTTCTAGGCTATTTCAAGGTTTCTCTAAGTTTTCGTTCAAGGTGGTCTTCGTATATTAAGTTCTACTTAAGTTATGGGTTTCTGTCCTAGAATTCTTTCTCCAAGAGTACTTTCCATCATCTTGAATCCATGAAATCTCGAAACTAGGTTTGTTTCCAAAGGTTCTCGTTGAACTTCCCTTTCCCTAGTATCCTTGTTACGATTTCTATGTTGTATAGATTAGTCTTGATCATGTTGTTGGTATGTGGTGCTGGCTGATCTTAATATGTAGGGTTCTTGAATTATGAGTGTCTAATGAACTTATGAAATTGTAATCATTTGATGTTAAGTGTTCCTTACGTGAATTAAAGGAATAATGCTAGGTTACACTATGCCCGAAAATGTTAAGTATTGATGTGGTACGTCCTAATGGCTGCTGTTAATGTGATTTATGAAGATGTTATGTTCATTAAAGTGTTAACATGATGCTATCCAAAATGGCTAATAACGTTATGCTAAGGTTATAATCTAAGGTTGGCTTAAAAGACCTCCATGAAATTATACTTGGATGAATTGTCTGCCGTATGCCAATAAAATGGCTAACAATACATTGTATAAGATTGATGAATGGAATTGGCTATACTATTAGACTAAATAATTAAAAGATTGGCTAATGGTTATTACATATTAAATTAAGCATGAATGAATATGAAAATTGGCTTATGCCAACAAAGATGGTTATGTAATCTTTACCTAATTGCTTATGCCAATATTAATCATATGCCAATCGTATGTAGCCAAAAATAATAAAATGACAACTCCAGCATTCCTAAAGTAATTCAATGAATCCATATCCAAGGGCATGCCATTCATGGGGACAAGTCCCAACATGCTCTAAAAATGAACTATGAACTTATGTAATTCATTAAATGAAATGCTCATCGTCCATAAACGATTATATGAAGATACTAAACGAAAGTAAGCAAGTAACGTGAGTAATAACATAACTAAAGATGTCTAAGTTAAGAAAGTGACCAGAATGAGGTGTAAAAATAAGTGAGACAGGCCTCACTTACACCTAAGCTAATATGTTAAAAATACTCACAAATGAAGGTGTTCTTACGTGTGAGACAAGTCTCATTAACACCAAAGATGTTATGTAAGGACAATTCACATTTCATCAACGTAAAGAAAAGGATGACAAATCATCAATAGAGTAAGTAAATCTCAATCTATAAAGATAAGAAGATAATGAAAGTGAGCAAAACACTGATAGACTAGTTATGAGCATGTGCTTGCACGTGTAAGTCTCATGAGACGAGGCTACCACCTAAGTGGATAATTAGTCTCCTTACGTCCCTAGTCTTCGAACTATGTCTACCCAACATAGGAACTAGCCTGTGGTTTCCACCTAAGAGAGCTAGATATGTTTTGATCTCACCTTGGCTAGTGAGATCACCTCTTTTGGGTGTGGGGTAGACACTGGATTTCATGTTGAGCTCACATGATCTATGTCGGTTAATGCTCAAAACGATGTTCTTGGTTCACTATAGTCGTGAGCCACTCCTTTTTGGTGTGGAGTAAACACTTGATACGGATTCGCCTTATCCGAGAATCACCCATTTTCGGTGTGGGAAAGACACCTGATTTCATGAGTAGCTCACAGTATCAGGATTCATTTTAATTGGTGAATCACCTCTTTTTGGTGTGGGGAAGACACTGGATTTCATGTTAGCTCGCATGATCTTACTTCTAAAGATGCCTCTAAGAAATCAAGAAATAAAGATGATGGAATGTATGTTCAAAGTGAGCTATGAAAGTAAGAGCTTAAGAATGTCAATTGCCAATATCAATACCAATGAAGTTTCAGCAAATAATGGGCAAAGCCAAATAAGATTGGCTTATAATGACTTCTTATATGATGCCAATAAAGGGGAGTAGAAACATAATAGCAAATCAAAGCTTCATAACTTCCCTAACATGAAAATGATGAAATAAGTGGCATAGCCAATAGAGACTGGCTTATGAAGTGTTAATGAATATATAATGTAATGAATGACCCATTGTAGGGATAGTGAAATCATTCCTTAGTCCTTGGATTACTTACTTGATTCATTGTGGGTATGGGACTACAATGAATAATTTCACTTGAATTAAAAACATAGGACCAAAGAAATTATTGAACTACAGAACAAGAAGAAGAAAAGGACTGAAAAAATAATCTAAGTGTCAAAAATAGGGCTCTCGGGTTTGGCATGGTTAAATTTTCAAATCATCGCTCGAGTTGTTCTAAAATTATGTTGATGATACTAATGTCTTGTGATCATATAGAAAATGAGTTGTGTGCTTTGAATTCATTAAAATATATCATATTCATACCACAATTTACAAATAACAAATTAGGAAAGTCCAGTGATGTCACTTTACAGAAATGGCATGTTATTTAGGAAGAGTCTTCCTTGATCTTGCATAGATTTATGTGTATGTGTGCATACACCCATACTTAGTACAAGTGGTGTACTAACCCTATACATTTACTATTTTAATAGGTGCAGGTCAGAGAGCAGATTGAAGACTCATTGCAGCGGTTTGGACTCAGCGTTCCCCAGAACATTTGGTAGGTCCTCTTGATTTCGAGGATGCTACAGTTTTAGTCTAGCCTAGTATTTAGACATAGCTAGAGGATGTTTTCCCTAGAGTTTCTTTCAGATGTTTTATTTTTGAAGCTTTTGGATGTAAGGCCATTTTGGCAACTTATTATGATATATTCATCTTTTGTTTCGAATTGGTTCTTTAATGATAGATGGTTGTTTTTTGCTTTGAGCTTAGTATATAATGAATCTATCTAACAACTATATGAGTGTATGTATACTTCATACGTTTAAAAATTTTTAAATTTTCTGCAAATTTCACTATATGAATGTGATGAATGCAAGAAGAGGCTTGTCTGCGACCTCTTAGAGGTCAACGACGCCGATTGCGATTTGGATTCCAGAATCCACGTTGTGACAAATTTGGTATCAGAGCATGAGGTTAAATTATCTAGGAACTAAAGCTCAAAACAACCACGTTACGTAGTTCTAACTTATGGTTGTGAAGCGCGCCACAATCATGTCTTATAGACCACGCGATGATAGGAAATATTTCCTTCTTCTACTATTTATCCTGCTATATTGAATTGTGACATCTTGTGTCATTAAAGGATCTAACTCCCTTCTTGTATCTACGTGTAGAAAATGAATACGAGGAGAAATGCAGGCAGGAGAGTTGGTGGGGCAGCTTCTGAAGGAAACCAAGCTCCTCCTCAAGCCCAAATGCTAAAGATCAAGTGCCTGTCAACCCAGCTGGATTGACAGATGGTGAAGTAAGGGAGGCATTTCTGCAGATGGCACAGGCCATCACGGCTCAAGCTACAAGAGAGAGTGCTCCCAGGGAGAACCCGCATGCTAGCACCATGGCTAGCAGGCCAAGGGACTTCACCAGAATGAATCCCCCAGTTTACTACGGATCCAAGACTAATGATGATCCTCAGGAATTTGTGGATGAGTTCCACAAGATACTATGTGCCATGGGAGTTGATGAGGAGGCAAAGGCTGAGTTGACTGCATATCAGCTCAAAGACGTGGCACAGGTTTGGTACCGGATGTGGGCAGATGGCCAAACACTAGGAGATGCTCCCATCACTTGGGATGTTCTCAAGACTGCCTTTCTGGAGAGATTCTTTCCTAGAGATCAAAGGGAAGCCAAAGTTGAAGAGTTCATCAACCTGAGACAGGGAGGTATGTCTGTCAAGGAGTATTCCTTGAAATTCGTTAAACTCTCAAAGTAGGCTTCTTCTCTGATGGAAAATAGCATGGACGAAATGAGTAGGTTTGTGACTGGCGTGTCGGAGGATCTTGTAGAAGATTATCGGGCAGCCATGTTGCATGACAACATGGATCTTGGCAAATTTATAGTGCATGCTCAGCAAGTGGAGGAGAGCCGTCGAAAAAGGAGAACTCATGAAGGCAAGAAGCCTAAGGCCGCGGATCATATTGGTTCTAGCTCTGGTAGGGGTTTATTCGGAGTCCAGAACAGGCCTAAGTTCAAGAAGCACTCAGGTAATTCTACTTCTACCAGAAATTTGAATGCCAAAGTGAACAAGTCTGGTCCCAAAAAGGGCAATGATAGAGGTGCCCAGCGAAACAACAAGTCATGTCGTAAGTGTGGCCGTTCGCATGGAGGTGAATGTTTAGTAGGTACTAATGCCTGCTTCGGGTGCGGCAAGAGTGGACACATGGTCAGAGACTGTCCTCAAGTGAGGAATTAGGCCAAGGCAGATACTCAGCCTTGGTTGAATCCAAATGCTGCAGCCGAACCTCCCAAGAGGAATAAATTTTATGCACTGAAAGGTAAAGAAGAGAAAGAGAAATCAGGTGATGTAGTCACGGTTACGTTGCATGTCTTTTCTTTTCTTGTGTATGCATTGTTAGATCCAGGATCCACCTTATCATTTGTTACTCCTTTGATATCTAGTAGATTTGATGTGTTCCTAAGATCTTGCATGAGCCGATTCTAGTTAGTACTCCCATAGGGGACGGCATTAGAGCAGAAAGAGTGTATAAAAATTGTCCAATTAACATTCTTAATAGAATCACTCACGCTGACCTAGTGGAGTTACCAATGCTCGATTTTGATATAATCTTGGGTATGGATTGGCTCCATAAGTGTTATGCTATGATAGATTGTCGAAACAGTGTAGTGAGGTTTCAGTTTCCAAATGAGTTAGAGCTAGAATGGAAAGGGTGTGGTTCAAATCCAGAAGGCAAATCATTTCACATTTAAAAGCCAATAAGATGATAGCTAAGGGGTATTTACACAACTTAGTTAGAGTCAATGACTTATAGAATGAAGTCCCTTCCATAGACTTTATGTCAATAGTGAATGAGTTTCAAGATGTCTTTCCGGAGGATTTACCATGAATCCCTCCTGAACGTGAGATTGATTTTGGTGTTGACTTAGATCCCAACACCAAGCCAATTTCTATTCCCCCATAACGGATGGCACCATCCGAACTCAAAGAGTTGAAGTTGCAGTTAAAATATCTCCTTGATAAGGGCTTCATCCAGCCGAGCATATCCCCATGGGGTGCTCCAGTGTTGTTCGTAAAGAAAAAGGATGGAACCCTTAAAATGTGTATCGATTATCGGCAACTCAACAAATTCACTATAAAGAACAAGTACCCTCTTCCCTGAATCGATGATCTATTTGACCAACTCCAAGGTTCAAGTTTCTTTTCAAAAATAGACCTTCGGTCAGGGTATCATCAGCTTAGAGTGAGGCCAGAAGACGTCCCTAAGACTGCTTTTGGTACTAGATATGGACATTATGAATTTTTGGTTATGTCATTTGGTCTAATTAACGCACCAACCGAATTTATGGACCTTATGAATAGAGTCTTCCGTGAGTACCTTGATTCTTTCATCATAGTATTGATAGATGACATCCTCATATACTCTAAGTCTAGAGAAGAGCATGAAGTACACTTAAGAAAGACATTGCAAGTACTCAGAGAACATCAGTTTTATGCAAAGTTCAGTAAATGTGAATTTGGGTTGAGATCAGTGACCTTCCTTGGTCATGTTGTGACCGACCAGGGTGTTAAAGTTGATCCGAAAAAGGTTGAGGTAGTGAAGAATTGGTCGAGACCCCTCACTCCTACAGATATTCGGATTTTTGTGGGTTTGGGTAATTATTATCGCAGGTTTGTGGAAGGTTTTTCCACTATTGCTGCTCCATGGACAGCCTTGAAGAAGAAGAAGGTAAAGTTTGAGTGGTCTGAAAAATGTGAGAAGAGCTTCCAAGATCTCAAAGACAGACTCACTTCAGCCTCTGTTCTCACGTTGCTAAGGAGTGGTACAGGATATGTGGTGTACTGTGATGCTTCCCGAGTAGGTTTGGGATGTGTTCTTATGCAAGATGTCAAGGTGATTGCATATGCATCAAGACAGTTAAAAATCCCCGAGAAGAATTACCCTACTCATGATCTTGAGTTAGCTGATGTGGTATTTGCATTGAAACTTTGGAGACATTACTTATATGGTGTACATGTTGATGTATTTACAGACCATAAAAGTCTTCAGTATGTTTTTACACAGAGAGAATTGAATCTTCGTCAGAGAAGATGGCTGGAGTTGCTCTGTAACAACCTGAAAATGACTATGCTAAGTAAAGCTTAAATGTACCTTGAATGCATGGATTAGACCGGGTTCACACGGCTTGTTGCGCGTAGAACCAGACCTCATAACCTATGCACTAGCCTAGACAACCAACTTGGTGAGTTAGTTGATCTAGGCAAGGTGAGAACCAACCATGTAGGGCACCCGAATAGGAGAGATTCACCCGGATGAGTCTTACCGGACTTAAAAGGGGTAATCTTAGGTTTGGAGGGTCTAGGGGTAAAATAGTCTTTTCCAGGCTAAGGGTAGTATTGTAATTACCCTAAGTATTAATTAATTAGTATGATTAAGGGGCAATTCGGGTAGGGGTTGACCGAAGTTGACCGTAAAGGGTTAATACCAAATTAATTAGTATTTAGTGAATTAGTTAACTTAATTAATATCTAATTTTCTGATTTAAGTAAAGGAAAATCAGATTTTTAATAATAAAATTAATAAAAATATGACGAGTCCTAGTTTGACTAAGTCTCCACCTAATCTCCTAATCCTAAGCTAACTCATTCTCACGTTTCTCTCTACTCTCACCTTATTTACACGCTCAACTTCTGTAAAACAAGAGAACATAACAAAAAGAAAATATAAAGTTCATCAAGAACTTGAACGCTTAAACTCAAAAAGCAAAACAAGCTTCAAAACGAAAAGCAAAAACCAAGTTCTCTACGGATTGTGCTTGTGATTTCGGTGGTGAGACGTTGGCTTAGTGGGGGGATTTTGGCAGCACGTAAGAACACTTTCAACGACATTAAGGTATGGGTTTTCTTCACTCTTGGTCCCTTTCCCAAGACACCCCTAAGTTCAGCTTAATTCCAGTAAAAAACAACTAAGGTTGTCCCCGTTGCATGCCCCTACCATTAGATCCTTTGAAAGATTCAAAGTATGCGTTGGTATGACTTCTGGTAGATGATTTTAGGGCTGGTTGTGATTATATGTTTGAATGTGTATTCAGAAATTATGTGATAAATGAAAGATGTGTTCCGAAAAAGTGAATTACGTTAACTTGATTGTGCATGTGTGTGCCGTGAGTTAGCCATGGTTTGAAGCCTGAATTTTACATGTTAGGATGTTTTATTTTACGTATATGAATATGTAAAAAAACGTTATGTTCATAAGAGTTCAAAGTTGCTGAATTGAATGATAATTCTTGATTGAAAGTAACCTTGAAAATGTACCTAAAGATCTCCCTAAAAACTACTCGAAATGTCTTAATGTTTAACGTGAAAGAGGGTGAGAAAATGGACTGCAAAAAGGTGATTTAAATTCTCAAAAGTAACCATGAAAATTCACTTAAATATGTACTAGATGTTACACCAAAACTTATCCTAAATCTAACATCTAAAAGTTGAGAAAATGGACTGCAAAGAGGGTGAACAAATTTCCAGCATTCTGGAAATTTGTTTTTGGGCAGCTTACTGTAAAGAAAAGCCACGTTTCAAAAATAATTTTTAAATGCTTGAGGTCAGTGGGGATTGAACCCAAGACCTCACCATATACATGTCATAAATAATTAAATAATAAAATCTGGTAAGGGGGATTCGAAATAAGGAAAAGCTCAAGTGAAAAGTTAGGGGGAAAATGAAAGAAAATGAAGTGAGGCGTGTGGGGTTCGAACCCAAAACCTCTTGGACGGATGAATAAGAGAGAAGAAAAATGAAATAAAGAAAGAATAAAAATGAGGTATGTGGGATCTGAACCCACAAACTCTTGGCAGAATGAGAAGGTAAGGAGAAAATGTAAATTAAAATAAGGTGAGGCTGTGGGGTTTCCATCCCACACCCTCTTAATCTAAGCAAATAAACCAAGTAAATAAAGGAAAAAAGAAAAGAATATGGGCGTGGGGATTCGATCTTGGGTCCCCCAGGCCGAATTGATTAAGGGAAAAATCAAGGGAAAAAAAGAGAAAGAAAGTGTAGGTGTGGGGATTTGATCTTGGGTTCCCTAGCCAAGAAGTATGTCAACGAAAATCATAAGGAAAATTTACTAAGTGTTATACAAGGGATTTGAAATAGGGTTCCCTTTCCCAATTCCGTATTGACACATAATTCTTACGTGATTAAATAATTAATGAATCCTGCCTATAGGAATCAGATTGAGACCTTGGCATACTTACAAGATGCATAAGTCTTGTAGCACATAATCTTGGGCAATATGAATCACTTAAATAAATTATGAATGAAGCCTCATGGCTTGTGTGTGTGGACTCATAAGTCCAGCATACGTTTATAAAGAAAGTGAACCTAACATGTTATGTGATGAATGATGAAACCCCAAAAGGGTTAAGTAAGAGTGTGAAACACACTAAAAGGCCCAGTGCATTGGCATATGATGAAATGAACATTCACGTAAGAAGGGGTGAGTAATTATGAAGGGCAAATGTGGTAAGACTAATGAATGTGGTGACAACATGATAAGAGGCTAATGTGAAAAATGAGAGCAATCTCAAATGAGCCTAACTAAATATTACCAAAACGTACTCACCTATGAGAGTGTAAAGTTAATGAAGAGACCAGTCTCTATGAACACTCTAATGAAAGTATTAAAGTTAATGCATACTTAATACTAATGATGAGATGAGAAATCATCTAATGAGCAATGATGTCCTCATGCTAGAAGCCAGCTTCTATGATGTATGAGAGGAATGTAATGGAAATTTATATTGAGCACCGATAGGCTATCTATGAGTGGCGATTCCTTCTTTCGGGAAGGCAGAGGTTCGTGTAATTCTCATGATATGAGACTGTCCGTCTAGACGGGTATGGGTCTCCTTATATCTCCTAGTCTTTAAACCTATGCAGCCAACAAAGGGATCTAGCAGGGTTCAATTCCCTATATACGCTAGCATGTTTTTGGTTTCACTTTGGCCGGTGATTCCACCTCTTTTCGGTGTGGGGTAGACACAGGATTTCATGGAGCTCACATGATCTATGTGTCACGACCGGTGTCTAGACCCTAGACGAGACTGGCGTCGTTAACCTCTCAGAGGTCGCAGACAAGCCTACATACGTCATCGTTACTTCATCTAGGTTAATTTTAGCGGAAAATTTTAACTTTTTCTTACTTAACATTCATATAAGACCTTCTACTTAAACTCATAAATGTTCAGAATCAACCATCTAATATTAATATCATCAAATGAAAGAAATAGTTCAATACTGCAATAAGTGTATACTTGCCAAAATGGCACCAATACAATGTCTGAAATAAGATGAGAAAGAAACTCTTGTGGAACATACTCCACTAAATCAATCCTATATCTAAGATAGAGTATAATGGGCAAGCGTCCTCGAAAGCATGAGGGCCTACCAAGTCCGAATGAATGCTCCACGTCCGGATAGCTTCAGCGTCGACCTGTAAGCTCTAACGTCCACCTGTGCCTGCACCTAAAAATGTAGATTTGTATGGGATTAGTACATACTTGTACTAAGTATGGGTATATGCAAGCACACACCAAGGACATGCATGATTAAGAAGAGCTCTTTCCGAACGATATGAATTAGGGAAAGTCAAGTCAGTGGACTTGCCAAATTCGGATTAGGAAAGTCATGCCATGAGAGTAACATGCATCATCATACTTATCATTTTGCAAACAGCACATAACATATTGCACATATCATATCGCATAGTTCATATCATTCTTTCATATGCCATGAGACCTCGGAATCATGGACTTGACATTAGGACTTCCAAAAATGAGGGCTCAACATATGGGACCTCAACTAGGGAGCCTTCTTAAGCAAACACATAGTCTGCTTCATTCATTCGTACGTACTTCATTTTCATTCATTCATATACTACTGGAATCACTAGTCATACCTAGGATGTAGTTTAAGACTCTCATCGGGTTTGTTGTGCAATGGCCAAGAATAACCTAGTGTCATTACTTAAGTGTAGATCACCTCTTGATTATCCTATCCTAACACCTTTGGTATCGTTCATTTCATTATGTGCATCATTTGAGGTTGGCCTCATTCTTTCCTTGGGAAATTTAACCTTAACCGACATAGATCATGTGAGCATTATGAAATCCAGTGTGTAATCCCCACATCGAAAAGAGGTGGAATCACCGGCCAAAGTGAACCAAAACATGCTAGAGTATATAGGGAGTCGAACCCTGCTAGATCCCTATATTGGCAGTATAGGTTCAAAGTCTAGGAGATATAAGGAGACCCATACCCGGCATGCCGGACAGTCTCATCTCATGAGAGTTACGTGAACCTCTGCCCTTCCCGAAGGAAGGCATCACTACTCATAGCTAGCCTATCGGTGCTCAGTATAAAGTTCCATTACATTCAACTCATACATCATGGAAGCTGGCTTCTAGCATGAGGACATCATAGCTCATTAGATGATTTCTCATCTCATCATTAGTATTAAGTATGCATTAACTTCAATACTTTCATTACAGTGTTCATAGAGACTGGTCTCTTCATTAGCTTTACACTCTCATAGGTGAGTACATTTTGGTTAAAATTACTTAGGCTTATTTGAGATTGCTCTCATCTTTCACATTAGCCTCTTATCATATTGTCACATCATACATGAACTTTAACACATTTGCTTTTCATAATTACTCACACCTTCACGTGAATGTTCATTTCATCATATGCCAATGTACTTGGCCATTTAGTGTGTTTCCCACTCTTACTGAAATCTTCTAGGGTTACATAATTTTATCACATACATCTTAGGCTCACCTACTTTTAAACGTATTCTAGACTTATGAGTCCACACATACAAGCCATGAGGCTTTATTCATAGTTTGTCTAAGTGATTCATGTTTACCCAAGATTATGTGGTATAAGACTTATGCATCTTGTAGATATGCCAAGATATTGATTTTGATATTTAGAGGCAGCATTCATTAAATATTTACTTACGTATGACTTATGTGTCAATACGGAATTGGGCAAGGGAACTCGATTTCGAATCCCTTGGACAACACTTAATCTTATTTTAAACTTGATAATTGCATTTTTCAGATTTGGGGGACCCTAGTTCGATCCCCATCAACCCCATAATATTTTCTTTCTTTTTCTCCTCTCCTTTTTCGTTTAAGTCAAGGAGGTTGTGGGATATATCCCCCACAAGCTCATTCTTTTTCTGTTAATTTATCTTTTAACTTTCTCACCTATCCAAGAGGTTATGGATTCAATCCCCACTCTCCACATTTAGTTTTCTCCTTTATTTTTCTCCTAACTCTCTCATCCATTCAAGAGGTTGGGGGTTCAATCCCCACTCTCCACATTTATTTTTCTCCTTTATTTTTCTCCTAACTCTCTCATCCATTCAAGAGGTTGTGGGTTCAATCCCCACTCTCCATATTTATTTTTTCTCCTTTATTTTTCTCCTAACTCTCTCATCCATTCAAGAGGTTGTGGGTTCAATCCCCACTCTCCACATTTATGTTTTCTCCTTTATTTTTCTCCTAACTCTCTCATCAATTCAAGAGGTTAGGGGTTCAGTCCCCACTATCCATATTTATTTTTCCTTTTATTTTTTTTTCATGAAATTTTTATGTAATTTACATTTGGTGAGGCCTTGTGTTCAATTCCCAATGACCTCACAATTTTTAATATTTTTAAAAAATTAGTCATTTTGGCCGAGACTAAAAATTTCAAGCAAGCTGCAAATTTGGTCTCTTCCAATCCATTTTTCTCTCATTATTTTGTTGATTTTTTTGTAGCATTTTGAGTGAAATTCAATCAGCCACCTTAACCTTTTATGAACATCACGTTTTTAGCATTTTTACACACACAAAACACAACATTTAACATACAAATTTCAGGCAACAAACATAGTCAAATTTTCAGCAAACACATGCTCAAAACAGTCCACTTAATGTACTTTTCCGGAATATATTTTTCATCCTTTACATGATTTCTTACCACACATTCAACGCATAATCACAACCAGACCTAACATTATATACCAGAAGACATACCATCGCATGCTTTGAATGGTTCAAAGGAGCTAATTACAGGGGCATGCAACGGGGACAACCTTAGTCTTTCAATAGCGATTTAAACTGAACCTTAAGGGTCTCTTGGGAATTGAACCAAGAGAGAAGAAAACCCATACCTTAAAATCGTTCAAAAATTGATTAAATGCTGCCAATTTACCATGAAACCAAGCCTCACCACCGAAACTTCAAGCACAATCTCGTCAAGAACTTCTTGTTGATTTTCGTTTTTAGCTTAGTTTTTCGTTTGAGTTTTTGTGTGTAAGTTCTTCAAGAGTGAATAACTATTATTTTCAGTTATTTTAATGATAAAAAACATGAGAATGAGAGTGAGATACGTGAGAATGAGAGGATTAGGATTATGATTAGGATTAGGAGAGTTAGGTGGAGACTAAGTCAAACTAGGACTACTCATTATTTATTAATTTTATTATTTTATTTTTTTATTATAAATCTGATTTTTCCCTTACTTAAATCAGGTTTTTAAATATTAATTAATTAAATTAATTCACCAAATAAAATAAATCAAGTTAAATCATTGCTCCCACCTAGGTTCGAACCCTAGTGGAGCAAGATTTCACTCAAAGGGCCAATTGCGGCCCTTTCTCCCCAAAATGCCCCTCCACCATATAAATTAAATATTTAATTAAATACTTAGGGTAATTACGATACTACCCTTAGCCTGGAAAAAGACCATTTTGCCCCTAGACCTTCCAAACTTGAGATTTCCCCTTTTTAAGTCCGGTAAAGACTCATCCGGGTAAATCTTCATATTCGGGTGCTCTACATGGCTGGAGCCAACCTTTCCCAGCTCAACTAACTCACCAAGTTAGTTGCTTAGTTGTTCCAGAGGTTCAGAGGTCTGGTTCTACGCGCATCAATCTGTGTGAACACGGTCTAATCGTAGACATTCTAGACACATTAAGCATTACTTAGCATAGCCATTTTTAGGGTTGTTACACTATGTCGGTTAAAGTTAAAGTTCCCAAAGAAAGAATGAGGCCAGCCTCATGTAATGCACACAATTAAATGAAAGATACCAAAGGTGTTTGGGTAGGATAATCAAGAGGTGAACTAGACTTATGTAATGACACTAGGTCATTCTTAGTCATTGCACAGTGAACCCAATAAGAGTCTTAAACTACATCCTAGGTATAGCTGGTGTTTACACTAGCCTATGAATGAAATGAAATGAAGTTCGTATGAATGAATGAAGCAGACTCTGTGTTTCCTAAAGAAGGCTCCCTAGTTGAGGTCCCATATGTTGAGCCCTCATTTTGGGAAGTCCTATTGTTAAGTCCATGATTCCAAGGTCTCATGGCATATGAACGAATGAAATGAAATATGATATGTGGTATATGCAATATGTTATGTGTTATACGCAATATGTTATGTGTTGTGTGCAATATGATACGTATGATGATGCATGTTACTCTCATGGAATGACTTTTCTAATCCGATTTTGGCAAGTCCACTGACTTGACTTTTGATAACTCATATCGTTAGGAGAGAGCTATTCCAAATCATGCATGTCTGTGGTGTGTGCTTGCATTATACCAATACTTAGCACAAGTGTGTACTAATCCCATACATTTATCTACTTTTAGGTGCAGGTGCAGCTGGACGTTAGAGCTTACGAGTCGACGCAGAAGTTATCCGGACATGGAGCTTTTATCCGGATTTGGTAGGCCCTCATGCTTTCGAGGATGCTTACTGGTTTATTCTAGCGTAGACGTAGCCATGAGCTAGTGGAGTATGTTCCACTAGCGTTTCTTTCGTAATTACTTTCAGACGTTATATTGGTGCCATTTTGGCAACTTTATATTTATGACTATATCTTTCATTTGATTATCTTGACTTAGATGGTTGTTGTGAACGCTTATGAGTTTACGTAGATAGTATTATGCAAGATCAATGTTTTCCAATATAAAGTTAAGTACACAAAAGTTCAAATTTTCGCTAAAATTAACCTTGATGAAGTAACGACGACGTATGTAGGCTTGTCTGCGACCTCTGAGAGGTCAACGACGCCGATCTCGTCTGGGGTCTAGATTCCAGTCGTGACATGCTCAAAGATTATGACATGAGTGTCCACTATCACCCAGGTAAGGCCAATGTAGTGGCCGATGCGTTGAGTAGATTGAGCATGGGCAGCATGTCTCATGTTAATGATGAGAAAAAGCAACTAGTTAAAGAGGTACACCAATTGGCTAGATTGGGTGTACGATGGATAGATACACCAAGTGCGGGTGTTTCAGTTCATTCCAGTTCTTAATTCTCATTAGTTGTAGATGTCAAAGCTAAGCAGCATCTCGACCCAGTACTCATGGAGTTGAAAAGACTCAGTGTTGAGTAAGCTGAATGAATAATTTTCCCTAGGAGGGGATGGTGTACTCACGTACCAGAACAGATTATGTGTGCCCAATATTGATAATTTGAGGCCTAATATTACTGGAGAGGCCCATGGCTCTAGGTATTCTATTTATCGAGGTTCTACCAAAATGTATCATGACCTTAAAGAGGTCTATTGGTGGGAAGGTATGAAGCGTGATATCTCAAAGTTTGTGGAGGAGTGTCCAAATTTCCAACATGTTAAGGACGAACACCTTAAGCCTGGGGTCTCAGCCAGTCGATTGAGATACCAACTTGGAAGTGGGAGGCTATCAATATGGATGTGTGGTGGGTCTGCCAAAGACTAGGAAACTACGTGATTCTATTTGGGTTATTGTTAACAGGATGACTAAGTCTGCTCACTTCATTCCTGTGAAGTCTACATACAGGGCTGAAGATTATGCCAAGCTGTATATTGATAAGATAGTGAAATGGCATGGGATTCCTCTGTCTATCATTTCGGATAGGGGAGCCCAATTTACTTCTCATTTTTGGAGATCTTTCCAAAAGAGCTTGGGTACCCAGGTGAAGCTCAGTAATGTTTTTCATCCCCAGACGGATGGACAAGTAGAGCGTTCTATTCAGACCCGTGAAGACATGCTGAGAGCACGTGTTATTGACTTCAAGGGGAGTTGGGATGATCACTTGCCGCTGATTGAGTTCTCTTATAATAATAGCTATCATTCCATTATTGGGATGTCACCTTTTGAAGCATTAAATGGCAGGAGATGTAGGTCTCCAGTTTGGTGGTTTGAGGTAGGAGAGTCTTCCATCCTTGGCTTGAGATCATACATGAGGCTGTGGAGAAGGTGAGAATGATCAAGGATAGATTGGCTACTGCTTACAGTCGTCAAAAATCCTCTGCAGATAACAGAAAGAGAGCTCTTGAATTTGAGGTGGGCGATCAAGTCTACCTGAAGATATCACCCATGAAAGGGGTGATAAGGTTTGGTAAGAAGGGGAAGTTGAGTCCGAGGTATATAGGTCCTTATGAGATCTTACAGAGAGTAGGAAATGTTGCCTACAAACTGAGACTACCACAAGACTTGGCTTCTATTCATCCGGTGTTCCACGTTTCAATGCTTAAGAAATGTCTAGGCGATCCAGCATCCATCCTGCCTGTTGAGCGGTTAGGAGTTGATGAGAACCTTTCTTAGGAAGAGGTTCCAGTTGAAATTTTAGATCGACAAGTGAAGCGGCTGAAGAACAAGGAGGTTGCCACCGTTAAAGTATTATGGAGGAACCACCTTGTTGAGGGAGCAACATGAGAGGCCGAGGCCGATATGAGATCCCGTTACCCTCACTTGTTCAGTTCTTGAGGTTAGATATACTCTTCCTAAGTCTGGTTTATGTTTAAAGAAACTCATAGTTTTAGTGCATTAGTCGATCTTGGTATTGTAAGTCCATAATCGTATGTATTATAATTGCACTATGCGAGTTAAAATGAGTTCATGGTTGCATTCATGTTGCTATTTTTGTATAGTGTAGACATGTTTTTTGTGTTGCATGAGTTGTGATGTTCATTAAGTTAAGTGTGGTTGAGAAGCAAGTTCCTCAATCTCAAATATGAAGCTTCAGACAAGCTTTGGATGATATGTCTCATCCAAATAAGTGTGAATCAGATATTCACAAAGAGTAAAGTTCAAGCATGTTAAAGTATTTTTGAAAATCACCCTCTTTATTTTAAATGATGTGTAGTGTCATTCGTGGACGAATGTTCCTAGGGGGGGGGATAATGTAACATTCCGGGAAATTACATGTCTAGTGAAGAGCCCAATAGGTCTTTAAGAATGTGTATTGGGGGTACATAGGCATCCCAATGCCCAATATAGAGAAATATTGGGCATAGTATAAAAAATGGCTAAGGGATATTAGCCAATTTCTATATAATACCCAAATAAGCAAAATATTGGGGATATTAGAAATATTGGCTTAAAGGGGTGTTAGCCAATTTTCTAACATTAATGAGCTTGTTTAAGAATTGTACCTGCAATAAAGACCCTAAGCTGAAAACATAGGTTTCATAGTATTTGCAATGAGGCATCCATGTGTCAAGCCTTGACACCATAGCACATGACCAATTAAAATGGGCATGTAGATTAAGTAGTGCCCAAGGACATAGTGAGGATCCTTGGGAAAATAAGTAAACATTTCCAAATGAACCATAAATAATAGTTAGTTAGGAAAGTACAAGCAACCCATGTGCAAGCACATGGGGAGAAACGGCCAAGAGGGGACCACCCTAACCGAATTTGGTTAGGGTAATTAGGGGGCAGGCGTGCACATGGATTCACCCATGTGGGGCATATCTGTTTAACTAATTCTAGACTCTAACCTACTTACCTAACTAACTAACTAACCTAGGACAAACAAAAATAATTTATCTAGTACACCCGACAACCTAAGACTTAATTGGGTGACACTAACTTAGTAACTAGTTAAATAGACAACCTAGTACTTAACCTAGGATGGTCCAAAAGGGTTATTATGGTTCCAATGACTTAGGGGTAATTTATTAATTACCCTAGGTTCCTCAATTAATTAAATTTGCCATTTAATTAATTAATTTAAAGGGTCAAAACGAAATTCTTAGGAAAAATTTCAGATTTTACTAAGTGTTGTGTTTTCCTAGTTCTAGTCAATCTAGCAGGGGCTTTTTAGTAATTAATTAATTAATTAATTTAATTAACATATTAAGCCTTAGTTTAATGAGTCAAGATCAGTTCCTAAGGCTAAAACGAACGATCAAACACTCAGAGAACACAACGCTAAAACGAACAAAAGAAAGAGGCAAAAAGTTCATAGACATTCTAGGTGATCTCAAGGTTTCTAAAAGTTTTTGTTTAAGGTGGTATTCGTAGATTAAGTTCTACTTAAGGTATGGGTTTCTCTCCTGGAATTCTTTCTCCAATAGTACTTTCCATCATCTTGAATCCATGAAATCTCGAAACTACGGTTGTTTCCTAAGGTTCTCGTCGAACTTCCCTTTCCCTAGTATCCTTGTTACGATTTATATGTTGTATAGATTAGTCTTGATCATGTTGTTGGTATGTGGTGCTGGCTGATCTTAATGTGTAGGGTTCTTGAATTATGAGTGTCGAATGAACTTATGAAATTGTAATCGTATGATGTTAAGTGTTCCTTACGTGAATTAAAGGAATAATGCTAGGTTACACTATGCCCGAAAATGTTAAGTATTGATGTGTTACGTCCTAATGGATGCTGTTAATGTGGTTTATGAAGATGTTATGTTCATTAAAGTGTTAACATGATGCTTTCCAAAATGGCTAATAACGTTATGCTAAGGTTATAATCTAAGGTTGGCTTAAAAGACCTCCATGAAATTATACTTGAATGAATTGCCTGCCTTATGCCAATAAAATGGCTAACAATACATTGTCTAAGAGTGATAAATGGAATTGGCTATAATATTATCGTAAATAATTAAAAGATTGGCTAATGGTTATTACATATTAAATTAAGCATGAATGAATATGAAAATTGGCTTATGCCAACAAAGATGGTTATGTAATCTTTACCTAATTGTTTATGCCAATATTAATCATATGCCAATCGTATGTAGCCAAAATAATGAAATGACGAATCCAACATTCCTAAAGTAATTCAATGAATCCATATCCAAGGGCATGCCATTCATGGGGACAATTCCCAACATGCTCTAAAAGAATGAACTATGAACTTATGTGATTCATTGAATGAAATGATCATCGTCCATAAACGATGATATGAAGATACTAAACGAAAGTAAGCAAATAATGTGAGTAATAACATAACTAAAGATGTCTAAGTTAAGAAAGTGAACAGAATGAGGTGTTAAAAGAAGTGTGACGTGCCTCACTTACACCTAAGCTACTATGTTAAAAATACTGACGAATGAAGGTGTTAGAACGTGTGAGACAAGTCTCATTAACACCAAAGATGTTATGTAAGGACAATTCACATTTCATCAACGTAAAGAAAAGGATGACAAGTAATCAACAGAGTAAGTAAATCTCAATCTAGAAGTAAACTTCTATAATGTTTGAGTCGACTCAAAATGATAAGAAGATAATGACAGTGAGCAAAGCACCGATAGACTAGTTATGAGCATGTGCTTGAACGTGTAAGTCTCATGAGACGAGGCTACAACCTAGGTGGATAAGTATTCTCCTTACGTCCCTAGTCTTTGAACTATGTCTATCCAACATAGAAACTAGCCTGTGGTTTCCACCTAAGAGAGCTAGGTATGTTTCGATCTCACCTTGGCCAGTGATATCACCTCTTTTCGATGTGGGGTAGACACTGGATTTCATGTTTATATCACATGATCTATGTTGGTTAATGCTCGAAAAGATGTTCTTTGTTCACTATAGCCGTGAACCACTCCTTTTCGGTGTGGAGTAAACACTTGATATGGATTCGCCTTAGCCGGGAATCACCCATTTTCGGTGTGGGGCAGAAACTGGATTTCATGAGTAGCTCACATGATCTGGATTCATTTTAATCAGTGAATCACTTCTTTTCGGTGTGAGGAAGACACTGGATTTCATGTTAGCTTACATGATATTACTTCTAAAGATGTCTCTAAGAAAGCAAGAAAGAAAGATGATGGAATGTATGTTCAAAGTGGGCTATGATAGTAAGATCTTAAGAATGTCAACTGCCAATATCAATACCAATGAAGTTTCAGCAAATAATGGGTAAAGCCAAATAAGATTGGCGTGTAATGACTTCTTATAATATGCCAATAAAGGGGAGTAGAAACATAATATCAAATCAAAGCTTCATAATTCCCTAACATGAAAATGATGAAATAAGTGGCATAGCCAGTAGACACTGGCTTATGAAGTGTTAATGAATATATAATGTAATGAATGACCCATTGTAAGGATAGTGAAATCATTCCTTAGTCCTTGGATTACTTACTTGATTCATTGTGGGTATGGGACTACAATGAATCATTGCACTTGTAAGTAAAACATAGGACCAAAGGAATTATTGAACTACACAACAAGAAGAAGAAAAAGATAGAAAAATAATCTAAGTCTCAAAAATAGGGCTCTCGGGTTTGGCATGGTTAAATTTTAAATCTTCGCTCCAGTTGTTATAAAATTATGTTTATGATACTAATGTCTTGTGATCATATAAAAAATGAGTTGTGTGCTTTGAATGCATTAAAATACATCATATTCATACCACAATTCACAAATAATGAATTAGAAAAGTCTAATGATGTCACTTTCCAGAAATGGCATGTTGTTTAGGAAGATCCTTCCTTGATCATGCATAGCTTTATGTGTATGTGTGCATACACCCATACTTAGTACAAGTGGTGTACTAACCCTATACATTTACTATTTTTATAGGTGCAGGTCAAAGAGAAGATTGAAGACTCATTGCAGCGGTTTGGACTCAGCGTTCCCAGACCATTTGGTAGGTCCTCTAGATTTCAAGGATGCTACAGTTTTTGTCTATCCTGGTATTTAGACATAGCTAGCGGATATTGTCCCTAGCGTTTCTTTCAGATGTTTTATTTTCGAAGCTTTTTGATGTAAGGCTGTTTTGGCAACTTATTATGATATATTAATCTTTTGTTTCGAATAGGTTCTTTAATGATAGATGTTTGTTCTTTACTTTGAGCATGGAATCCGGATTGTGTTAATGAATTTATGTAACAACTATATGAAGTCTATGTATACTTCATACGTTTAAAAAGTTTATAATTTTTTCGCAAATTTAACTATATGAATGTGATGAATGCAAGAAGAGGCTTGTCTGCGACCTCTGAGAGGTCAATGACACCGGTTGCGATTCGAATTCCAGAATCCGGGTCGTGACAAAAGACACCTTTTCATTAAAATGTATTTCTCTTAAGTCACTATGTTCATTAAACCATTTAAGAGACATTCAACAATTAAGGACTTTCACATAATGGTCTTGGAGAAGACCTAGGGAACTCACATACTAATATCTTCAAAGCCTACTTTTGCAATGTCTTGATAGAATCCCATTCCACTACCTTAACTTCATAGTACTTATCCAACACTAGCATGTATCCCGCATAATGAAAATAGGCAATAACTGACATAGACCATAATAACTAGGCATGGAATCCGGATTCCACCCTACTCCAATGGAGGGTGTTCTACTTGTCAATGGTAGAACTAGGACACATCCTATGTAAACACATGGTTAAGGAATATCAAGGGTTTCTTTGTACTCTAGTATTATCTAAATAAGAACCAATGCCCAAGAATACTCACTCGGTGCTAGCCTTTGTTCTCATGGAGTAATTCAATAAAGGAGCATATAAAGAGGTACCATATCTTAGTCATAACCCAATCATAACACACCTTACCAAACAAAGTCCACTAGGGATTCCATACAATGGTTAATAAGATAGCTCAACCACTTTGCTAAGGATGATTTTATTCCATTCCAGCCAACCAACCCTAAATCCACCACATACAAACAAGATTCCATTACGACTTTCAACTTGAAGGATATCATAACCTTTTATTGTTAAAAGATTCCACATAAATGACCTTCTTAACTATATTCAAGATCATATTCCATACATAAATATATATTCATGACAAAGGTGATTTAGCCTACTAAGTCAAGTATTCATATTCACATTCTTCATGTATCAAGGGACATAGGCCTACAAAAGAAACACACACATACTTTACCTTATCACATATAGCATATCACTCAAGAAACACATAGGTACAACTAAGTATACTTGCAAGTCATCCTACACACTTCTATAGAATCATCAACATAACTCATCATAATGATCATATAGTCAACTAGGAAGATTCACACTCCAACATCAAGTATACACATATAAGGCATCACTATAACCTATCATGATCACATATATTCAATTATAAGAACACATACTCTACTTCATAGATACACATAACTCATATAAACCTTCACAATGATCACCTATCAAAGATACAACATAACAATATCATAATTCATAAAGTAATGCTGACGAGGCCACATTATACACAAGTATAAAACATAAAAACTGCCACCATAAGTGGACCATACCAAACACCAAAATTTACGACCTATACTACACAATATATAGAAGATTAGGTCAACATAACATCAATACAATCTTAACAACTCCAATCCATATCCAATTAAACCAATCCAATACACCAAGGCTCTTACCAATAGCCATAGTCAACGATTCAATCCAATAATCACAATACACAATGATCCAAGATAATACAATCAATTTAGGACAGCCTAAATACAATTCTAACATGATTCTTTCACAATTCAATTGCCCAAAGTAAACTACACAAGAATTCAATAGTATAGAGATATGATCAAATCACTCATAATATAGTCAAAATAAGGATTTCATGATTTGCATGGGTTTAGAGTTTTTAACTTAGAATCATCAACGTAACATAAATTCAATCATAAATAATTGATTAAAAAAAATTTATGCAAGAACCCATGCCTAGACTTCAATTTAGAAGTTCATCTTTTGAGAATGTCTTGAATAATCACTTTAAAGTTTGGCTCCTTGACAAAAGAAGATTCAAGGATGAAAACCATACCTTAATTGCTGCTAGACAACAAATATTTAGAAGATTTGATGGAGAAATAAAGCTCCGAGCTCCAACAACCCTTCAAGCTTCAATGGAGTTCTAGAGAGTTCTTTAGGGGGTTTAGGTTTCGATTTTGAAAAGTTAATTCATCTTAGTTGTAAGATCCCGAAAATGACTTAGGTGAGCTAGACCCTAACATGGTTTTCGTGATGGTATAAGGTACTAAAATGGTCTATAATGTGGTATAGAGGCACTGTGAAAAAGTTTAGGTGCATTGGAAGTCAAACGTCAAGGGACGGCTAAGACGTTTGACGACTAAGTCACCTATGTACCTCATATGTGTTTTATGTGTTTATGTGTGATTCATCAGGTTATTATGTCCTTAAATGAGTCATTATGGTGTATATATTCAGTGTGTCAAGTTTCGTGAGGTTTGGAGGTCAAACATCCAAGAACGTCCGGTGACGTTCGAAAGATAGCCTTTAGACGTCTTTGAGAGTTTGGATGTGTTTTCACATGTTTTGTGTCTTGTTTGATGTTGAACTTGTTTGGACATGTTTAAAATACCTAAAATTACATGTTTAGAGGTTTAATGTCTGGGTACGACTCCACCTAGGACCCACAAGGCACCCTAGTGGAGGACCCCAACTCAAGACTTAAAGCTGCATGGCAGCTTGCATGCAATACCAAACGACGGCCAGTCGATGGAACGATGGCTCGTCAACAAGGGGAGTCGATGAGCCTGCAAGTATGAAGGTGGAGGAGCAGCAGGAGAAACCAACGAAACCCCATCGATAGGGCAAGGTTTCACCCACGGACCGTCGATGCTAGGTAATTTTTCTGTAAAGGCTTTGGGGTTTTGGGAAATTTACCCCAAGTCTTATAAAATAGGAGGACGGTTTTTTTGGGGGTTTATGGGTATTTTAAGAGTATATAAGTCATGAAACTCTAATTTAAACCCTAGCACTTAGATCAAAACCCTTTCCCTCCCAAAGTTTCTCCAAAAACCTCCATTAGAGCTCAAAGTGAAGATGGATCTTCAATGGAGTTTCTTCTCAAATTTTCATTGGGTTCTTCTAATAAGGTATGGGTTTTCTTCATCTAAGGCTTGCTATCACCTTAGTGTCAATTTCAAAGATGATTTTCAAAGATTTCAAAAAGATGAAAAGTCCAATTTCTACTCTAAGTCTTGGGTTCTTGCATGAAACGTTTCCAAACCTTAAGATATGATGTTATTGATGTATACTTTATGTTTTCCAATAAAATTCTCCATGAACACTTTAGCTTCTTAAATCACTCAATTTTACTAAAATATCGGTTATGTGATCATGCTTTGATATTAATGAATTCATATGTAGATTGTTATGGGCTTTGATTGATGTATAGATTATGATTTTATGGTTTATAGGATGTTTCAATTTGATTAATTGAGTATTGTATATTCTTAGATCCATTGGATATTAAGCTTATTGAATTGATATTGATTTTGCTTACGAATTCTAGTGTAGTTTTTATGGGCTATTGAATGACGTAAGAATTATATTCAATTGATGTATAGGTTGTATTAGATTGATAATCTATATTGAATTTACCTAGTTTCATTGAGTATTATGGTTATTGTATTGAATTGATGTTCATGGCCATGGGTAAGGGCCTTATGGTATCGAATTGGATGATTTAGCTTTGGATTGAAGTGGTAAGATTAAATGGGTGGTATGCTGCCCTAACACTCTTAATATTATGTATAGATATTGTAATTTAGCTCTTGCATTAAGTGTGATTGGTATGGTCCACTTATGGTGGCGGTGTTATGTGAATGATGTGGCCTTGTCGGCGTTACTTCATGTATTTTGATGATCATGGCCTTGTCGTCACTACTTAAATTATTATGATGATTTGTGTAGTTGATTATGTGAAGTATGATCATATCTACCTACATGTGAAGTAATGTGAAAGTATGTGGTTTCTTCTATTGATGTTATTTAGGTGATCATGTTATACTATGACTATCTCTTTATGTGTGTAGTCTTAGAGTTGATACATGATTATTACTACTTGACTATATGAGTCTATGATTGTTATATTGATGATGTTATAATATTATATAGGGTGACCTAAAAGATTATGAAGGTTGTGCCTATGTGCTTCTTGAATATTATATGTTATATGTGAGAAAGTGAAGTAATGATGTGTCTTGTTTAGGTAGACTTAAGTCCCTCTTCTTGATACATGTATGGATATGAATATGAGATGTCTTGACTTAGGATTCTAAATCCTCTTAGTCTTGAACGTATGAATGATATATGAGACCTTGAATGATGCTATAACACTTCGAAAATCCAAGACGTGTCTTAAAGCCTAACATAGGTGTCATTAGGTCTAGAAACTATTTTTAAGTCTATTTTAATGAATATAGGTTATTTAGGAAGAAACCAAAACGTCCAAGAACGTCCATGACGTCCAGAAGTTGGTTCAGAGAGGAACTAGCATGCCTTAGTCTATTTGACTAGCTTTTAAGAGTCGGAAATGTATGAAATTTAGTAAAAAGGTGTATAACATGTATTAAAGTTGATTGATGGTCAAAACGTTCCAGGTACAACTCTCCAAGGACCAACCAAGGGCCTTTGAGGAGGACCCTTTCACGTAGGAGGCAACACTGCCTTGGCAGTGTGCACCAACGATATCCAATCAACGGCTCGTGTGTGGATCGACGGGGCATAAATGCCAACCGTCATCCAACACTTAGTCAAATGGTTGGAGCCCCCGCCTGCACAAGTCTCTGACCAAAATTACGGATCTGCAGGACGGAGGGGGGTGTCTCGTCGATTGACCCAAGATCCGTCGATCGTGGTGTCGTCGATTGCACTGTAAATTTCCTGCACGTTTTCACTTAAACTCATTTAATTAATTTAGTGTTTAGGTGGTTAGTTGGGGTATTAAGGTAGTCTAATTAATTTAATTAAGCCCCAGTATAAAGACCCCCAACCCCATTAGTGTAATTACAACTCTCAAAACAATTCCTCTACGTCTTCTCTTCTTTCTCTCTATATTGGAAGCTAAGACACCATTGAAGACTAAGTTAAGGAAGGTTTTTGGGTATGTAAGGGTTTTGAGGTATGGGATCTATTCACCTTTGAGACTTCTTTACTTAAAGGGTTCATTCAAAGTACTTCAAAAACTTGAGTTTTCAATTGGGTTTCATCTAATCTCGAAATTAAAGTAATGAATTGAGTTGTTGATGATTTCTTTAGGTTATATTAAATAGATTAACATGTATTTTAAATTGATTATGATAATTGTTGATGGTTTGGTTTAAATTGAAGAACATGATCCTCAACCCCTAACCCTAGGTTGTAATCTTGACATATAATGTATAATGTTCATTCAATTGACTTGGTTATTCGTTGATTTACTGCTAGACAATGTTGTTATGCTAATCATGAACGAATTAGGGTTATTTGTAGTATTTCATGCTAATTATTTGGAAGTGATTTAGGGTATGATGAATTGAACTAATCTTAATATTTGATCTAGTATTGAATTGTGATGTAGTGATTCGTTTATCCTTGTGATTATGTTGGTTACTTAATTATGGTGATTTGATGACCTAATTGAGTTGAACTAAGGGTTGATGGTAAGACCTTGATGATGAGTTATGAAGGATACTTGGTAAGGCTTATGAACCTTATTTCTTACTTCAATTGTGGTTAATTGTGATTAAGTCATGATGATTGTGTTAGAGTATGCCTTTTTTAGGATTGATAGGGTGGGATGATGTTGAATTGAAATGTCTTGACTATGGTTGCGAGGTTGATTAAGATGAAAATGTCATAAGGGTGGTAATGACTACCAATGTGCCTTATGATGAATGAATGTGAAAAGGTGCTAACCTCACTTGTATGAATTGTAATGAAAGTGTTATACTCATGCAATTCTTATTGATTTATGATGGTGATGATTATACAAGGGTTAGACCCTATGACTTAAACTAAGCTATTATTGTTAATAAAGGCTTAAAGACATTTCAAAAAGGGACTCTAGCTTAGCAGCGAGTGATCTTGTATGTGAGAGGGTGACACTTTCCCAAATAGGGAAGGTAGGGTTCACTATGGTCCTCACGGGGTGGATAGCCTCATGACCCATATAAGGTGTAGAGTGATGTTTCCAAGACGACCCCAAGTTCCTTAACTATGTTGCCACCATAGGCATACTAGCTAGTGGATCCACCTAGATGCTACGTTCATTTTAGTTTCTATCTTGGCCGGTAAACCACCTTCCATCGGTGTAAGGTTTTACAACACTGGATTCCATATTTAGCTCATGTGGTCTATGTCATTTAGGCAAGTGTTCCCTAAATTAAAATGAAGTAATAATGTATAAACTAACTAGAGTGACTTGAGGGGTTTGACTTAGCCTAGGTAGGAGTATGGGACACTACATATGCCTTGCACTTGTTTGCCTTAATAGAAGCTTTAGGAGGTTTATATTATGTATGTATAAGATGATAAATGCAAATGATATTATATGATGATGATAATGCTTATGAACATGTTATTGGTTCTTATTGCTAAAGTATGAGGTTATGTGTATTTGAAGACTATGTTATGCGTAGTAGGTTATTAGTCATGGTTCTTATTGGGTTACTTGATTGAGTAAGGTTATGGGGCTTTGCTTGGTCATTGCACTTTGCTTGATATGGATATGACTTGCTTTGACTTGTTGAACATGTCTTGATGATTGGTATGGTTTGTTTGATTGTGCATAAACCTTTAAAAGGGTAAAATGGCATGATTTAACTAATTGTCCCTTTGTAGCATGATTTGATGTTATATGTGTATATGGTATCATACTTAATACAAGTGGCGTACTAACCCCATTTTCTCCCTTTTCCCAAACATTTTAGGTTCCGGTCATTGAAGGTTCATTCGAGACGACTTGAAATGGACTTGGATATTCTCTACCATCCAAGTGGTGTAGGTCCTCACTTTCCTATGGCAATACCATTGTCTAGCTTATGGAGTTGCTTTACTTTCTATACTCTTATGTTCATTCTACATCATTTGTATGATTTGTATAAGCCTATATGAGGCTTCTTTACATTTGATGTAGGGCTATGTCCAAATTGCTATGAGCTTTTAGATAGTTATGAGATGAGACAATCTTGAGATATTCTATGTTATATATATATATGTGCAATAAAAGTAGAAGACTATGTAATCTTCTTATACGAAGGGTCTATGTATACTCGATATAACTATATATATGTGTATGTAGAGGTCAATGTAAACCTTGATGTAGAAGTAGTAAAAGTTTTAAATTTTTCTATACTTTAAACCTATGAATGTTATGACGAATGCTAAGAGGCTAGTCTTAGTCCTCAAAGAGGACGACGACGCCTGTTACGTCTAAGGGGTGCTTCCCGGATGTAATAAACTTGATATCAGAGCATGAGGTTGATATCTCTCTCAACCACGACTATGTAGATTCGTACTCATAATTGTGAAGCGCGCCACACTTATGAATAGGAATCTATGTGATGCCTAGAAATCCCTCTCTTTCTTGGAAATCCAATATCGTGCCTCTAGAGTAACTATTGTGTGCTTTCACCTGAACCTTGTATTTTGGTTATAGGCAATGAATACTCGAAGAAATGCAGTTCGAAGGCTTGAGGAAGAGATTGCTAATGCGGGAGCTCCTCCCCGTGGTGATCAAGTTCCTCCTCTTGAATAAGATGTTGTGGATGATCAAGCTACGACAAATCATTTACCTTTGACGGAGGGTGAGATAAGGGCTGCCCTTCTCCAAATGGCCCAAGCCATTACTACTCAAGCCCAAGCCGCTAATATTCAAGACCAAGCTATGACGGCCTAATCTAATCGGGAGGTTGTGCCCCGAGTCAATCAACAAGTCTCTACCATGGCATCACGTCTAAGGGATTTCACTCGGATGAATCCTCCTACTTTCTATGGGTCTAAGGTTGAAGAAGAACCCCAAGAGTTTATCTATGAAGTTTATAATATACTCTTTTCCATGGGGTTAAGCACTAGTGAAAAGGCCGAGTTATCCACATATCAACTCAAAGATGTGGCTCAAACTTGGTATGTCCAATGGAGGGACAATAGGCCTCTTCGGGGTGGACCGGTGACTTGGGACATCTTCAAGAAGGTATTTCTTCATCGGTTCATTCCTAGGGAGATTAGGGAAGATAAAGTGGTGGATTTCATCAACCTTCATCAAGGAGGTTTGAGTGTTCTTGAATACTCCATGAAATTTACTCAATTGTCAAAATATGATCCTTCTTTGGTTTCCGATCCTAGAGATCAAATGAGCCTCTTTGTTACGGGGGTGTCAGAAGACTTGCAAGAGGATTTCATTCGGCTATGCTACATGACAACAGGAACATTTCCCATCTTATGGTGCATGATAGATAAGTGGAGGAGGCAAGGGCTAGGAGGAAGAGTAGAGATGCAAAAAGGGCAAGGTGTTGTGATAGTGGTTCTTCAAAGAATAGGCTTGAGATCCAAGACAAACCTAGGTTCAAAAAGAGGTTCTCTGATAAATTTCCAACCAAGTTCCCTAAGGCTCGTAATGAAAAGGGTGCAAACCCTAAGCCTCAAAAGGAAAGAGGTACTAGTTCACCATATGAGAAGCAAACTTGTGGTGAGTGTGGAAAGAAGCATTATGGTGCTTGTCTCATTTGGACGGATAAGTGTTTAGTTGTGGGAAAGTTGGGCACAAGGTTCGAGATTTCCCTAATGTGAAGGGCCAAGACAAGAGTGGTCAAGCAAGTGGTTCTAGTGATGCTCCTAAGAATAACCGCTTCTATGCTCTCCGCACGAAGGGTGAGAAAGAGACCTCTCCCGATGTGGTGACCAGTATGTTAAAAGTCTTTTCTATTGATGTTTATGTTTTACTGATCCGGGTGCTACTTTGTCTTTTGTTACACCTCTTGTAGCTAAAAAGTTTGATACTTTACCCGATATCTTGCATGAACCCTTTCTAGTGTCTACTCCGGTGGGTGAGTCGGTAGTGTCAAAGAGGGTATATAGGAATTGCCCTATCATATTGACCAATAGTGTTTACAATCTTGATCTAGTAGAACTAGATATGCTTGATTTTGATATCATTTTGGGTATGGATTGGTTGCATTCTTATTTTGCTACTATTTATTGTAGAACAAGAGTGGTGAGATTTAATTTCCCAAATGACCCTTTTGTTGAGTGGAAGGGGGGAAGTTCTATTCCTAGAGGTCGTATCATTTCTTGTCTAAAAGCATGCAAAATGATGTCAAAAGGTTGTCTATATCACATAGTAAGAGTACAAGATCTAGATTTCGAAATTACTCTCATTGAGTCGGTCCCCGTAGTGAGTGAATTTCTGGAGGTCTTTCCTAATGACCTTCCCGGTATTCCTCCCGAATAGGAAATTGATTTTGGTATCGATTTACTACCGGAAATAAACCTCATTTCAATTCCTCCTTATTGGATGGCTTCGGCCGAATTGAAGGAGTTGAAGGCACAACTCAAAGACTTACTAGACAAGGGTTTCATAAGGCCTAGTATTTCTCCATGGGGTGCTCCGGTTTTGTTTGTGAAGAAGAAGGATGGGTCCTTGAGAATGTGTATTGATTATGGCCAACTCAATAAAGTCCCCTATTAAGAACAAGTATCCTCTCCCTCGGATTGACGACTTGTTTAATCAACTCCACGGGGCAAGGTACTTTTCAAAAATTGACTTGAGGTCGGGGTATCACCAACTTAGGGTGAGAGGCGAGGATGTACCAAAGACGGCATTTCGGAATAGATATGGACACTATGAGTTCTTAGTTATGTCCTTTAGTCTCACTAATGCTCTGACGGAGTTTATGTACCTAATGAATAGGGTGTTTTGAAGTTACCTAGATTCATTTGTCATTGTCTTCATTGACGACATCTTGGTATATTCGAAAAATGAGGGTGATCACATGGGTCATTTGAGGGTGGTATTGCAAACCCTTAAAGAACATCAATTGTTTGCCAAGTATAGCAAATGTGAGTTTTGGTTGAGGTGAGTGGCGTTTCTTCGTCACATCATCTCTAATGAGGGAGTTTAGGTTGATCCAAGGAAAACGGATGCGGTAAGAAATTGGCCTAGACCATTGACTCCAACCGACATTAGGAGTTTCTTGGGTCTAGCGGGTTATTATCGGAGGTTTGTGGATAGTTTTTCGTCCATTGCATCTCCCTTGACTACATTGACCCAAAAGAATAAGAAGTTTGAGTGGTCGGAAGCATGTGAAAAGAGCTTCCAAATCTTGAAAGATAAGATTACTTCTGCTCCGGTGTTGACTTTACCGGAGGAGACAAAGGGCTTCGTTGTGTATTTTGATGCATCCCGTGTGGGTTTGGGGTGTGTGCTTATGCAACATGGGAAGGTGATTGCCTATGCTTCTAGACAACTTAAGGCTATCACACGCATGATCTTGAGTTAGCGGCCGTAGTGTTTGCCTTGAAAATATGGAGGCATTATTTGTATGGTGTTCATGTTGATGTGTTTACCGACCATAAGAGTCTCAAATATGTGTTTACCCAAAAGAAGTTGAATCTCTGACAAAGGAGGTTATTGGAATTGTTTAAAGATTATGACATGAGTGTTCTCTATCACCCTGGCAAGGCCAATGTGGTGGCGGATGCTCTAAGTCGCATGACCATGGGTAGTGTGTCTCATATAGAAGAAGCCATAAAGACCTAGTGGAAGATGTTCATAGGTTGGCTAGATTGGGTGTTATATTGGAAGGTTCTCCAAATGGTGGTGTGATGGTTCATCATAACTCCGAATCATCCTTGGTTGTTGAGATGAAGTACAAACAACACCTTGTGGTAAGGTTATGAAATTTGAAGTCAAAATTCGTAATGATATCGTTCTTGTAATGAATGATAGACTTAAGGTTGATTGGCTTGAACGGCATCATATCAATCCTTAGAAAAGTCATTATAAGCTTCTTGTTGCCATTGTAAGGCATCCCTAGGGGACCTCTTTTGTAGGGTAAATGTAATTGGGTTATGAATTTGACATGGAACCCTTTATATGAACCTTTGATGTGAATTACTTTATGAGAACAAAGGCTAGCAGCAAGTGAGTATGGTAAGGGAAGTATCTCTAGTTAAAGGATGAGGCTAGAGTACAAAGTAATCCCTTCATATTCCTTAACCATGTGCCTACATGGGATGTGTCCAAGTTCTACCATTGGCAAGTAGAACACCCTCCATCGGAGTAGGTTACACCTCCGGATTCCATGATTTGCTACCATGGTCTATGTTGGTTATTTCCTGGTCTCATCATGTGGGATACCTAGTAGTATTGGAGAAGTTCTATGAAGTTTAGGTGGTGGTATGTGACGCTTTCTATACATGGCACAATAGGCTTTGAAGATGTTAGTGAAAGTCCCTAGGTCTTCTTCAAGACCATTACTTGAATGTCCTTATGTAGTGAATGTCTCTATAATGAACTAAGGAATGTAATGACATAAGTTAATAGCGCATGTTAAATGAATGAGTACTTATCTAGAGGAACTAAGGGTTGTCTAGTTAAGTTATGAAGGAGGCATAGGAATGGTATTACTTAGATAAGTCTTAAGAATGACTCTAATTAGGAGAGATGGTTGATTATGCAGACATAATCCAAATTTAGGTAAGTCTTAAGGATTTCTTAGGTAATCTTGAAGAGGTAAATTATGGACATTCTCTTCTTGAGATACTTGAGTAGGTCTTTTGATAACCTTTGAAAGGAGAATGTCATATTCTATGAGTTCTACTGTACTAAGTGAGAATGATTTTATCTTAGGTAGTCTATAGGATCCCTTGAGTGTGTGTGAAAGGAATTGTATGAGCGGTCGCTTCACAAATCACTCAAGTGAACCTTAGAATTATCTTTGGTATGAGGATCTCATGTTCATGTGCTTGATGTATTGTAAGTGTGTGTACCTCATTATAGGTGGTCTTAAGGATCATTTAGGTGTACCTAGAGAGGGTGTATGGGTTGTCTCTCTTATTTTTACTTAAATGAGTCTTAGGATAGCTCTTATTGAGGGAATTACATGTTAACTAGTGTCTAAGGTGACATTAAGGAACTTCACTGTAACAGTGAAGTAGTTCACTGGAAAGTGTTCTTAAAAATGTGAATAATTGCTTAAATGATTTCTTATGTGTTCTTAAGGTGTTAAATATTGTTCTTATGCTTATAGTATGATATTTTTATCAACATTCATGAAAAGAATGTCATTTACTAAATGTCCCTTTTTCATGGTTTTTGCATGGCTTCCATACTTAGTGCATCTAATGTGCTAACCCCTTCTTTTCCCTTTTTGACTAAAGTGTAGGGAATTGGAGTTTTGATATGCCATGGAGAATGGATAGGTTTTTAAGGGTTGAAGATGAAGTATTGGTGAGTCCTCATCGATTTGAGGACAATATCCACATGTTCCTTTATGTATTAGTCTTTATTTTATGTCTTGTATGGGCTTAGTCCCAAGTGTTGTATTCTCCAAAGTTTAGATGGTTCAAAGGGATGTTGTAAAGGTTTAATGTTTTAATGAAAGTCTTCCATTTATGTATTGATTGTGGAAATAGTTCTTCGTGTGTGAAGAAAGTTTTAAGTTTTTACTCATTTTAGAATGTTTATTATGCAATTAATGGTATGAGTGGCTCAAGTGAGACTTCTAGAAGTCTCATTTTTTGTGTGACGAATCAAGGATGCTCTAACTTCTAGGGTGTACTTGCGGGTCGTGACAATCTTGGTATCAGAGTATCAGGTTTGGGAGTGTCTTAGTTGTCTCATGAACCACATCTAGTAGAGTCTTGTTCATAATGTGAAGAGCGCCACATTATGAATAGGAGGCTATTGGGTGCTAGGAAAAGTTTTACTTCTTCATTCATATAATCGTGCCTAAGAGCCTTGTATATGATGTCTTTCCCTTGTTCCATTATGTGTTTGGTCCTTTGACTGTGATTTTATGAATATTGGGTTGAGGGAGAGAAAATATGAGATGTGACTTGTTAGATGAGATGTGAAAGATGGTGTTCATGACCTTAGGTTGGTTTAGTTACCTTTTGAAAGGTAGTGTAGTTGGAAAGAATGGTAAGGTATAGAGTTACAAATGTGAAGGAGTGATTGTTGAGGTTGTTTGAAGTTGTTTAACACCCAACTATGGAAAGGAAGGTGAAGAGGTTTGAAAGAGTTAAGGTGAGTTTCTCCTAGTAAGGGGGGGATGTAGTGGTTAGATGGTTGAACCCTTGAGAGTCTTTAGTTCTCATTAGCTAGACTTTGGGTTAGGAAGTATTAGTAATGTTTAATGTGCCTTGAGGGAGTTCCTTGTGGTAGATGTTATGTTGCCCTTAGAATGGGTTTCTCCTAAGTGGGGGAGTATGGTGAAGAGTATGGTTGTTGGGAGTGTGGGACCCTTAACCTATCTTTATGTGTTCAATCATGCCTAAAACAAAGAGTTCTTAGTAACTTGATTTATGTAGGAGTCTTTTGTGAAAAATGAGTTCCAAGCATTCTCCTTATGATATGCATGTTTTGGTTGAAATTTTGTTGAATGAAAAAATGAGTTTTCATATATGGTATCTTTCTCATGGTTCATGTGCATCTAGTGTAGGTTGCTAATTGTTTCATAAAGATAAATAGTGATCATGTCTAAATGTTTATATGAGATTGGTTTGCTGAGCATTTATATAACTGTCTTAAGTGTTGCATGTTAGATTGTGAAGCATATTCACTGTAAAGTTGCCAGTGATTTCTGCTCACTGTGAGGTTTTGCGAAAAAAATTGACTAATTCATTCTTTGATTGAAAATATTATAATGTGGTTAGGACTGGTGTATATGAGTATGATAATGAATATAAAATGAGTTTTTGCTATTTGGAATGAAGGATGTGAGTTTTATAGAATAATGAGTTATAGAATCTAATCTAGTTTATTGTTGTGTTGTGGATCTCTTGATTATGTGAAATTGATGTTTTTCCTTGATGGGTTTTGTATGGTATTTTCATGAGCTGTTAAGTTGAGTCTCTACTCTTAGAAGTGTTCGGAGAGTTGCAAGTGTCATTCGAGGACGAATGTGGTCAGAGTGGGGGAAATTATAAGATCCCGAAAATGACTTAGGTGATCTAGAGACTAACATTGTTGTCGTGATGGTATAAGGTCCTAAATTAATCTATAATGTGGTATATAGGCAGTGTATAAGTGTTTAGGAGCATTGGAAGTCAAACGTCTAGGGACGGCTAAGACGTTCGACGACTAAGTCACCTATGTGCCTCATATGTGTTTTATGTGTTTATGGGTGATTCATGAGGTTATGAGGTCCTTAAATGAGTTATTATGGTGTATATAGTCAGTTTGTCAAGTTTCATAAGGTTTGGAGGTTAAACGTCCAAGAACGTATGGTGACGTTCGAAAGATAGCGTTTAGACGTCCTTGTGAGTTTTGATGTGTTTTAACATGTTTCGTGTCTTGTTTGATGTTGAACTTGTTTGGATATGTTTCTAATACCTAGACATACAATTTTAGAGGTCTAATGTCTAGGTATGACTCCACCTAGGACCCACAAGAGGACCTAGAGGTTGACCCCAACTCAAGACTTGAAGTTGCATGGTTGCTTGCATGCAGTGTCAAACGACGACCCAAATGACAGCCAATCGATGGAACGATGGCTCTTAGACTTGGGGCATCGATTGATCCTGCAAGTATGCAGGTGGAGGAGATGCAGGAGCAACCAACGAAACCCCATCGACAGAGCGTGTTCTACCCACGGACCGTCGATGCTAGGGCATCGATGGTGCTGTAAACTGCCTGCAATTTTTCTGTTAAGGCTTGGGGGTTTTGGGAAATTCACCCCAAGTACTATAAAATAGGATGATGGTTGCGTTGGGTGTTTATGGATATTTTAAGAGTATATAAGTCATGAAACTCTCATTTAAACCCTAGCACTTAGATCAAAACCCATTCCCTCCCAAAGTTTCTCCAAAAACCTCCATGTGAGGTCAAGGTGAAGATGGAGCTTGAAGATGGATCTTCAATGGAGTTTCTTCTTCAATTTTCAGTGGGTTATTCTAATAAGGTATGGTAGTTCTTCTAAGTCTTGCTATAAGATTAGAGTCAATTTCAAAGATGATTTTCAAAGATTTAAAAAAGATGAAAAGTCCAATTTCTACTCTAAGTCTTGGGTTCTTGCATGAAACGGTTTCAACCCTTAAGATATGATGTTATTGATGTATAATTGATGTTTTCCAATGAAATTCTCCATGAACCCTTGATCTTCTCAAATCTCTCAATTTGACTAAAATAGGGGTTATGTGATCATGCTTCGATATTAATGAATTCATGTGTAGATTTTTATGGACTTTTGCTTCATGTATAGATTATGGTTCTATGGTTTATAGGCTTTTTAAATTTGATCAATTGAGTTTTTTATATTCTTATATCCATTTGATATTAAGCTTATTGAATTGATGTTGATTTAATGCTTATGAATTCTAGTGTAGTTTTCTATGGGTTATTGAATGACGTAAGAATTATATTCAATTTATGTATAAGTTGTATTAGATTGATAAATCTATATTGAATTGACCTAGTTTCATTGAGTATTATGGTTATTGTATTGAATTGATGTTCATGGCCATGGGTAAGGGCCTTATGGTATCAAATTGGATTATTTAGCTTTGGATTGAAGTGGTGATATTAAAGGGTGGTATGATGCCCTAACTGTCTTAATATTATGTATATCTATTATAATTTAGCTCTTGAATTAAGTGTGATTGGTATGGTCCACTTATGGTGGCGGTGTTATGTGAATGATGTGGTCTTGTCAGTGTTACTTTATGTATTATGATCATCATAGCCTTGTCGGCACTACTTGATGTATTATGATGATTTGTGTAGTTGATTATGTGAAGTATGATCATATCTACCAACATGTGAAGTAATGTGAAAGTATGTGGTTTCTTCTATTGATGTTATTTAGGTGATCATGTTAGACTACGACTATGTCTTTATGTGTGTATTCTTAGATTTGATACATGATCATTCCTACTTGACAATATGAGTCTATGATGGTTATATTGATGATGTTATAGTATTATATAGGGTGACCTAAAATATGATAAAGGTTGTGCCTATGTGCTTCTTGAATATTATATGCTATATGTGATAAAGTTAAGTAATGATGTGTCTTGTTTAGGTAGACTTAAGTCCCTCTTCTTGATACATGTATGGATATGAATATGAGATGTCTTGACTTAGGATGCTAAAGCCTCTTAGTCTTGAATGTATGAATGATATATGAGACCTTGAATTATGCTAAGAAGGTTATATATGTGGAACCTTAAACCTAGTGGTAAGGTTATGAAATATGAAGTCAAAAGTCGTAATGGTATCCTTCTTGTAATGAATGATGGACTTAAGGTTGATTGGCTGGAACAACATCATATCAATCCTTAGGAAAATCATTTTGAGCTTCTTGTCGCCATTGTAAGGAAGCCCTAGGGGACCTCTTTGGTAGGGTAAATGTAATTAGGTTATGAACTTGACATGTAACCCTTTGTATGAACCTTTAATGTGAATTACTTTATGAGAACAAAGGCTAGCGCCAAGTGAGTATGGTAAGGAGAGTATCTCTAGTTAAAGGATGAGGCTAGAGTACAAAGTAAGCCCTTCACATTCCTTAACCATGTGCCTACATGGGATGTGTCCAAGTTCTACCATTGGCAAGTAGAACACCCTCCATCTGAGTAGGTTACAACTCCGGATTCCATGATTTGCTACCATGGTCTATGTTGGTTATTTCATTTTCTCATCATGTGGGATACCTACTAGTATTGGAGAAGTTCTATGAAGTTTAGGTGGTGGTATGGGACGCTATCTAGACATTGCACAATAGGCTTTGAAGATGTTAGGTAGAGTCCCTAGGTCTTCTTCAAGACCATTACTTGAATGTCCTGATGTGGTGAATGTCTCTTAAATGAATAAGGAATGTAATGACTTAAGTTAATAGAGCATGTTAAATGAATAAATACTTATCTACAGGAATTAAGGGTTGTCTAGTTAAGGTATGAAGGGGGCATAGGAATGGTCACTTCATCTCTTACTTAGATAAGTCTTAAGAATGACTCTAGTTAGGAGAGATGGTTGATTATGTAGACATGATCCAAACTTAGGTAAGTCTTAAGGATTTCATCGGTAATATTGAAGAGGTCGACTATGGACATTCTCTTCTTGAGTTACTTGAGTAGGTCTTTTAATAACCTTTGAAAGGAGAATGTCATATTCTATGGGTTCTATTGTTCTAAGTGAGAATGATTCTATCTTAGGTAGTCTATAGGATCCCTTGAGTGTGTGTGAAAGGGATTGTATGGGCATTCGCCTCACAACTCACTCAAGTGAACCTTAGAATCACCTTTGATAGGAGGATCTCATGTTAATGTGCTTGATGTATTGCAAGTGTGTGTACCTCATTATAGGTGATCTTAAGGATCATTTAAGTGTGCCTAGAGAGGGTGTATGGGCAATCTCTTTTTGTCTTACTTAAGTGAGTCTTAATAGCTCTTATTGAGGGAATTATATGTTAACTAGTGCCTAAGGTGACATTAAGGAACTTCACTGTAACAGTGAAGGAGTTCATTGTACAGTGAAGTAGTTCACTGGAATGTGTTCTTAAAGATGTGAATAATTGCTTAAATTATTTCTTATGTGTTTTTAAGGTGTTAAATGTTGTTCTTATGCTTATAGTATGATATTTTAATAAAAATTCATGAAAAGCATGCTATTTATTAAATGTCCCTTTTTCATAGTTTTTGCATGGCTTTCATACTTAGTGCATCTAATGTGCTAACTCCTTCTTTTCCATTTTTGACTAAAGTGTAGGGAATTTGAAGTGTTATAATGCCATGGAGGATGGATATATTTCTAAGGGTTGAAGATGAAGTATTGGTGATTCCTCAGCGATTCGAGGACAATATCCACATGTTCCTTATGTCTTAGTCTTTATTTTATGTCTTGTATGGGCTTAGTCCAAAGTGTTGTATTTTCCAAAGTTTAGATGGTTCAATGGGATTTTATAAAGGTTTAATGTTTTAATGAAAGTCTTCCGTTTGCGTATTGATTATGGAAAGAGTTCTTCGTGTGTGAAGAAAGTTTTAAATTCTTACTCATTTTAGAATGTTTATTATGCAATGAACTGTATGAGTGGCTCAAGTGAGACTTCTATAAGTCTCTTTTGTCATGTGATGACTCAAGGATGCTCTAACTTCTAGAGTGTACTTGCGGGTCATGACATTAGTGTTCAAGATTTATAAACCCACTTAAATTACCCAAAATACGTTTAAGAAACCTCCCTACTATTTTTTAGAAGGTTAGGTGGATTACCCAAAATTCCCTTGAGCTGGTCGAGACCCTGCAGAAAATTGCAAGTCTCATCGACGGTTACCCATTGGCGAGGAGTCGATCCATCGAAGGGTCGTACTGGCAACCGTCGATGGGATTAAAGGCCACACTTTGGGAGCTTAATCTTCTGCCACTAAGTGTCAACCTACGTCCCCAATGACGGGGCGTCGATGGAGTCAACTTCATGCTATGATACCAAGTTTTGCACGACCCGGGAGAACCCCCAAGACGTAACCAACATCTTTGTCCTCGAAGCGGCCTTAGACTAGACCTTAGCATACATCATGGCATATCATAGGTAGAGAAAATGCGTAAAATTTTAAACTTTTACAGAGTGAAGTATACTTAGACTTCTCACATATCATATACGGAGTTTACATAGAATCCTCGCTTATGAAGTTTACATAGACTTTTCATTTATGCAATATAGCCAACATTAAGTAGTCGAATACTTATCTCTCATATAACCATCTAAAAGAGTATTACAAGTTTGGGCATAGCCCTTACACTAGTACAATATGCCACATATAGGCTTACAACAGTTGTCTCAAGAATAAGGAAATAACAAGTTTCTTTAGACATAAGTAATTCTACTAAGATAGAAGAGTGGCATCATCCTCGAAAAGACTCACAAACAACTTTAGAAAAACTCCAAATCTTCTTGCTAATGTCCTCGAAGCACCTCAACGGCCTGAACCTAGATATTTGTAAAAATGGAGAAATATGGGTTAGTACACCACATGTACTAAGTATGGATATATGAAAATAAACCATTTGAAGACATGCACAAAAGGGACAATTTCATTAGAAACATGTGAAGTAATTTGGAAAGCCTTTATGTACACACAAGAGCATATACAAGTCAACGACCACAACAACATCAAGACATGTTCATATATACAAGAAGAGCCTCATAATTCAGTCATATCAACATTTCATGTTCAAGAGTTCATATCATCAAAGCAAACAAGACCCGTACCAACAATCTCATCCCAAGAATACAAGTGCAATGCTCATGTGAAGCCCCATAACCCCACATAATCAAGTAAACAAGAAAAGAGATCATATGTAATGTCTTGCTTCATATAACATAACATCATCTATAGTCATCTTCATATATAGCAATTTATACCAATATCATATTCACCAAATGAAGACAACATCATATAAGAGCAACATCATATAAATTCAACATTATACATTTCAGGATATCATAAGTGTATAAAAAACAACCTCCTAGGACTCCCCTCAAGGCCAACTTTGCAATGTCTAGGTAGAGTCCCATATCCCTTCCTACACTAAATAGTACCCTTTGTGTCACCCTAGTTTGTGTCCATCTTCATTACTTTCATTCATTTATGAAGTAGTACTTATTAATCAAGAAGTCTCAAAAAGCCACGTCTAGTTGAGTCTTGTTCATCGGTGTGAGTCGCAACACATCAATGAGCAAGAGTCTATAGGACGATAGAGTTTACCTTCTTTTCACACTCTTGTGTCGTAGTGTAAAAGTTCTGAGTGTCCTTCTTAATGATTTTCCTTGTGTTTTTAGGAAGATGAATACTAGAAAGATGGCCACTAGAAAGTTGGAACAGGGAAGGGTGCAAGAGGAAATTCCCCCTCAAGTTAAGAAAGTTGAGCAAGTTATTTAAGGTGCTCAAGGTTCTCAAGGTGCTCAAGGTTCTCAAGGTGCTCAATGTGTTCAAGTCCCTATTGGAGGTCAAGGTAATGAGGTTCTGTTGATTCCCCCGTACATGACTAATGGGGAAATTAGAGAGGCTCTACTTGCTTTAGCCCTAGCCATGACTACTCATGTGAATAGGGGTGTTGAACCTAGAGTGAATGCTTTGGAGAGAACTATGACCTCTAGATTGAGAGACCTTGTTAGGATAATTCCTCATATCTTTCTTAGCTCTAAGGTTTGAGAGGATCACCAAGAGTTTCTTGATGGTGTGTACAAGGTGTTGAGTGTCATGGGGGTGACTTCTAGGGAGAACGTAGAGTTAGCTTCGTACAAATTGAGGGATGTTGATCAAGTATGGTACACTCAATGTTATGCTAAGAAGGTTAAATCTAGTGGAACCTTAAACTAGTGGTAAGGTTATGAAATATGAAGTCAAAAGTCGTAATGGTATCCTTCTTGTAATGAATGATGGACTTAAGGTTGATTGGCTGGAACAACATCATATCAATCTTAGGAAAATCATTTTGAGCTTCTTGTCGCCATTGTAGAAGATCCTAGGGACCTCTTTGGTAGGGTAAATGTAATTAGGTTATGAACTTGACATGTAACCCTTGTATGAACCTTTAATGTGAATTACTTTATGAGAACAAAGGCTAGCGCCAAGTGAGTATAGTAAGGAGAGTATCTCTAGTTAAGGATGAGGCTAGAGTACAAAGTAAGCCCTTCACATTCCTTAACCATGTGCCTACATGGGATGTGTCCAAGTTCTACCATTGGCAAGTAGAACACCCTCCATCTGAGTAGGTTACAACTCCGGATTCCATGATTTGCTACCATGGTCTATGTTGGTTATTTCATTTTCTCATCATGTGGGATACCTACTAGTATTGGAGAAGTTCTATGAAGTTTAGGTGGTGGTATGGGACGCTATCTAGACATTGCACAATAGGCTTTGAAGATGTTAGGTAGAGTCCCTAGGTCTTCTTCAAGACCTTACTTGAATGTCCTGATGTGGTGAATGTCTCTTAAATGAATTAAGGAATGTAATGACTTAAGTTAATAGAGCATGTTAAATGAATAAATACTTATTACAGGAATTAAGGGTTGTCTAGTTAAGGTATGAAGGGGCATAGGAATGGTCACTTCATCTCTTACTTAGATAAGTCTTAAGAATGACTCTAGTTAGGAGAGATGGTTGATTATGTAGACATGATCCAAACTTAGGTAATCTTAAGGATTTCATCGGTAATATTGAAGAGGTCGACTATGGACATTCTCTTCTTGAGTTACTTGAGTAGGTCTTTTAATAACCTTTGAAAGGAGAATGTCATATTCTATGGGTTCTATTGTTCTAAGTGAGATGATTCTATCTTAGGTAGTCTATAGGATCCCTTGAGTGTGTGTGAAAGGGATTGTATGGGCATTCGCCTCACAACTCACTCAAGTGAACCTTAGAATCACCTTTGATAGGAGGATCTCATGTTAATGTGTTTGATGTATTGCAAGTGTGTGTACCTCATTATAGGTGATCTTAAGGATCATTTAAGTGTGCCTAGAGAGGGTGTATGGTCAATCTCTTTTTGTCTTACTTAAGTGAGTCTTAGATAGCTCTTATTGAGGGAATTATATGTTAACTAGTGCCTAAGGTGACATTAAGGAACTTCACTGTAACAGTGAAGGAGTTCATTGTACAGTGAAGTAGTTCACTGGATGTTCTTAAAGATGTGAATAATTGCTTAAATTATTTCTTATGTGTTTTAAGGTGTTAAATGTTGTTCTTATGCTTATAGTATGATATTTTTAATAAAAATTCATGAAAAGCATGCTATTTATTAATGTCCCTTTTTCATAGTTTTTGCATGGCTTTCATACTTAGTGCATCTAATGTGCTAACTCCTTCTTTTCCATTTTTGACTAAAGTGTAGGAATTTGAAGTGTTATAATGCCATGGAGGATGGATATATTTTAAGGGTTGAAGATGAAGTATTGGTGATTTCAAAAAGATGAAAAGTCCAATTTGTACTCTAAGTCTTGGGTTCTTGCATGAAACGTTTCCAAACCTTAAGATATGATGTTATTGATGTATACTTTATGTTTTCCAATAAAATTCTCCATGAACACTTTAGCTTCTTAAATCACTCAATTTTACTAAAATATCGGTTATGTGATCATGCTTTGATATTAATGAATTCATATGTAGATTGTTATGGGCTTTGATTGATGTATAGATTATGATTTTATGGTTTATAGGATGTTTCAATTTGATTAATTGAGTATTGTATATTCTTAGATCCATTGGATATTAAGCTTATTGAATTGATATTGATTTAATGCTTACGAATTCTAGTGTAGTTTTCTATGGGCTATTGAATGACGTAAGAATTATATTCAATTGATGTATAGGTTGTATTAGATTGATAATCTATATTGAATTTACCTAGTTTCATTGAGTATTATGGTTATTGTATTGAATTGATGTTCATGGCCATGGGTAAGGGCCTTATGGTATCGAATTGGATGATTTAGCTTTGGATTGAAGTGGTAAGATTAAATGGGTGGTATGCTGCCCTAACACTCTTAATATTATGTATAGATATTGTAATTTAGCTCTTGCATTAAGTGTGATTGGTATGGTCCACTTATGGTGGCGGTGTTATGTGAATGATGTGGCCTTGTCGGCGTTACTTCATGTATTTTGATGATCATGGCCTTGTCGTCACTACTTAAATTATTATGATGATTTGTGTAGTTGATTATGTGAAGTATGATCATATCTACCTACATGTGAAGTAATGTGAAAGTATGTGGTTTCTTCTATTGATGTTATTTAGGTGATCATGTTATACTATGACTATCTCTTTATGTGTGTAGTCTTAGAGTTGATACATGATTATTACTACTTGACTATATGAGTCTATGATTGTTATATTGATGATGTTATAATATTATATAGGGTGACCTAAAAGATTATGAAGGTTGTGCCTATGTGCTTCTTGAATATTATATGTTATATGTGAGAAAGTGAAGTAATGATGTGTCTTGTTTAGGTAGACTTAAGTCCCTCTTCTTGATACATGTATGGATATGAATATGAGATGTCTTGACTTAGGATTCTAAATCCTCTTAGTCTTGAACGTATGAATGATATATGAGACCTTGAATGATGCTATAACACTTCGAAAATCCAAGACGTGTCTTAAAGCCTAACATAGGTGTCATTAGGTCTAGAAACTATTTTTAAGTCTATTTTAATGAATATAGGTTATTTAGGAAGAAACCAAAACGTCCAAGAACGTCCATGACGTCCAGAAGTTGGTTCAGAGAGGAACTAGCATGCCTTAGTCTATTTGACTAGCTTTTAAGAGTCAGAAATGTATGAAATTTAGTAAAAAGGTGTATAACATGTATTAAAGTTGATTGATGGTCAAAACGTTCCAGGTACAACTCTCCAAGGACCAACCAAGGGCCTTTGAGGAGGACCCTTTCACGTAGGAGGCAACACTGCCTTGGCAGTGTGCACCAACGATATCCAATCAAAGGCTCGTGTGTGGATCGACGGGGCGTAAATGCCAACCGTCATCCAACACTTAGTCAAATGGTTGGAGCCCCCGCCTGCACAAGTCTCTGACCAAAATTACGGATCTGCAGGACGGAGGGGGGTGTCTCGTCGATTGACCCAAGATCCGTCGATCGTGGTGTCGTCGATTGCACTGTAAATTTCCTGCACGTTTTCACTTAAACTCATTTAATTAATTTAGTGTTTAGGTGGTTAGTTGGGGTATTAAGGTAGTCTAATTAATTTAATTAAGCCCCAGTATAAAGACCCCAACCCCATTAGTGTAATTACAACTCTCAAAACAATTCCTCTACGTCTTCTCTTCTTTCTCTCTATATTGGAAGCTAAGACACCATTGAAGACTAAGTTAAGGAAGGTTTTTGGGTATGTAAGGGTTTTGAGGTATGGGATCTATTCACCTTTGAGACTTCTTTCCTTAAAGGGTTCATTCAAAGTACTTCAAAAACTTGAGTTTTCAATTGGGTTTCATCTAATCTCGAAATTAAAGTAATGAATTGAGTTGTTGATGATTTCTTTAGGTTCTATTAAATAGATTAACATGTATTTTAAATTGATTATGATAATTGTTGATGGTTTGGTTTAAATTGAAGAACATGATCCTCAACCCCTAACCCTAGGTTGTAATCTTGACATATAATGTATAATGTTCATTCAATTGACTTGGTTATTCGTTGATTTACTGCTAGACAATGTTGTTATGCTAATCATGAACGAATTAGGGTTATTTATAGTATTTCATTCTAATTCTTTGGAAGTGATTTAGGGTATGATGAATTGAACTAATCTTAATATTTGATCTAGTATTGAATTGTGATGTAGTGATTCGTTTATCCTTGTGATTATGTTGGTTACTTAATTATGGTGATTTGATGACCTAATTGAGTTGAACTAAGGGTTGATGGTAAGACCTTGATGATGAGTTATGAAGGATACTTGGTAAGGCTTATGAACCTTATTTCTTACTTCAATTGTGGTTAATTGTGATTAAGTCATGATGATTGTGTTAGAGTATGCCTTTTTTAGGATTGATAGGGTGGGATGATGTTGAATTGAAATGTCTTGACTATGGTTGCGAGGTTGATTAAGATGAAAATGTCATAAGGGTGGTAATGACTACCAATGTGCCTTATGATGAATGAATGTGAAAAGGTGCTAACCTCACTTGTATGAATTGTAATGAAAGTGTTATACTCATGCAATTCTTATTGATTTATGATGGTGATGATTATACAAGGGTTAGACCCTATGACTTAAACTAAGCTATTATTGTTAATAAAGGCTTAAAGACATTTCAAAAAGGGACTCTAGCTTAGCAGCGAGTGATCTTGTATGTGAGAGGGTGACACTTTCCAAAATAGGGAAGGTAGGGTTCACTATGGTCCTCACGGGGTGGATAGCCTCATGACCCATATAAGGTGTAGAGTGATGTTTCCAAGACGACCCCAAGTTCCTTAACTATGTTGCCACCATAGGCATACTAGCTAGTGGATCCACCTAGATGCTACGTTCATTTTAGTTTCTATCTTGGCCGGTAAACCACCTTCCATTGGTGTAAGGTTTTACACACACCTGGATTCCATATTTAGCTCATGTGGTCTATGTCATTTAGGCAAGTGTTCCCTAAATTAAAATGAAGTAATGATGTATAAACTAACTAGAGTGACTTGAGGGGTTTGACTTAGCCTAGGTAGGAGTATGGGACACTACATATGCCTTGCACTTGTTTGCCTTAATAGAAGCTTTAGGAGGTTTATATTATGTATGTATAAGATGATAAATGCAAATGATATTATATGATGATGATAATGCTTATGAACATGTTATTGGTTCTTATTGCTAAAGTATGAGGTTATGTGTATTTGAAGACTATGTTATGCGTAGTAGGTTATTAGTCATGGTTCTTATTGGGTTACTTGATTGAGTAAGGTTATGGGGCTTTGCTTGGTCATTGCACTTTGCTTGATATGGATATGACTTGCTTTGACTTGTTGAACATGTCTTGATGATTGGTATGGTTTGTTTGATTGTGCATAAACCTTTAAAAGGGTAAAATGGAATGATTTAACTAATTGTCCCTTTGTAGCATGATTTGATGTTATATGTGTATATGGTATCATACTTAATACAAGTGGCGTACTAACCCCATTTTCTCCCTTTTCCCAAACATTTTAGGTTCCGGTCATTGAAGGTTCATTCGAGACGACTTGAAATGGACTTGGATATTCTCTACCATCCAAGTGGTGTAGGTCCTCACTTTCCTATGGCAATACCATTGTCTAGCTTATGGAGTTGCTTTACTTTCTATACTCTTATGTTCATTCTACATCATTTGTATGATTTGTAAAAGCCTATATGAGGCTTCTTTACATTTGATGTAGGGCTATGTCCAAATTGCTATGAGCTTTTAGATAGTTATGAGATGAGAAAATCTTGAGATATTCTATGTTATATATATATATGTGCAATAAAAGTAGAAGACTATGTAATCTTCTTATACGAAGGGTCTATGTATACTCGATATAACTATATATATGTGTATGTAGAGGTCTATGTAAACCTTGATGTAGAAGTAGTAAAAGTTTTAAATTTTTCTATACTTTAAACCTATGAATGTTATGACGAATGCTAAGAGGCTAGTCTTAGTCCTCAAAGAGGACGACGACGCCTGTTACGTCTAAGGGGTGCTTCCCGGATGTAATAAACTTGATATCAGAGCATGAGGTTGATATCTCTCTCAACCACGTCTATGTAGATTCGTACTCATAATTGTGAAGCGCGCCACACTTATGAATAGGAATCTATGTGATGCCTAGAAATCTCTCTCTTTCTTGGAAATCCAATATCGTGCCTCTAGAGTAACTATTGTGTGCTTTCACCTGAACCTTGTATTTTGGTTATAGGCAATGAATACTCGAAGAAATGCAGTTCGAAGGCTTGAGGAAGATATTGCTAATGCGGGAGCTCCTCCCCGTGGTGATCAAGTTCCTCCTCTTGAATAAGATGCTGTGGATGATCAAGCTACGACAAATCATTTACCTTTGACGGAGGGTGAGATAAGGGCTGCCCTTCTCCAAATGGCCCAAGCCATTACTACTCAAGCCCAAGCCGCTAATATTCAATACCAAGCTATGACGGCCTAATCTAATCGGGAGGTTGTGCCCCGAGTCAATCAACAAGTCTCTACCATGGCATCACGTCTAAGGGATTTCACTCGGATGAATCCTCCTACTTTCTATGGGTCTAAGGTTGAAGAAGAACCCCAAGAGTTTATCTATGAAGTTTATAATATACTCTTTTCCATGGGGTTAAGCACTAGTGAAAGGCCGAGTTATCCACATATCAACTCAAAGATGTGGCTCAAACTTGGTATGTCCAATGGAGGGACAATAGGCCTCTTCGGGGTGGACCGGTGACTTGGGACATCTTCAAGAAGGTATTTCTTCATCGGTTCATTCCTAGGGAGATTAGGGAAGATAAAGTGGTGGATTTCATCAACCTTCATCAAGGAGGTTTGAGTGTTCTTGAATACTCCATGAAATTTACTCAATTGTCAAAATATGATCCTTCTTTGGTTTCCGATCCTAGAGATCAAATGAGCCTCTTTGTTACGGGGGTGTCAGAAGACTTGCAAGAGGATTTCATTCCGCTATGCTACATGACAACAGGAACATTTCCCGTCTTATGGTGCATGATAGATAAGTGGAGGAGGCAAGGGCTAGGAGGAAGAGTAGAGATGCAAAAAGGGCAAGGTGTTGTGATGGTGGTTCTTCAAAGAATAGGCTTGAGATCCAAGACAAACCTAGGTTCAAAAAGAGGTTCTCTGATAAATTTCCAACCAAGTTCCCTAAGTCTCGTAATGAAAAGGGTGCAAACCCTAAGCCTCAAAAGGAAAGAGGTACTAGTTCACCATATGAGAAGCAAACTTGTGGTGAGTGTGGAAAGAAGCATTATGGTGCTTGTCTCATTTGGACGGATAAGTGTTTAGTTGTGGGAAAGTTGGGCACAAGGTTCGAAATTTCCCTAATGTGAAGGGCCAAGACAAGAGTGGTCAAGCAAGTGGTTCTAGTGATGCTCCTAAGAATAACCGCTTCTATGCTCTCCGCACGAAGGGTGAGAAAGAGACCTCTCCCGATGTGGTGACCAGTATGTTAAAAGTCTTTTCTATTGATGTTTATGCTTTACTGATCCGGGTGCTACTTTGTCTTTTGTTACACCTCTTGTAGCTAAAAAGTTTGATACTTTACCCGATATCTTGCATGAACCCTTTCTAGTGTCTACTCCGGTGGGTGAGTCGGTAGTGTCAAAGAGGGTATATAGGAATTGCCCTATCATATTGACCAATAGTGTTTACAATCTTGATCTAGTAGAACTAGATATGCTTGATTTTGATATCATTTTGGGTATGGATTGGTTGCATTCTTATTTTACTACTATTTATTGTAGAACAAGAGTGGTGAGATTTAATTTCCCAAATGACCCTTTTGTTGAGTGGAAGGGGGGAAGTTCTATTCCTAGAGGTCGTATCATTTCTTGTCTAAAAGCATGCAAAATGATGTCAAAAGGTTGTCTATATCACATAGTAAGAGTACAAGATCTAGATTTCGAAATTCCTCTCAATGAGTCGGTCCCCGTAGTGAGTGAATTTCTGGAGGTCTTTCCTAATGACCTTCCCGGTATTCCTCCCGAATAGGAAATTGATTTTGGTATCGATTTACTACCGGAAATAAACCTCATTTCAATTCCTCCTTATTGGATGGCTTCGGCCGAATTGAAGGAGTTGAAGGCACAACTCAAAGACTTACTAGACAAGGGTTTCATAAGGCCTAGTATTTCTCCATGGGGTTCTCCGGTTTTGTTTGTGAAGAAGAAGGATGGGTCCTTGAGAATGTGTATTGATTATGGCCAACTCAATAAAGTCCCCTATTAAGAACAAGTATCCTCTACCTCGGATTGACGACTTGTTTAATCAACTCCACGGGGCAAGGTACTTTTCAAAAATTGACTTGAGGTCGGGGTATCACCAACTTAGGGTGAGAGGCGAGGATGTACCAAAGACGGCATTTCGGAATAGATATGGACACTATGAGTTCTTAGTTATGTCCTTTAGTCTCACTAATGCTCCGACGGAGTTTATGTACCTAATGAATAGGGTGTTTTGAAGTTACCTAGATTCATTTGTCATTGTCTTCATTGATGACATCTTGGTATATTCGAAAAATGAGGGTGATCACATGGGTCATTTGAGGGTGGTATTGCAAACCCTTAAAGAACATCAATTGTTTGCCAAGTATAGCAAATGTGAGTTTTGGTTGAGGTGAGTGGCGTTTCTTCGTCACATCATCTCTAATGAGGGAGTTTAGGTTGATCCAAGGAAAACGGATGCGGTAAGAAATTGGCCTAGACCATTGACTCCAACCGACATTAGGAGTTTCTTGGGTCTAGCGGGTTATTATCGGAGGTTTGTGGATAGTTTTTCGTCCATTGCATCTCCCTTGACTACATTGACCCAAAAGAATAAGAAGTTTGAGTGGTCGGAAGCATGTGAAAAGAGCTTCCAAATCTTGAAAGATAAGATTACTTCTGCTCCGGTGTTGACTTTACCGGAGGAGACAAAGGGCTTCGTTGTGTATTTTGATGCATCCCGTGTGGGTTTGGGGTGTGTGCTTATGCAACATGGGAAGGTGATTGCCTATGCTTCTAGACAACTTAAGGCTATCACACGCATGATCTTGAGTTAGCGGCCGTAGTGTTTGCCTTGAAAATATGGAGGCATTATTTGTATGGTGTTCATGTTGATGTGTTTACCGACCATAAGAGTCTCAATATGTGTTTACCCAAAAGAAGTTGAATCTCTGACAAAGGAGGTTATTGGAATTGTTTAAAGATTATGACATGAGTGTTCTCTATCACCCTGGCAAGGCCAATGTGGTGGCGGATGCTCTAAGTCGCATGACCATGGGTAGTGTGTCTCATATAGAAGAAGCCATAAAGACCTAGTGGAAGATGTTCATAGGTTGGCTAGATTGGGTGTTATATTGGAAGGTTCTCCAAATGGTGGTGTGATGGTTCATCATAACTCCGAATCATCCTTGGTTGTTGAGATGAAGTACAAACAACACCTTGATCAACCATTGATGGAGTTGAAATAATCGGTCCTTGGCAAGTTTAATGAGTCATTCTCCTTGGGGGGATGGTGTTTTGAGGTATCAAGGGCGGTTGTGTGTTCCTAATATTGATTATTTGAGGAACCGGATTATTGAGGAAGCTCATGGGTCCTGTTATTCCATTCATCCGGGGTCAACAAAGATGTATCATGACCTTAGAGAGGTGTATTGGTGGGAAGGTTTGAAAAAGGACATAGCGGAGTTTGTTGCTAAGTGTCCAAATTGCAAACAAGTGAAAGCCGAACATCTAAAGTTGGGTGGCTTACTACAAGAAATCCAAATTCCTACTTGGAAGTGGGAAGACATCAATATGGATTTTGTGGTAGTTTTGCCTAAGACCCAAAAACAATATGACTCCATATGGGTTGTGGTTGATAGGTTGACCAAGTACGCTCATTTTATTCCCGTCAAGTCTACTTATTTGGCGGAAGATTATGCTAAGATCTTCATAGATGAGATTGTGTGTCGTCATGGTATTCCGTTATCCATCATATCGGATAGGGGTGCACAATTCACATCTAGGTTTTGGAGGTCATTTCAAGAAGGGTTGGGTACTAAGGTGAAGTTGAGTACCGCTTTTCATCCCCAAACGGATGGTCAAGCGGAACGTACTATTCAAAACATTGAAGATATGCTTAGAGCTTGTGTCATTGACTTTAAGGGAAGTTGGGATAAGCACTTGCCTGTGGTAGAGTTTGCTTACAATAATAGTTTCCATTCATCCATTTCCATGGCTCACTATGAAGCCTTATATGGTAGGAGGTGTAGGTCTCCTATTAGGTGGTTTGAAGTCGGTGAGTCTTTGATTCTTGGTCTCGATTTGATTTATAAAACTTTGGAAAAGGTTCATATTATAAGAAATCGCTTGCAAACGACCTATAGTTGGCAAAAGTCTTATGCCGATCATAGGAGGAGGGATCTAGAGTTTGAAGAGGGTTATAAGGTGTACTTGAAAAATTCACCTATGAAGGAGGTTGTTAGATTTGTCAAGAAAGGTAAGTTAAGTCCTCGTTATGTGGGTCCCTATGAAATCTTGCAAAGGGTTGGTAATGTTTCCTAGTAAATTGGATTCGGTTCATCCGGTTTTCCATGTGTCAACGTTAAAGAAGTGTATCGGTGATCCCGAGTCCATTCTTCCTATTGAGGGTCTTGGTGTCAAGGAAAACCTCTCTTATGAGGAGGTTCCGGTTCAAATCTTTGATAGTCAAGTAAAGGGATTGAAGAACAAAGGTTCCCGTAAAAGTGTTTTGGAAAAATCACCTAGTTGAGGGTGCAACATGGGAGGCCAAGGCCGACATGAAGTCCCGTTACCCTCATATTTTTGATAATTAAGGTTAGTCATTCTTTTTTATAATACAAATGTGGATAGACATTGAAGTTTCTTGAATTTTGGGTGAAGTTTTGCAAAATATGCATTTTTGAATACTTCACAGTGATGTTGCAGTGAACAGTGCTTTTGAACTGGAAAATTTTATTTTTTTGCTTGTTTTGAGTATGTTGTGCATTTTTACATGGTGAGTTCATATGAAGTGATATGTGACATGTTTATAAGTTGAACTTTGTCTAAATTGACTCATGTATAGCATGTTAAGCTCATGTTGTTGTGAGAAGGAAAATGCATCATGATGTAATGTTTGATCCCCATGTGTGGTAATTGAAGTTTTGAATTGCCTTGATTGAAATGATATGAATTATGTTGTATTGTATTGATGTTGGTTGCGCTGCTAGTCTTGAGTCTATTCCTTCCTTCAAAAGATTTTTAGTGTCATTCGGGGACGAATATTCCTAAGGGGGGGATAATATAACACTTCGAAAATCCAAGCGTGTCTTAAAGCCTAACATAGGTGTCATGAGGTCTATACACTTTTTTTAAGTGTATTTTAATGAATTAGGTTATTTAGGAAGTTTAGAAACCAAAACGTTCCAGTACGTCCATGACGTCCGGAAGTTGGTTCAAAGAGGTACTAGCGTGCCTTAGCCTATTTAACTAGCTTTTAAGAGTCGAAAATGCATAAAATTTAGTGAAAAGGTTTATAACATGTATTAAAGTCTATTCATAGTCGAAACATCTGGGTACGACTCCCGAAGGACCAACCAAGGGCCCTTGAGGAGGACCGTTGCATGTTGGGGGCAACACTGCCTTGGCAGTGTGCACCAACGAAATCCAATCAACGGCTCGTGTGTGGATCCATGGGGCGTCGATGCCAACCGTCATCCAGAACTTAGCCAAATGGTTGGATCCCCCGTCTGCACAAGTCTTAGACCAAAACTACGGATGTGCAGGACGGAGGGGGGATGTCTCGTCGATTGGCCCACGATCCGTCGATCGTGGTGTCGTCGATTGCACTATGAATTTCCTACATGTTTTCACTTAAAATCATTTAATAAATTTAGTGGTTAGGTGGTCAGTTTAGGATTAAGTTAGTCTAATTAAGTTAATTAACCCCCAATTTAAAGACCCCAACCCCATTACTTTAATTAGAACTCTCAAAACAATTCCTCTACCTTCTCTCTTCTTTCTCTCTCTATTAGAAGACACCATTGAAGACTAAGCTAAGGAAGGTTTTGGGGGCTGGAAAGGGGTTATGTCATCTCCAAATCGTCATCAAAACCTTGAGGTATGGGATATATTCACCTTTGAGACTTCTTTCCTCAAAGGGTTCATTCAAAGTATTTTAAAAACTTGAGTTTTAAAGTGGGTTTCATCTAATCTCGAAATTGAAGTTATGAATTGAGTTGTTGATGATTTCTTTAGGTTATATTGAATATATTAACATTTATTTTAACTATAATATGATAATTGTTAATAGTTTGGTCTAAATTGAAGAACATGATCCTCAACCCCTAACCATAGGTTGTAATCTTGACATATAATGTATAATGCTCATTCAATTAACTTGGTTATTGGTTGATTTACTAGTAGATGATGTTGTTATGCTAACCATGAACAAATTAGGGTGATTTGTAGTCTTTCATGGTAATTCTTGGGAAGTGATTTAGGGTATGATGAATTGACCTAATCTTAAGCTTTGATCTAGTATTGAATTGTGATGTAGTGATTCTTTTAGCCTTGTGATTAGGTTGGTTATTTTATTATGGTGACTTGATGACCTAATTGAGTTGAACTAAGGGTTGATGGTAAGACCTTGATGATGAGTTATGAAGGATACTTGGTAAGTCCTATGAATCTTATTCCTTACTTCAATTGTGGTTAATTGTGATTAAGTCATGATGATTGTGTTAGAGTATGCCTTGTTTAGGATTGATAGGGTGGTATGATGTTGAATTGAAATGTATTGACTATGGTTCTGAGGTTGATTAAGATGAAAATATTATAAGGGTGGTAATGACTACCAATGTGCCTTATGCTGAATGAATGTGAAAAGGTGCTAACCTCACTTGTATGAATTGTAATGAAAGGGTTATACTCATGCAATTCTTATTGATTTATGATGGTGATGATTACACAAGGGTTAGACCCTATGACCTAAACTAAGCTATGATTGTTAAGAAAGGCTTAAAGACATTTCAAAAAGGGACTCTAGCTTAGCACCGAGTGATCTTGTATGTGAGGGGGTGACACTTTCCCAAATAGGGAAGGTAGGGTTCACTATGGTCCTCACGGGGTGGATAGCATTATGATCCAAATAGGGTGTAGAGTGATATTTCCAAGACGGCCGCAAGTTCCTTAACTATGTTGACACCATATGAATACTAGCTAGTGGATCAACCTAGATGCTACGTACATGTTAGGTTCTATCTTGGCCGGTAGACCACCTTCCATCGGTGTAAGGTTTTACAACACCGGATTCCACATTTAGCTCATGTGGTCTATGTCGGTTAAGGAAAGTGTTCCCTAAATTAAAATGAAGTACTGATGTATAAACTAACTAGAGTGACTTGAGGGGTTTGACTTATCCTAGGTAGGGTTATGAGAATCTACCTATGCCTTGCACTAGTTTGCCTTGATAGAAGCTTTAGGAGGTTGATATTATGTATGTATATGATGATAAATGCAAATTATATTATATGATGATGATAATGCTTATGAACATGTAATTGGTTCTTATTTCTAATGTATGAGGTTATGTGTATTTGAAGACTATGTTATGTGTAGTAGGTTATTAGTCATGGTTCTTATTTGGTTACTTGATTGAGTAAGGTTATGGGGCTTTACTTGGTCATTGAACTTGTTGGCTTGATAGGGTTTCATGATTAGTGTCTTGCTTTACTATGACATGTTAAACTCTTATTCATGCTTGTGATGATTATTACTTGATGGTAGAGTCGTATTGGGTTATGGATTCAAGTATGGTTGATATGCATATGAATTTCTTTGACTTGTTGAACATGTCTTGATGATTGGTATGGTTTGTTTGATTGTTCATAAACCTTTAAAAGGGTAAAATGGCATGATTTAACTAAATGTCCCTTTTTAGCATGCTTTGATGTTATATGTGCATATGGTATCATACTTAGTACAAGTGGCGTACTAACCCCATTTTCTCTCTTTTCCCAAACACTTTAGGTTCCGGTCGTTGAAGGCTCATTTGAGACGACTTGAAGAAGACTTGGATATTCTCTACCATCCAAGTGGGGTAGGTCCTCACTTTCCGAGGGCGATGCCAATATCGATCTTATGAAGTTGCTTTACTTTTTGGACTCTTATGTTCATTTTACTTCATTTGAGTACGATTTGTATAAGCCTAAATGAGGCTTCTTTACATTTTATGTAGGGCTATGCCCAAATTGCTATGAGCTTTTAGATATTTATGAGATGAGACAATCTTGAGACTATATTCTATGTTATATATATGTGCAATAGAAGTAGAAGACTATGCAATCTTCCTATACGAAGGATCTATGTGTACTAGATATAACTATATATATGTGTATGTAGATGTCTATGTAAACCTCGATGTAGAAGTAGTAAAAGTTTTTAATTTTTTCATATTTTTAACCTACGAATGTTATGACGAATACTAAGAGGCTAGTCTAATTCCTCAAAGAGGATGACGACGCCGGTTACGTCTAGGGGGTGCTCCCCGGATGTGACAGATGCTACGAAGGTTATCTATGTGGACCCTTACACCTAGTGGTAAGGTTATGAAATTTGAAGTCAAAATTCGTAATGATATCGTTCTTGTAATGAATGATAGACTTAAGGTTGATTGGCTTGAACGGCATCATATCAATCCTTAGAAAAGTCATTATAAGCTTCTTTTTGCCATTGTAAGGCATCCCTAGGGGACCTCTTTTGTAGGGTAAATGTAATTGGGTTATGAATTTGACATGGAACCCTTTATATGAACCTTTGATGTGAATTACTTTATGAGAACAAAGGCTAGCAGCAAGTGAGTATGGTAAGGGAAGTAGCTCTAGTTAAAGGATGAGGCTAGAGTACAAAGTAATCCCTTCATATTCCTTAACCATGTGCCTACATGGGATGTGTCCAAGTTCTACCATTGACAAGTAGAACACCCTCCATCGGAGTAGGTTACACCTCCGGATTCCATGATTTGCTACCATGGTCTATGTTGGTTATTTCCTGGTCTCATCATGTGGGATACCTAGTAGTATTGGAGAAGTTCTATGAAGTTTAGGTGGTGGTATGTGACGCTTTCTATACATGGCACAATAGGCTTTGAAGATGTTAGTGAAAGTCCCTAGGTCTTCTTCAAGACCATTACTTGAATGTCCTTATGTAGTGAATGTCTCTATAATGAACTAAGGAATGTAATGACATAAGTTAATAGCGCATGTTAAATGAATGAGTACTTATCTAGAGGAACTAAGGGTTGTCTAGTTAAGTTATGAAGGAGGCATAGGAATGGTATTACTTAGATAAGTCTTAAGAATGACTCTAATTAGGAGAGATGGTTGATTATGCAGACATAATCCAAATTTAGGTAAGTCTTTAGGATTTCTTAGGTAATCTTGAAGAGGTAAATTATGGACATTCTCTTCTTGAGATACTTGAGTAGGTCTTTTGATAACCTTTGAAAGGAGAATGTCATATTCTATGAGTTCTACTGTACTAAGTGAGAATGATTCTATCTTAGGTAGTCTATAGGATCCCTTGAGTGTGTGTGAAAGGAATTGTATGAGCGGTCGCTTCACAAATCACTCAAGTGAACCTTAGAATTATCTTTGGTATGAGGATCTCATGTTCATGTGCTTGATGTATTGTAAGTGTGTGTACCTCATTATAGGTGGTCTTAAGGATCATTTAGGTGTACCTAGAGAGGGTGTATGGGTTGTCTCTCTTATTTTTACTTAAATGAGTCTTAGGATAGCTCTTATTGAGGGAATTACATGTTAACTAGTGTCTAAGGTGACATTAAGGAACTTCACTGTAACAGTGAAGTAGTTCACTGGAAAGTGTTCTTAAAAATGTGAATAATTCCTTAAATGATTTATTATGTGTTCTTAAGGTGTTAAATATTGTTCTTATGCTTATAGTATGATATTTTTATCAACATTCATGAAAAGAATGTCATTTACTAAATGTCCCTTTTTCATGGTTTTTGCATGGCTTCCATACTTAGTGCATCTAATGTGCTAACCCCTTCTTTTCCCTTTTTGACTAAAGTGTAGGGAATTGGAGTTTTGATATGCCATGGAGAATGGATAGGTTTTTAAGGGTTGAAGATGAAGTATTGGTGAGTCCTCATCGATTTGAGGACAATATCCACATGTTCCTTTATGTATTAGTCTTTATTTTATGTCTTGTATGGGCTTAGTCCCAAGTGTTGTATTCTCCAAAGTTTAGATGGTTCAAAGGGATGTTGTAAAGGTTTAATGTTTTAATGAAAGTCTTCCATTTATGTATTGATTGTGGAAATAGTTCTTCGTGTGTGAAGAAAGTTTTAAGTTTTTACTCATTTTAGAATGTTTATTATGCAATTAATGGTATGAGTGGCTCAAGTGAGACTTCTAGAAGTCTCATTTTTTGTGTGACGAATCAAGGATGCTCTAACTTCTAGGGTGTACTTGCGGGTCGTGACAATCTTGGTATCAGAGTATCAGGTTTGGGAGTGTCTTAGTTGTCTCATGAACCACATCTAGTAGAGTCTTGTTCATAATGTGAAGAGCGCCACATTATGAATAGGAGGCTATTGGGTGCTAGGAAAAGTTTTACTTCTTCATTCATATAATTGTGCCTAAGAGCCTTGTATATGATGTCTTTCCCTTGTTCCATTATGTGTTTGGTCCTTTGACTGTGATTTTATGAATATTGGGTTGAGGGAGAGAAAATATGAGATGTGACTTGTTAGATGAGATGTGAAAGATGGTGTTGATGACCTTAGGTTGGTTTAGTTACCTTTTGAAAGGTAGTGTAGTTGGAAAGAATGGTAAGGTATAGAGTTACAAATGTGAAGGAGTGATTGTTGAGGTTGTTTGAAGTTGTTTAACACCCAACTATGGAAAGGAAGGTGAAGAGGTTTGAAAGAGTTAAGGTGAGTTTCTCCTAGTAAGGGGGGGATGTAGTGGTTAGATGGTTGAACCCTTGAGAGTCTTTAGTTCTCATTAGCTAGACTTTGGGTTAGGAAGTATTAGTAATGTTTAATGTGCCTTGAGGGAGTTCCTTGTGGTAGATGTTATGTTGCCCTTAGAATGGGTTTCTCCTAAGTGGGGGAGTATGGTGAAGAGTATGGTTGTTGGGAGTGTGGGACCCTTAACCTATCTTTATGTGTTCAATCATGCCTAAAACAAAGAGTTCTTAGTAACTTGATTTATGTAGGAGTCTTTTGTGAAAAATGAGTTCCAAGCATTCTCCTTATGATATGCATGTTTTGGTTGAAATTTTGTTGAATGAAAAAATGAGTTTTCATATATGGTATCTTTCTCATGGTTCATGTGCATCTAGTGTAGGTTGCTAATTGTTTCATAAAGATAAATAGTGATCATGTCTAAATGTTTATATGAGATTGGTTTGCTGAGCATTTATATAACTGTCTTAAGTGTTGCATGTTAGATTGTGAAGCATATTCACTGTAAAGTTGCCAGTGATTTCTGCTCACTGTGAGGTTTTGCGAAAAAAATTGACTAATTCATTCTTTGATTGAAAATATTATAATGTGGTTAGGACTGGTGTATATGAGTATGATAATGAATATAAAATGAGTTTTTGCTATTTGGAATGAAGGATGTGAGTTTTATAGAATAATGAGTTATAGAATCTAATCTAGTTTATTGTTGTGTTGTGGATCTCTTGATTATGTGAAATTGATGTTTTTCCTTGATGGGTTTTGTATGGTATTTTCATGAGCTGTTAAGTTGAGTCTCTACTCTTAGAAGTCTTCGGAGAGTTGCAAGTGTCATTCGAGGACGAATGTGGTCAGAGTGGGGGAAATTATAAGATCCCGAAAATGACTTAGGTGATCTAGAGACTAACATTGTTGTCGTGATGGTATAAGGTCCTAAATTAATCTATAATGTGGTATATAGGCAGTGTATAAGTGTTTAGGAGCATTGGAAGTCAAACGTCTAGGGACGGCTAAGACGTTCGACGACTAAGTCACCTATGTGCCTCATATGTGTTTTATGTGTTTATGGGGATTCATGAGGTTATGAGGTCCTTAAATGAGTTATTATGGTTGTATATAGTCAGTTTGTTTCAAGTTTCATAAGGTTTGGAGGTTAAACGTCCAAGAACGTATGGTTGACGTTCGAAAGATAGCGTTTAGACGTCCTTGTGAGTTTTGATGTGTTTTAACATGTTCGTGTCTTGTTTGATGTTGAACTTGTTTGGATATGTTTCTAATACCTAGACATACAATTTTAGAGGTCTAATTCTAGGTATGACTCCACCTAGGACCCACAAGAGGACCTAGAGGTTGACCCCAATCAAGACTTGAAGTTGCATGGTTGCTTGCATGCAGTGTCAAACGACGACCCAAATGACAGCCAATCGATGGAACGATGGCTCTTAGACTTGGGCATCGATTGATCCTGCAAGTATGCAGGTGGAGGAGATGCAGGAGCAACCAACGAAACCCCATCGACAGAGCGTGTTCTACCCACGACGTCGATGCTAGGCATCGATGGTGCTGTAAACTGCCTGCCAATTTTTCTGTTAAGGCTTGGGGGTTTTGGGAAATTCACCCAAGTACTATAAAATAGGAATGATGGTTGCGTTGGTGTTTATGGATATTTTAAGAGTATATAAGTCATGAAACTCTCATTTAAACCCTAGCACTTAGATCAAAACCCATTCCCTCCAAAGTTTCTCCAAAAACCTCCATATGAGGTCAAGGT
>CM040627.1:40439375-40491090 GCA_022817965.1 Solanum lycopersicoides
GAAGATGGAGCTTGTAAAAGATGATCTTCAATGGAGTTTTCTTCTCAATTTTCGTGGGTTATTCTAATAAGGTATGGTAGTTTCTTTAAGTCTTGGCATAAGATTAGATGTCAATTTCAAAGATGATTTTCAAAGATTTAAAAAAGATGAAAAGTCCAATTTCTCTACTCTAAGTCTTGGGTTCTTGCATGAAACGGTTTCAACCCTTAAGACTATGATGTTCTTGATGTATAATTGATGTTTTCCAAATGAATATTCTCCATGAACCCTTGATCTTCTCAACTCTCTCAATTTGACTAAAATACGGGGTTATGTGATCCATGCTTCGATATTAATGAATTCATGTGTAGATTTTTATATGGACTTTTGCTTCATGTATAAGATTATGGTTCTATGTTTTATAGGACTTTTTTAAATTTGATCAAATTGAGTTTTTTATATTCTTAGATCCATTTGGATATTAAGCTTATCTGAATTGATGTTGATTTAATGCTTATGAATTCTAGTGTAGTTTTCTATGCGGTTATTGAATGACGTAAAGAATATATATCAATTTATGTGATAAGTTGTAATTAGATTGATAAAATCTATATTGAATTGACCTATTTTCATGAGTATTATGGTTATTGTATTAGAATTGATGTTCATGGCCATGGGTAAGGGCCTTAATGGTATCAAATTGGATATTTAGCTTTGGATTGAAGTGGTGCATATTAAAGGCTGGTATGATGCCCTAAACTGTTCTTAAATATATGTATATCTATTATAAATTTAGCTCTTGATATTTAGTGTGATTGGTATTGTTGTCATATATGGTGGTCGGTGTTATGTGAATGATGTGGTCCTTGTCAGTGTTACTGGTTTGTATATTGATTCATCAATAGACTTGGTTCGGCACTACTTAGCATGAGTATTATGATAGATTTTGTGTAGTTGATATGTGAAGTATGATCATATCTACCAACATGTGAAGTACTGTGAAAGTATGGTTGGTTTTCTTCTATTGATGTTATTTAGGTGATCATGTTAAGGACTACGACTATGTCTTTATGTGTGTATTCTTAAGATTGATACATGATATTCCTACTTGACAATATGAGTCTATGATGGTTATATTGAATGATGTTATAGTATTATATAGGGTGACTAAAATAGATAGACGTTGTGTTTCCTATGGTGCTCTTGTAATATGATATGCTTATAATGTGATAAGTGGTATGTGTAGTCTTGTTTAGGTAGACTTGTAAGTCCCATTTCTGATACATTATGAATGAATAATAGACTTCCTTGACTTAGGTATGCTAAACTGTCTTAGTTCCTTGATGTATGAGATTGAATATTGAGACCTTGAATATATAGCTCTAAGAAGGTCCTTCTATGTGGACCTTACACCTAGTGGTAAGGTTATGAAATATGAAGTTTCAAAAGTCGTAATGGTATCCTTCTTGTATGAATGATGGACTTAAGGTTGATTGGCTGGAACGGGACATCATATCAATCCTTGAGAAAAATCAGTATGAGCTTCTTTTGTGCCAGTTGTAAGGATCGTCTAGGGGACCTCCTTTTGGTAGGGTAAATGTAATTAGGTTATGAATTAGACCATTGGTAACCCTTTATAGTAACCTCGTTAATAGTGAATTAATACTTTATTGAGAAAAAGGCTAGCGCAGTGAGTATGAGTAAGGAGAGTATCTTTGAGCCCAAAAAGGGCAATGGAGGTGAGATGCAGCGTCCTAAGAAGAATTGTGCTAAGTGTGGCCGAGCTCACAGTGGAGAGTGCAGACAGGCACTAATGCCTGTTCGGTTGTGGTAAGAGTGGACACATGGTCAGAGACTGTCCACAGAACAGAGGTCAGGCTGGAGGTAATACTCAGCCTAGGCCTAATCCACAGGTGCAGCAGCAGCAGCGAGCCTCCTAAGAGGACAGGTTCTATGCCCAAATGCAAGAGGAGAGGAGGAGAAGTCCGCTGATGTGGTCACAGGTATGCTGCAAGTGTTCTAAACTTCTGTTTATGCTTTACTTGATCCAGGGTCTACACTTTCCTTTGTAACTCCTCTGCTTGCTCTTACTTTTGAGAATTGCCTGAAGTTCTGCATGATCCTATAGTGGTTAGTACACCTTTAGGAGAAAATGTAAGAACTGATAGAGTATACAAGGATTGCCCAATAGTGTGAGTGGTAGAACTATGTGTGCAACTTGGTTGAGTTACCCATGCATGATTTTGATGTTATTCTTGGCATGGATTGGCTTCACAGTTGTTATGCTTGCTTGGACTGTCGTAGTAGAGTGGTGAGATTTCGCTTTCCTAATGAAGAAGAGTTAGTCTGGGAGGGGTACAATTCGAGTCGTCCTAACCCCTTGATTTCTAACCTTAAGCCAATAAAATGATGTCCAAGGGGTTATTGTGTCATCTTGTGAGTGTTAATGATTTAGATCATGACATTCCTTCCATAGACTCAGTACCTGTAGTGAATGAGTTCTTAGATGTGTTTCCTGATGATTTACCTGGAGTCCCTCCCCTTCGAGAGATTGACTTTGGTATCGATTTAGAACCCGATACTAAACCAATCTCAATTCCTCCTTACAGAATGGCTCCAGCTGAACTCAAAGAGTTGAAGCTGCAGTTAAAAGATCTCACTGACAAGGGTTTCATTCAGCCGAGCATATCCCCTTGGGGCGCTCCAGTGTTGTTTGTGAAAAAGAAAGATGGAACCCTTAGAATGTGTATCGATTATCGGCAGCTCAACAAAGTCACTATAAAGAATAAGTATCCACTCCCAGAATAGATGATTTGTTCGATCAGCTCCAAGGGTCTAGTTTCTTCTCTAAGATTGATCTTCGTTCAGGGTATCATCAGCTTAGGGTTAGGGATGGAGATATCCCAAAGACAGCCTTTCGTACCCGCTATGGTCACTATGAGTTTCTAGTCATGTCATTTGGTCTCACGAATGCACCTGCTGCATTTATGGATCTCATGAACAGGGTTTTCCGTGAATACCTTGACTCTTTCATCATAGTATTCATTGATGACATTCTCATCTACTCTAAGACCAAGGAAGAGCATGAACAACATTTGAGACTAACCTTGCAGGTACTTAGACAACATCAGTTGTATGCCAAATTCAGCAAATGTGAATTCTGGCTGAGATCAGTGACCTTCCTGGGTCATGTTGTGTCCGATCAGGGCGTGGAGGTGGATCCCAGGAAGACTGAGGCTGTGAAAACTGGCCAAAGCCTCTTACTCCCACTGACATCCGTAGCTTTTTGGGATTGGCTGGTTACTACCGCAGGTTTGTGGAGGGCTTTTCTTCCATTGCTGCCCCATTGACAGCTTTGACTAAGAAGAAAGCCAAGTTTGAGTGGACGGAGACTTGTGAGAAGAGTTTCCAGGAGCTCAAGGACAGACTCACTTCAGCCCCGGTGCTTACTTTGCCTAAGTGTGGTGAGAATTACACTGTTTATTGTGATGCATCTAGGGTTGGTTTGGGTTGTGTTCTTATGCAGGTTGGTAAGGTGATAGCCTATGCATCCAGACAGCTCAAGGTTCATGAGAAGAATTATCCCACTCATGACCTGGAGTTGGCAGCTGTGGTGTTTGCACTGAAGCTGTGGAGGCACTACTTGTATGGAGTGCATGTGGATGTATTCACAGACCACAAGAGTCTCCAGTACGTGTTCACACAGAGGGAGTTGAATCTACGTCAGCGGAGATGGTTGGAGCTGTTGAAGGATTATGACATGAATGTTCACTACCATCCAGGTAAGGCTAATGTTGTAGCTGATGCTTTGAGCAGGATGAGCATGGGAAGTACAGCCACGTTGAGGATGAGAAGAAGGAGCTGGTGAAAGATGTACACAGACTGGCCAGACTGGGTGTGCGTTGGTTGACTCTACTAGTGGGGATGTTTCAGTTCATCCTAGTTCTGAATCATCCTTGGTAGTTGAAGTCAAGCAGGGTCAGCATCTAGATCCTGTGTTGATGGAGCTGAAGGACTCAGTGCTGATGAAGATGAATGAGTCTTTCGCTTTGGGAGGTGATGGCATACTTAGGTATCAGGACAGGCTTTGTGTACCAGATGTGGATGATTTGCGGACCAGGATTGTTGCAGAGGCCCATGGTTCCAGATATTCCATACATCCAGGTTCCACCAAGATGTATCATGATCTTAAGCAGATTTATTGGTGGGATGGCATGAAGAAGGACATTGCAGAATATGTGGCCAAGTGTCCTAATTGTCAGCAGGTTAAGGCAGAGCATCTTAAGCCTGGTGGTCTGACTCAGATTATTGAGGTTCCGACTTGGAAGTGGGAGGCCATTAATATGGACTTCGTGGTTGGTCTTCCGAGGACTAGGAGGCAGCATGTCCATATGGGTTATTGTGGACAGATTGACTAAGTCTGCCCACTTTATCCCTGTGAAGTCTACTTACAGAGCCGAGGATTATGCGAGGCTCTACATTGATGAGATTGTGAGATGGCATGGGATTCCCTTGTCTATTATTTCAGACAGAGGAGCTCAGTTTACTTCACATTTCTGGAGATCTTTCCAGAAGAGCTTGGGCACGCAGGTAAAGCTTAGCACTGCCTTTCATCCTCAGACAGATGGGCAGGCAGAGCGCACCATTCAGACATTGGAGGACATTTGAGAGCGTGTGTGATTGACTTCAGAGGTAACTGGGATGACCATCTGCCTTTGATAGAGTTCTCGTATAATAATAGCTATCACTCCAGCATTGGGATGGCACCGTTTGAGGCACTGTATGGTAGGAGGTGTAGATATCCAGTTGGGTGGTTCGAGGTTGGAGAGTCATTCATTTTGGGTCCAGAGATCATTCATGAGGCCTTAGAGAAGGTCAGAGTGATTAGGGACAGGTTGGATACTGCTTACAGTCGGCAGAAGTCATATGCAGATAACAGAAAATGGACCTTAGAGTTTGATGTTGGTGACCAGGTTTACTTGAAGATATCACCTATGAAAGGGGTGATGAGATTTGGTAGAAAAGGGAAGCTGAGTCCGAGGTATGTGGGGCCATATGATATCCTACAGCATGTGGGTGAGGTGGCCTATGAGTTAGCATTGCCTGCGGAGCTAGCTTCTGTTCATCCAGTCTTTCATGTCTCTATGTTGAAGAAGTGCCTAGGTGATCCAGCATCAATCCTACCTGTTGAAGGTTTGGGGGTTGGTGAAGACTTGTCTTATGATGAGGTACCTGTTGAGATCTTAGACAGACAGGTCAAGCGGATGAGGAACAAGGAGATTGCCACAGTGAAGGTATTGTGGAGAAATCATCTTGTTGAGGGTGATACGTGGGAGGCTGAGGTCGACATGAGATCCCGCTACCCTCATCTTTTCAGCTCTTGAGGTTAACTTCCTACTCTTAAGCCTATGTTTCCTTATCTCTCCGTATTTTGTTGCTATTGATTGACTGTGCATAGTGATTTTTATTATGATCTGACTGCCATTACGATGTGAAGTGGTAGTGTCATTCGGGGATGAATGTTCCTAAGGGGGAGATAATGTAACAACCCTAAAAATGAATAGGATAAAGACTTAGGGTGTCAAGAATGCTTGTGATTGAACCAATATTCACACGGATTGATACGCCTAGAACCGGACCTCAGAACCCTTACTACGACCAAGTCAACTAACTTGGGGAGTTAGTTGAGCTTGGAACGGTTGGAACGAACCATGTGAGGCTCTCGAAAACAAAGATTTAATTGAAGGAGTCTTTACCGGACTTAAAAGAAGAAATTTTATGTTTTGAGGGTCCAGGGGTAAAATGGTCATTTCCAGGCCAAGGGTAATATTGTAATTACCCTGAGGAATTAATAAATAAATTAATTAATTTAATTAAAAGAGCTTTTCGAATTTGGGGCGACCCGGAGTGACCCATTTCGCAAATGGGTAGCCACTCGGGTTCGAGCCCCACTAGGAGCAAGGAATTAATGATTTAATCATCAATTAAAATCTATTCATTAAGGGTAAAATGGTCCTTTCACGTATTAATAAAAATAAATCAGATTTTTAATTAAGTTAATTAAATCCTAATTTGACTAAGTCTTGAATTTAGTCTCCTAATCCTAATAACTCACTCTCCCTCACGTTTCTCAACTCTCTCTCACGTTCTCTATCTCTCTCTCTCACGTTATTCTGCCAAACACAACAAAAACCAGAACAAAATACATCAAGAGTTCTTCACACTTGAAGAACACACAAGAATTTTTAAGTAAAAGACAAAGTAATCAAAACGTCAAGGCTAAGAGAGGTTCGTCGAGTAGGGTGTACGTTGAAATGAATTGGGCGTAGTTTGGAGGAGTTTCCGGGCAGCATCTTCACACTTGAATAACGTCCAAAGGTATGGGTTTCTCTCCTAGAATTCTTTCTCCAAGAGTACTTTCCTTCGAACGTTTCTCAAGCTCTTGAAACTAAGGTTGTTCCCCTTTGTATGTCCTTGTCCTTAGCTCCCAAACGAATTCGTAGGATGGGTATGTTGTGCTGCTAGATTTAGGCATGAATGACGTGTTTATATTAAATGTGAACATGTTTATGTGAGGGAAGTTACGAAAAAAAATATTCAAAGTGTGACCGAAAAATTGATGTGTGTGTGTGCTCGTGGACAGTGGCTTTAGCCTCTGTTTTGGGGTCGTTTGAGACATGTTTTTCCTTGTGTATTTTATGTGTAAAATATGTGTACAATAGGATGTTCATTTTAATGAAATATGGTTGATTGAGTAATATTCTTTAGCCAAATGAATCCTAGAAAGACACGCTTAAGAATGTGTTTAAATGACTTATGCAAGCACCTCAAAAATCATGTGAAAACGTCGATGAAAATGAGTTGAGGAATGGTGAAAATCTCCAGCAATTACGCCTTAATATTTTAGGCTAAAGTTCAAACCAGAAATCTGGGAATTTATACGTTTTTAAAGAAGTGAGGCCACCATGTTTCGAACCTGTGACCTCACTCCTTAGTCACTGATTCGCGAAAAAGAAAAGAAAAATAAAGGGTGGGCTGGGGGGAATCGAACTCGCGACCTATACACAAGATACATAAGTCTTGTGCTACATAATCTTAGGAAAGTAAGAATCACTTAGCAATCTACAAATGAAGCCCCATGGCTTGTATGTATAGACACATAAGTCTAACATACGTTCAAAAATAAGTGAACCTAAGATGTATATAATGAAACGATGAACCCTAGGAGAGTTAAGTATGAGTGTAAGATACACTAAGTGGCCAAGTGCATTGGCATATGATGAGATCAACTATGAAATGATGAAATAAACATTCATGTAATAAGAAGTGAGTAACTATGAAAAGCAAAGGTGCTAATAATGAAGAATGTGGTGACAACATGACATGAGGCTAATGAATATGATGAGAGCAATCTCAAATGAGCCTAAATAAATGTTACCAAAACGTACTCACCAATGAGAGTGTAAGATAATGAAGAGACCAGTCTCTATGAACACTCTAATGAAAGTATTGAGCTTAACATACTTAGTATTAATGATGAGATGAGAAATCATCTAATGAGCTATACTGTCCTCATACTAGAAGCCAGCTTCCATGACGTATGAGTTGAACGTAATATAACTTTATACTGAGCACCGATAGGCTAGCTATAAGCGGTGATGCCTTCTTTTGGGAAGGGCGAAGGTTCACGTAACTCTCATGAGATGAGACTGTCCGGCTTGTCGGGTATGGGTCTCCATACATCTCCTAGTCTTTGAACCTATACTGCCAATATAGGGATCTGGCGGGGTTAAATTCCCATGTACGCTAGCATGTTATTGGGTCACTTTGGCCGATGATTCCACCTCTTTTCGGTGTGGAGGAGACACTGGATTTCATTATTCTCACATGATCTATGTCGGTTAAAGTTAAAGTTCTCAATGAATGAATGAGGCCAACCTCAAATGAAACACATAAAGAAATGAATGAGACCGAAGGTGTTAGAATAGGATAATCAAGAGGTGAGCTAGATTCAGGCAATGACATTAGGTTATTCCTGATCATTGCACAGCAAACCCGATGAAAGTCTTAAACTATATCCTAGGTATAGCTGGTGGTCACACTGGCCTATGAATGAAATGAGATAAAGTACGTATGAATCAATGAAGCAGACTCTTTGTTTGCTAATGAAGACTCCCTAGTTGAGGTCCCATATGTTGAGCCCTCAATTTGGATAGTCTTAATGTTAAGTCCATGATTCCAAGGTCTCATGGCATATGAATGAATGATACGAAAGAAGTTATGTGTTATATGTTATGTGCTATGATATGTGCTATATGAAGATGATATGTGCTGTGTGCAATACGATATTTAATATGATGCATGTTACTCTCATGGGATGACCTTCCTAACTCAATTTGAAAAGTTCACTAACTTTCCAATCTCAATTTGGCAAGTTCACTGACTTGACTTCCAACAATCATGTTGTTAGGAAGAGCTATTATTTCTCATTTATGTCTGTGGTGTGTGCTTGCATATACCCATACTTATTACAAGTATGTACTAACCCTATACATCTATACTATTTTAGGTGCAGGCACAGGTGGGCGGTAGAGCTACAGGATAATTGTTGCAGCTATCCGGACGTCAGCATTCATCCGTAGTTTGGTAGGTCCTCATGCTTTCGAGGATGCTACTGTTTTATATTCTAGCTTAGTATTAGAGTTGAGCTAGTGGAGCATGTTCCACTAGCGTTTCTTTCCTGTTTTTATTCAGACTTTGTATTGGTGCCATTTTGGCAATTATACACTTAATGTTTATTAATCTATTTCTTTCAGTTGCTTATCCCTTAATGTTAGATGATTGATATTGAACTATTATGAAATGTTAAGAAGGTTTAACAAATATGTTAAGGAACGAAAAGTTTCAAATTTTCCGCTAAAATTAACCTAAGTGAAGTATGATTAACGTAAGTAGGCTTGTCTGCGACCTCTGAGAGGCCAACGACGCCGGTCTCGTCTGGGGTCTAGATTCCAGTCATGACACCGTAGGTGGTGGGCGTCGATGGAGACTTACACTAGAGATCTTAAGCTCCAATTTTTCAGGCTCTATCCCAAATAATGTTGGCCAGCACGGGCCATCGATGGGATGATGCCCCGTAGGTGCTTGCCATCGTTGATGGCCTGCAATTTTCTATAGTGTCTCGGCCACCCCAAGGGTATTTGGGGTTTTCACCTAGACTTCCTAAAATTAGTTGGACGGTTTCATAGAGTCATTTTATTTATTTTAAGTGGGTTTATAAGTCTAAAACACTTAGATGAATTCACTTTTAAAAATCAAACCCACAAATCCCTAAAGAGCTCTCTAGAACCTTATTAGAGCCTAAGTCAAGATAGAGCTTGTAATGAAGATTCCTTGGTGATTTCTACGTCAATTCTTCTCAATTTGTGTTGTTAGAATAAATTAATGTATGACATTCATCCTTGAATCTCTTTTCTTCAAGGAGCCAAACTTCAAAGTGATTTCCAATGTCTTTCAAAGATGAAATTATCCTATTTTGATATTTAGCCGTGAGTTTTTGCATAAAAAAATTTGAATTGTTGTATATTGATTGAATTGACGTTAGTGTGATGATTTTGACCTAAAAACCCTATGAACCCATGCGATTCAGGAAACCCTAGTTTTTGACTACTTTATGGGTGCTTTAATTATGTCTCAATGCTATTGAATTCTTGTGTAGTTTGATTAGGGATATTGAATTATGAAAGAATCATGCTGGAATTGTAAGTAGGCTGACCTAATTTGATGAACTCATGTTATATCATTTTTGATTCATTGTCTATTGTAATTACTGAATTGAATTGGTAAACTATGGCTATTGGAAAGAGACCTTGTATATTGTGTTGGTTGAGTTTGCTATACATTGGAGTAGTGAGGTTGGATTGATGGTAATTTGACCTAACCTTTCCTCTATATTGTGTAGTGTAGGCCTTAGATGATAATGATGTTTGTTATGGTCCACTTATGGTGGTGCTGCTTATGTGCTATACTTGTGAATTATGTGGCCTTGTCGTCGTTACTTTATGAATTGTGAATCAACGTGGCCTTGTCATCATTACTTTATGAACTATGTCATTATTATGTACTACTAGGCTATGTGATCATTGTGAAGGTCTTGATGACTATGTGTATATGTGGAGTCAAAGCATGAGTTCTTCTAGTTGATGATATGTGTCTCTAGTAGGCTATAGTGGAGTCATTATGTGCATTACTTGATGTTGAAGTATGATGCTTCTTGATGAATTATATGTGACTTGTGATGGATTACATTAATGATAATCTATTAGTGAATAGGGTGACTATAGATGACATTGTTATTCCTATATGCTTCTTTAATGATATGTTATATGTGATATGGTGAAGTATGTGTATGTCTTGTTTGGGTAGACTTGTATCCATTACCTGATACATATAGAACATCAATATGACTTCTTGACTTAGTATGCTAAATCTTCTTAGTCTTGTATATGTGATTGATATGTGACCTTGAATATAGTTAAGAAGGTCCTTTATGTGGAACCTTCATCCTAGATGTAAGGTTATGATATCCTTGAAGTTGAAAGCCATAATGGTATCCTTCTTGTATGAATGGTGGACTTAAGGTTGGTTGGCTGGAATGACATGAAATCATCCTTCAGAAATTCATTGAGCTATCCTCTTGACCATTGTAGGTATCATTGGCGGGCCCTCTTTGGTAAGTGTAATGTTATTGGGTTGTGAACTTTATATGGAACCTCTTCATATGCTCTTTTATTGAAATACTCTATGAAAACAAAGGATAGCACCGAGTGAGTATTCTTGGGAAGGTTCTCTAACTAAGATGTCATTATATAACAAATAAACCCTCGATATTCCTTAACCATGTGCCTACATGGGATTTGTCCTAGTTCTACCATTGGCAAGTAGAACAAACCTCCATTGGAGTAGGTTCATGACTCCGGATTCCATGCATAGCTAGTATGGTCTATGTTTTTTATTGACTATTCTCATTATATGGAATACCTACTAGTGTTAAAGAAAATCTATGAAGTTTAGGTAGTGGTATGGGACGCTATCTAGACATTGCACAATTAGGCTCGGAAGATGTTAGTGAATGAGTCCCTAGGTCTTATATAAGACCATTATTTAAATGTCCTTAAGTGTTGAATGTCTCTTAAATAAACTAATGAAAATAATGGTTTAAGTTAGAAAGCATGTTAATGAATAAGTACTTATCTAGAGTAACTTGAAGGATTGCCTAGTTAAGGTGTGGAGGGGGCATAGGAATGGTCTCTTCATGTCTTACCTAGAGAATTCTTAAGGATAACTCTAGAAGGGAAAGTTGGTTAATGAAATGAGAGTAACCTTATCTTAGGTAGTCTAAAGGATCTCTTAGGTGTTATGAAGGGACTGTATGGGCGGTCGCTTCATAACTCATTCAAGTGAACCTTAGAATCACCTTTGGTAGGAGGATCTCATGTTTATGTGTTTGGATGTGTTCTTGATGCTATCTTGTGGTATGTGAGTGAAAGGTGAAGTTACAGTGAAGTTCATTGTAAGGTCACTGTAATGTCACTCTATTTTGATATAAATTGAATATAACTTGGAATGTGTTCTGATTGTGATATTTGGTGTTTAAATGTGATTCTTATATTTATAATATGAAGTTTTAATTAAAACGATCATATTTCTCATAAATGTCCATTTTTCATGATTTTATGCCTTATGCTATACTTAGTACATACATTATACTAATTTCATACATTTTATCTATCTCTAAAGTTGTAGGTGGAAGGTGAAAGGTGTCTTGAAGCAAAGCTTGGAAACTAGGACCCTTTCCAGCAAAGTTGGGGTATGTCCTCCTCACTTGATTCGAGGAACATTGTTATCTTAGACTTCTTTTATTCAAAGTATTGTAATAGACATAATATTTCTATATTTCGATTGTATGAGCCGTGTCCCAAGTATTCTTGAGTCTAAGAATGACGTATATTGAGACTTTGTATTTTTCTACGATTTTATATGAAAGATGTTTAAACATATTTTGTATGAATTTTTGTAATTCCGCACTACTTTTCATACATGTACGCAATGAATGATGTCTAAGGGATTGTACAAGACCTCCGAGAGGTCAAGTACGCCTTGTTGCAAGTCCGAGAATACCATTTCTTCTAGGGTGTACTCTCGGGATGTGACAATGAGTTCCCCCCCCCCCCTTCCATTTTAAGATGGATTCATTAGGAAACTAGAACTAAACTGCCTTTGTTGTACAATCAGAAAAACAAGCATATAATCAATCCATCCCCAATATGTCATCAAAGTCCAACATATCAAGTTTTACCAAATTGACCAATGTAATTCTATTGGACAATATTATGGACAACTCCTAAAGACTCTTTTAGCAAGACTGAAGTCACCCACCAGGGTAGTAATTGAAAAGGTTCAATTAAGACATCGGGTAACACTTCAAACTTCATGGCCACTAAATGAGTTACAAAAGATAAAGTTGCACCGGGATCTAGTAATGCATAGACATTAATGGAAAATACTTGTAACATACCGGTGAAAACATCGAGAGAATCCTGTTGATCACCCCTATATCCGAGAGCATAGAATTATTGTTCTTATGAGCATCAACACTAGAAACGCTTGCTTGTGCTTGCATATTCCCCATTCCTTGACCATTTACCGTAGGACAATCCCTCACCTTATGGCCACTCTTTCCACAACCAAACCAACTATCCGTCCCAACTAGACATTCACCTATCTGTTTCTTACCACATTTGCCACAAGTAGCTTTCTCACTTGATGAATCACCACCTCTTCCCCTTTGGGGTCTAGGGTTAGACATCGTATCATCACGAGCCTTGGGAAACTTAGAAGGAACTTGGTTGGAGTACCTCTTCTTAAACATAGGTTTATCTTGAATTTCCAACCTACCCTTAGAAGTACCTCCTTCATAAGACCTTGCCCTCTTAGCATAAAAAAAACATATTATTTTTGTGAATTAAATTCAATAAGTCAAAATTTTGAATGGTGAAATTTGAACAATTATGTACTAAAATTAATATTATCACAATGTTAATCACATATATACCTATTACTAATTACAAAGAAGAACAAACTACTCTCTCCGTCCCATTTTATGTGACACTTTTCTCATTTCGAGATTCAAATAAGTCTATCTTTGACAGTAACTTTTTCATAGATCTTTTTAACATTTTGAATTATCAATTATTGTGACTTGTAGTACTCTTTATCTAGTTTACAAATATATAAATTTCATTTCAAAAAGATTGAAGATTTCATATGCAAATGTCCGGTCAAAGTTAAATTGTTTGATTCTCGAAAAATGAAAAGTGTCACATAAAATGGGATAGATGGAGTAATAATTTATGTGAAATTATAAATAAATAAATAAATAAAAAGCCTTATATACTCTAAGAATTTGTTAAACAAATGAGTAATTTGTAATACGAATCCTTATAAAGTGAACATTTAACATTTATACAAACTGATGTGTTTTTTGGATTAATAATTGGTATACAAGACGCAGCTATTAAACAAAAAAAAATTACATTAACATGCTATTTGTACAGTAGGATTCACCTTCAAATTTCACAAACTAATTATTTATTGAAATTGTTTTACTAGTATTCTAATTGTTAGCTATAGTATATATGTTCTACATTACATGACTAGACATGAATTCCTTCAAACTGTTGAACCGAATTTCTAAACCTGGTTACGCATACGTATATACTTGTTGATCTCGAGTTAATTAATTATTTTTACCCAAAAAGTAATACTACTACATTTAATTGGTTGATGAAGAAGAGGTTTGAAATTTAATTAAATAGATTTGGTAGAAAAGAAAAAAAAAACCTAGCCAAGAAGAAACTGATCGATGGATGACATGAATTGACAACATACATACATACAAATGTTAGATGAGTAGCCAAGTTTTCAGTTGCAAACTAATGGACATCATAGATCGATATCCGGATAAACTAGGCAACTTAATTATTAATTATATTGTAAAGGAAAAAGAAAAAGTAGAAGCAATGGTACTCGAAAAAAGTCTACCAATGACTGCAGGAAATTCAGAATGCAGTTATGCCAATAATTCAATCCTTCAGGTAAGTTCAACCAAAGCCAAAAAAAAAATGTATTCATTCCTTTAATTAATTAATTTAATATGTATCGATGATAATAGTGTTATTTAGAGTTTGTATTAGTGAGTGATTTGTGGTGTTTGTATTAATTTTCAGAGAAGAGTGATAGTAATGTCAAAACCATTATTAGAAGAAAGTATAAAAAGTATGTTGAAGAATATTGGTATTTTTCCAAAGTGTTTGAGAGTAGCAGATCTGGGTTGTTCTTCAGGAGGAAATACACTTTTATGTATGAGCAATGTGATTGATACAGTTGATAATTTGTGCAAACAGAACAAGTTTGAACCACCAGAATTTCAAGTGTATTTGAATGATCTTCCAGATAATGATTTCAATAATGTCTTCAAATCAATTCCATCATTTCTTGAAAAATATGGGAATAACTGTTACATAGCAGGAGTTGCTGGTTCTTTTTATCAAAGGCTTTTTCCTTCAAACACCTTGAACTTTGTTCATTCTTCTTATAGTCTCCATTGGCTTTCTCAGGTATGTATATAATCATCAGCTTTTTGTATTTAATTAATTTGTTTCATATTATATATATATATATATATATATATATATATATATATATATATAATTACACTATTAATTAATTAGTAGGTTCCAAAAGGGTTGGAGTACTGTAACAAAAAAAGTATACTCATATCACAATCAAGTCCTCCACAAGTAGTGGAAGCATATTCCAATCAATTCAACAAGGATTTTTCAAGCTTTCTACGCTTTCGTTCTCAAGAAGTAATGAGTGGAGGGCATATGGTCTTTGTGTATGTTGGCAGGAGCAATCCAGATCCAAGAAGCTATGATTCTTGCTGTTTGATGGATTTACTAACAAACTCACTTCTTCATTTAGCAGCACAGGTTGTTTATCTACTATATATATTGCTGTCTGATGGATTTACTATATATATATATATATATATATATATATATATATATATATTAACTTGTGAACCCCTAACAAAATTGATATAAAACCCCCAAACTCCTAATCCAGGCTCCGCTTCTCGCTTTCTCACGTCCTCATTCAACTAACACATTTTTCTTTTCTTTTTTTGTTTAAATGGAAGCAGGGCAAGATCAAAGAGGATGAAATCGATTCATTTAACATTCCTTCTTACGCACCATATGAAGAAGAGATAAAGAAGATCATACAAATGGAAGGATCATTTAGTCTTGAAAAACTTGAAACATTTGAGAGTGATATGACTGCCATTGACAAACCTTTTGAGGATATTGCCAAGTTAGTAGTTAAGACTATAAGAGCTGTTACTGAGGTTATGTTGGCTTCTCATTTTGGAAACTCCATAATTCATCATTTATTCGATATATATATAAACCATGTCACACGATACCTATCCATGGGCAATACCATCAAGTTCTTCAATATTTGTTTATGCTTGCGGAAAAAATAAATGATACGCAAGTTACATTGCTAGCATGTACTCAATGAAATAGTTAAAAATAGTGCACGCCCCAAACACCATAATTATTAAAATTAATGTGTATGTATGAGAGGTTGTTTAACTACATGTAACATCAATCCTACAAAATTTTAAATCTATTACTTTTTCTATTTTAATTTGTTTATCTTATAGCTTATTTGACCAAATTTTAAAAAATAAATTTGTTTTGAAAACTATCTTTTGTATTTTAAAAGTAAAATTACTTTATTACCAAAAGCATTTAAACTGTGCAGGGGTAGACAGACTTATACTAACATTTTTTATCTAGCATTAGGAATCATGAAAACTCCATTTCTATTGATATCCCCAATCTTATTGAATTTTGGAAGTCAACTCATTCCACGGGTCTAGTGATATGCAAAACTACGAAAAGGAATTGACATGAATTGACTCATTTCAGGGGTAAAAATTCATTCTTGCTAGGTCCGTACTTATTCTCCTTTGGTAGATCCTCCAAACACAACCACTTGGACTATCATCTTAACCACCTTACGGGGGATCTCTCTCTCGCTCTCTTTTCTTTTTTTGGTTGTACACACAACTTTTCCTCTGAATCAAACATACTACACACATGCAGCCTGTTGGTAATTTTAAAAATAAAAGCATATCATAAAACAGAGAAATAGTATAGCAATAGAAGAACATTTTCATTGATGTCTACCGTTGATATTTTTAAAATTTGGAATAAAACATAAATAGTTGAATTTACGATCCTACCAAACTTACTAAATTAACTCTTAAAAGTAGGAATGAATGGCTAACAACGAATTGATTAAGTTTTATTCAAAACTATAACTGTAAAATATTTTTTACAATAGTTCAAAAGCAAATTTCTAAGCTCTTTTTTTTTCATTTGAAAACTACAAACTCTAATTTTTGTATGAGAAGCTCAAACTTGTTGATTGGTAAAGCCTTAGTGAACATATTAGTCAATTGTTCTTCCATCTTGTGGTATTAAAGAGATATTTTTTCATCCTTTTGAATTTCTCTTAAGAAGAAAAACTTGATGTTGAAGTGCTTAATTAGTTTCTTCATGAAACACAACAGCTATTATTGTTTGGTTGTCTATGTAGACACACAAATTTTATTGGATTTAATTCATATAAAATTTTGATTAAATTCATGTTTATTTGGTTGAATGATTAATTTGGGCTTTACAAATAAATAAGTCCGTTTTTATTAAATTCAAGTCCAAGGTCAATTTCACCTTGAAGACCAAACTCATGTCACGTGTCACAGTGACTAGACATCTAAGACAAACAAGGTGACGCCACATGTCCAAATTAGGTGGTAGTCTCAGTCAAATGCAAGAATGAATCACAATGCGCCAAGTGTCAAAATAACATCATTTGGCCAATCATATGCAACCTTGTCCACCCCCTACAATTATAAATGGGGGATGGACATGACATTCTTGAGGATGAAAAAAAGACTTGAACAAGCATTTTGCAATTGGAGAAAGCTACAACACCAACTACATAGCTCTTCGAAGGAGTGATCAACGGAGTTCTTCCCGGAGATCGACTTGAAACAACGAAGTGCTTTCCGACGTTCATGGAAATCAAATACATCCCAAGGAGGTCTACATCATCCAATATTTGAGAAATACGCTACTGAAGGCCCTCGAATCACGGAGAAACATAGGAGAGAAGAATCAATAGAACAAAATAATTGTACTCACATGATTCATTAATAAAAACACATTTTTCTTTTATCTATTTTTCTTGCAGTTAATTTTCCGCGCTTACGAAATTTGTTGTGAACAAATTTGGCACTCCCACAGGGATCAATTCTACTCTCCATCTCTTCCTCCTACAAATAAAAAAACAACAAGTTCAACTCTGCAATGGCCTTCAAGAAGATCAATGATGTTTCATGCAAGGACTCTACTGTTGCCACATTTGTTGATTTTAGTGATGTTGATCCAATTACTCGACACGAGTTCAAGACAAGTGCCTTGTAGGGATCTGAATATTTCACCTGCTTGGAGATGCCAAGAAAGATTAAGTCTCAAATGACACTCAAAACTGCAATCCCTGGGGGCAACGTTGCATCCAAATTGTTTGATGAACTTTCTCACTCTTGCTTTAGCTTTGGTGAATCTAAAGCTCAACATATTCTTCAATTTCAACAAAGGCTAACTCCTTTATGGTTGACGCAACTGATATGGAAGAGAAGTTGGCAATGATAGAGCAAACAATTGAAGTCTTGAAGAAGTCTATCGATGAAACAAATCTTCAAATCGCGCAACTTATTAGCAAGTTAGATCTCTACAACTCTATAGAGTCACCTCACAATCTAAAAACTAAAGAAAAAGTTGATATTGATTCTCTCAATAAGTCAGTTGAATCTCAGAGTGTGTTTGGTATGAAGGAAAACATTTTTTGGAAAATGTTTTCCAATTATCCCATGTTTGGTTGGGACAAAAGTTTTGGAAAATGTTTTCCAAATCAACTCATTTTCCTCAAAATTAAGGAAAATGACTTCCCTTAAAAAATTAAGGAAAACATTTTACAAAACCCTCCTCAAATGTCAAATTACATTATTTTTTTTTGGGAAAGACATCAATTTTAAAAAAATAAATTCTATTTCAAAAATTTATTTTTTCACCTGATCCCTGCCCCCCCCCCAACCCCCCTCCTCCCAAAAAAATTAATTTTGCTTTTTAAAAATGTTTTCAACTTCAAATTTTTATTTTTAAACTCCTACCCCCAATCCTCCGGCCAACCCCTCTACCAGCCCCCACCCACCCCCAACCCCCCAAAAAAATAATTTTGTTTTTTAAAAATACTATCAACTTTAAATTTTTATTTTTTCACTCCTACCCTCTCCCCTGCCCCCACCCCACCATCACCATAAAAAAAATTGTTTTTAAAAATATTTCAATTTCATAAATTATTTTACTCTAGTAAAAATAAAAGATGTCTCTTAAAAATATTTTTCATTCATAAATCAAACACAAAATTATTTCCGGAAAATATTTTCTACTCACCAACCAAACATGAGAAAATAAGTTCAAAAGCTACTTGTTTTCCAGGAAAACATTTTCTAGGAAAACATTGTCCATGGAAAACATTTTCCTCCATACCAAACACACCCTCAAAGCGCAAAACAGTCTGCTTCAGTTGCAACTCTAACAGTTCAAAAACTACAAGATATGATCATAAACACAATTAAAGCTCAATATGGTGGTCCGTCACAAAGTTCCTTAGGATATTCAAAGTCGTATTCTAAGCGAATTGAGGGTCTACTAATGCCAATTTGGATATCAACCACCATAATTGCAACAATTTGATGGAAGGGGAAATCCAAGGAAACATATTGACTATTTCGTCGAGACTTGTAGAAGTGTCGGTACACATGATGATCTTCTTGTCAAGCAGTTCATTCTTTAAAAGAAAACGCATTTGATTGGTATATGGACTTGGAGCCTGAATCAATTGATAGTTGGGAACAACTAGAAAAACAATTTCTCAATCATTTCTACCGTACCCGCCGTACAGTGAGCATGATAGAATTAACAAACACAAAACAAGATAAGGCTGAACTCGTTGTGGACTACATCAATAGTTGGCGAATGTTGAGCTTAGATTGCAAGGATCAAGTTTCTGAAATCTCTGCAGTCAAAATTTATATACAAGGGGTGCATTGGGGCCTTGTATATATCCTTCAAGGGATTAAGTCTCGAACTTTTGAAGAATTAGCTATGCGCACTCATGACATGGAGTTGAGCATTGCAAGCCATGGAAAGACATCACATATCTTTGATCCAAAAAAAGAAGATATACAATTCAAAGAGTCGTTAGACTATATAACTAATGAGTCCATGGCGGGAACCACATTTTCTATGAAATCCTCTGGGAGACAAAAGTACAAAGAGATTGTAGCACATCAGCAAATGCGAGAAGTGAAAAATCAATCTACCTTGAAGGAGTTACAAGAAAAAGAGTATCCCTTTCTAGACTCTGACGTTCCTGCGATTCTTGACGAGATGCTAACCAAGAAAGCATTTCACTCCCAAAGTCAAAATGACCCAAAGAATCCAATAAAGTCGATGATCCTATGTATTATAAATTTCACCTCATCATCGGTATTCACACCACAAAATGTTTCACTCTGAAGGAAAAGATCATGACATTGGTACGAGAGGGAAAGACCATCATTGACGATGATGAGACAGCTGAGACAAACCATTCTAGTGTCAAACTAGATTATGATTTGATTTCAGAAGTTCTCATGTGGCATCGCTAAAAATTGAACAAGATGTCATCATGCTACAGTTTGGTAGGTTTGGACCAGTTGAAGTTTCTGTCTTGAAGAAAACAACAAACACATCTAAGGTAGATGCCTTCTTCAGTGAAGAGAGTGATGACACTTGGACTTTGGTCGCTCGCAAAAGGTAGAAGCATCAAGGGACTTCTAAACTCCGACTTTCAAAAGTCGACACAAAATATATACAAATCAGCTTCGGCAATGTGAATGCATAAAATCCAACTCCAAACTGAAGTACATTAATGCTTCATCGAAGGTTAGAAGGCCCGTTACATTGATGGAATTCTTCCCTGAAATGCTCCTCGACGTACGAGCTTAAAATGCAAGTTACAACACTCCTTAAGGTATGAGCATAAACTGCATGTTAATCCTGGCCACAAGAGTATAAAATGTGTACGGCCAAAAAAAAACTCATCATCCTGAACTACGATATAACTTCATCCTCTTCACCAAGGTACATAGGCGCTTGGAGTAATCACTCTAATCTTACTCACATGATTTTTTTTAAAAAAAATGGAGTTTGGTGTCATTGCATGATCATCACACTAGCTCTTTAATATTATGTAGCTAGCACATGAGTTCAAATACGTCACAAATCAGACAAGGAGAAGAGTTAAGCATGACATCTTAGTTGACTTCAAAGGAGTATTTTTAAAAATACAGAAAGGTTTTGACCGTGATTTTCACATATATATCAGTTTTTGGAGTCTATTCACCATGTAAAAATTTCTCATGATTCAGAGGTTTCTACGCCAAGTTATGAAGTTTCTACCTCGACAGCTTGAAACTGCGAAATAGACTATCAGATTTTGAAATTAAACTAAGCAGACTTCAAAGATATATTTGTGAAAATTCATAAAGCTTTTGGCCGTGATTTTTACATATGTTATACTTCATGAGTTATATTTCCAAAGAAAAAAGAATCCCATCATTTCGATGCTCTTGCGCCGAGTTATTGATTTTCTTCCATAGTCATGCAAAGCTGAAAAGTTAAGAGATGAAGAATCATGAGCTAACTTTGAAGAGATATCTGTACCAGTCCACAAAGTCTTTGGCCGTGATTTTTATACAATGTGTATTTATTTGAGTCTTCTTTCCAACGGCAAAAGAAAATCATGATTTCAATACTCCTACTCCAAGTTACAAATTTTCTACCATAATCTTGCAAAACTACAAAAGAGATATCAAAATTCAAAAGCAACTTCAAAATTTAATTCTGAACAATGTGGAAGAAATTTTAATATGAAACTTTGACATATTGTAAGACGTTGAGTTCTATCTCTCTTGGATCAAGTGTATTGCGATTTTATGGCTTTCACATTTGAAAATATGTATATTTCAAAGATGTGCAAAATTTAAATCACAGAGTGTACCTCACAAAAAGTTAGAAGATTGGTCCAAGATCTTCTCTAAATTGAGCGGAAGACTTCAATCTACACTACAACTTGAACAATGAGATTATCCGCAATCTAGTTCATTGATGCTTGGAGGCCTACACCGAGTGTTTCTCTCGCCATCCTCACGTCAGGGGCTTTCTTATCGGAAATGAATGAAAGTACTTCAATGTTTCTCTTGTGGAACCACAAATAAAAGGATGAAAATGGAGGTGGCAAGTTTCTTCACAAAGGCTACAAGGAAGGTAAATGCGTCAAGTGAGTTTTCTGTCAACATTGCTAGGATGAGATGAGTGGTTCCACGCCAATCATATGAATAAGTCGTGTAACTTCTAAGCGATTTAGGCTCTTTCGGAAACGTGAAACAAAAAAGATATAAAAAATTGGAGCAATCAGTGCCAACTGCATGAAGTTTTTAATTTTTCTTGGTTGATCTACTTCTGATAACACATGTAGTAAGTGCATGACCCTTCAATATGACATGACAGAACATGAGTAGCATCATAACAATCTTGTTCGACATAGCGGTGCCAATAGCACAAAGTTTTGAATTACAGTCAAATTGGATCTTGAACATCAATCTCCCCTGTTCAAGAAACATGTCAATGCAAAATAAAGATGCAAAGACACAACCATTACCTGCAAGAAAGAGAAACAAGAAAAATCCAAAAGACACAAATCCATGAGGGGAACTTCTAGATTTGATGACCAACTTCAAAATTTGATTCCCGTCAATCCAAAATGAGTTTAACGTAGATTTTTGGATATGTCGTATAACCAAAAGTCTAGTTTCTCCAGAATCAGGTGTTACATCGTTTGAATACTCCTACACCAAGGAAATGATATTTTGGCAAGATTGCGCATAGCTATGAGAAGAACGTCCTGATTTGGAGTCCAACTTCAAAAATTGATTTTCATCGATCTGGAAGATTTATAACATTGATTTTTGGATATGTCGTATTTATTAAAGTCTAGTTTCTCCATAATCAAGCCTCTCATAGTTTGAATGCTCATACACAGATAAAATACTGTTTTGGCGAGATTGTGCATAGCTGTGAAAAAAACTGTCGGATTTGGCGTCCAACTTCATAATTTTTTTCCCGCTGATTCGAAAGATTTATAACTTTGATTTTTGGATATGTCGTAGAAATAGAAGTCTAGTTTCTCTATAATCAAGACACTCATCGTTTGAATTCTCCTACACCGAGAAAATGACGTTTTGGCGAGATTGCGCATAACTGTGAGAAGAATTGACAGATTTGGTACCAGACATCAGAAAATGATTCCCGCCGATTCAAAAAGCTTCTAACTGTGATTTTTGGATATGTCGTAGTACTAGAAGTCTAGTTTCTCTATAATCAAGACAATCATCGTTTGAATGCTCCTACACCAAGAAAATGATGTTTTGGAGAGATTGCGCATAGCCGTGAGAAGAACTAACAGATTTGGGATCCAACTTCAGAAATTGAATCCCGTCAATCTAGAAGGTGTTTAACGCTGATTTTTGGATAGGTCGCAGTATTACAAATTTTGTTTCTTCCAATCCAAGCCGCTCGTCATTTGGACATTTCTACACTAAGAAAACAAAATTTTGTTTGGACAACACGAAATTGAGAAAAGAAGACACCAAATTTGGAGTTACAAATTGATTTGAATCGAAGAATTATTTTTCCAATTGTTCTTTAATCAATCCTTTGTACATGGGAGATTCTTATATAGAAGTTCCTTTGGACAATTTTTATTTCTTGTACAAGAAAAACTTTGGTAAAATTGGAAGAAGAAAATCATATCAATTCCTACCATCTAAATGGAAGTTGCTAGCACTCAAAAGGAAAGCAACAAGTCTTGAGATGTCAAGAATGATTCTTACAAAATCAACCAAAGGAAAGTCAATATTTCTTTTATTTGATCCAAGATCCAATCAATCTTCTTCTCACACCTTGCGAGGAAGATCTCACAATGTTACTACTCACTAGACCCATCTATTTCAAATCAATATAGAGGGTCCATGTGGTTGTCAAGCAAGGATGTTTGAACAAAATATTTTGAGATCAGTACAAACAAATTATTTGTAGTGACCTAGTTAGAATGTGATGACAAGAAACAAATAATCTTGAAGTCTCAACAATGCCTTCATAAAGACTTCAACTTTCGTCATCAAATTCGACAAGCCTACACGTTGACAAGTCTAAAAAAAATCACATTCATGAATACATCAAGTCTTGTCACCAAGTGTCGTCAAACCTACACTTCAACAAGGCTTGAAGTAGGAGGCATCTGTAGACACACAAATTTTATTTGGATTTAATTCATACAAAATTTGGGTTAAATCCATGTTTATTTAGTTTGAATGATTAATTTGGGTTTTACAAATAAATAGGTCCATTTTTATTAAATTCAAGTCCATTGTCCATTTCACCTTGAAGCCCAAACTCATGTCACGTGTCACCGTGACTAGACATCAAAAACCAACAAGGTGACGCCACATGTCAAAATGAGGTGGTAGTCCAAGTCAAATGCAAGAAAGAATCACAATGCGCCTAGTGTCAAAATGACATCCTTTGGACCATCATATGCAACCTTGTCCACCCCTTACAACAATAAATAGGGGATGGACATGACATTCTTGAGGATGAAAAAAAGACTTCAACAAGCATTTTGCAATTGGAGAAATCTAAAACATCGACTACATAGATCTTCGAAGGAGTGATCAACGAAGTTCTTCCCGAAGATCGACTTGCAACGACGAAGAGCTTTCCGACGTTCCTGGAGATCAAATACATCTCAAGGAGGTCTATCATCCTGCATTGGAGAAATACGCTACTGAAGGCCCTCAAATCACGGAGAAACATAGGAGAGAAGAATCAATAGAGCAATATAATTGTACTCACGCGATTCATTAATAAAAAACACACTTTATTTTATTTATTTTGCTTGCAGTTAATTTTCTGCGCTTACGAAAATTTCTTGCGAACAGTCTACCAACATTTCATTATTAATGCTTCCTTCCAATTTCATATGCAGATCAATCAAATATTTCTTCAGTCACAGTGCTATTTATTATTGTTGTAGCTGCCACTTACTCAACTTCGACAGTAAATTAAGCCACAATATCTTGTTTCCTATAGTTTCATGTGAAAATTCTAAACAAAGACTGAAATAGTACATTGAAGTATTTTATGAAATGATATCTCCTGAATTACTATTACCATACCCATTTTTTTCTAAAACTTGACTTCATGGTGATGCTTTCTTTGATGTATTCATCGATTCTTTTATTTATCTGCAATTGCATTTAACTCGCATAATGCACAAATCTTGATAGAATGCTTACAACGTACAAGTTTTTTATAACGATACATCAAACACCCAATGAAACTTAAGTAGTATGTTTACGCCACTTATTCGGCCTCATCATCTTTGCTTAGTTTCTCTTTTTTCGATTCATGGGAGTACTCATTTATTTGCAAGTTTAGATTTTGGATTTTTGGAGAATTTATTTGCCTACTTTTTTGGCAAATGAAAAACTAATCGTTTTCTTGTAGTATCTTCATTCCAAGCAAATAAGTCATCATATCACGATCAGAAATGTCAAAAGCTAGCACCATATTTTCTTGAACTCATCAACAAGCTTTGTATTGAGAAAAATACCACAATATTGATATTAGATTCGAATTATAAAGTAGTAAATAACTTATCACAAAAACTATGTCATGGCAAGCCACTGCCTTGAAAGCGTTCGTCCCGACTCTGGGGCAAATCGTAGTAGCCGGTTGCTTCCTAAGGTTTCAAAGTTACTCTCAAACATGTGCACTCGTGGCTAAGAGTTTGTAGGTTGCTCAAAATCAATTGCCTAAAGTATTCTAAGAATAAGGAGAGGGGAGGAAGAAGTTTTCTCTTATTTTTGTTTATGTTGGTAGTTTAGTATTATGTTCACTCAAGATACATCTTTATATAGAATTTGAAAAGTAGGAGTTTCGAAGAGAAGAAGTAATTTCTAAGAAACGTGTGTAAAATGTTAATGGCATTAAAGGCCATTACATCACTTTTGTTTTTGGAACTGATGTATCTTCTCCTTTAAACGTATTTTTCATTTGTCTCTTTGCATTACATTTAGTTAATAAAGTTAGAATAATTAACTAAACAATCCCCCACTAATGCAAAGACAAAGGGTAAGAACAATTTTTTGGACAAAAGGAAGGAACATGTACTTAATTATCAATATCTTTCAATTTGAATTGACACGTAGTGATATGAGGTAACGACTTATTATCCACAAATTGAAGTACTCTTGAACTGAGCAGATATGAATTGAGACCCTCATAACACTTATCATGTCCTTAAATTTAAGCTACTTCCGCGATACAAAGTGCTTTTATGGTCATGCACACACACCTTGGATTTTATGAGTGCTCTAGAAAGATGACCCAAGTCTTTCATAAAATGCGACTGATATGCTTAAATTACACCTCCCTAAAGAACCATAAGAGATCACTATCAAGTAAAGAATCCAACTAGTATGTTTGGGTGTCCCACAAGGAATATGGTTTAGACTTAACTTTAAACCACAATTATATCTTTTTAGTCAAGGTATTTCCGAAATAGTTAAGTAAAGGGGGGGGGGGTTGTGAAACAAATTCCTTCAATTATGTAAGTATCCGGTGAACAAAAGTTGACTTTGGTTGTTATTAAAATGAGAAAATAACTAGCGTGTTTATTCCCCACAAGTTCATAACACGGTATTCCTAGTAATAGCAATCCTTTCCTAGTGTATTACATGCAAAGTGATAAGTTATGTATCTCTAAATCCTTGGTCCGGCATCTAGAGAATTTCACCCCGCACCTTGATCCGGCTACGTGTGTATAATTTACTAACCCTTACCATTACCTCATATTAGACATAGCATCGATGTGTGACTTAGTTTTCACCCTCGCACCAATCGACATTAGACTATTAGATAGTATCACACAAAATCTATGTTGAAAATTCTTTTCTTATTAACTACCTCTTTGGTCCGGCAGTAGCAACAAGGCGAGTTCTAACGCGTGCACTCGTTAAAAATACTTCTAAACGAAATAATCATCACACTACTACAAAATGACACTTTAGCGTCAATAAAATATGGCTTTAGCGGCAATAACATTTGCCGCGATACTCTATACGGCCAATGAAATTTAGCCGGCAATGTTGGGATCGACAAAGGCTTTTGCGGCCATCGTTGGAAATGCTGGTAAACGGTAGCATTAATTGCCACTACAAACCATTAGCTTTATGATAATTGATTGCGGCAAATATGTTGGCTGCTAAAGGTAATTCATATTGTCTAACTATTATCTTTCAACGTCTATTGATTTAGTCGATAAATCTAAAGAAAGAGCCGCTAAAAGGTAATACTTTTAATTTCAATTGTTTGCGGCAATTGTCTTAGCTTCTAAAGGTAATTCATTCGGCAAACTATGGTCTATTAGCGTCGATTTATTTAGTCGATAAATCTATAAAAATAGCCAAAAGGTAGTATTTTTAACGGCGATTGTTTGTAGAAATTATGTTGGCTACTAAAGGTAATTCATATAAACTATTTGTGGTCCTTTAGTGTCCATTGTTTTAATCGATAAATTGAAATAAATAGTTGCAAAAATGTAGTAATTTTAACGACAATTTTACTATGGTGAGTAATGGCTATAATATCCCTTTAATGTCCATTTTATGACTAATACTTTCAATTGGAATGCCGCTAAATATCATAACATCTAACGAAAATTGTTTAGTCTCCATTAATAATATCTACTACATTATTGATAATATATATATATATATATACACACACACACACACATCAAACATGGTCGCAAAAGAGAGCCTCGTAGTAACAACAATTTCCTCTAATGTGAAAACATATATATTACTATTAATCCATAAAATAGAATATATCTCTTTAAATCAGAAAAACAAAAAGAAGTATTGATCCAAAATACAACAATCACAACTTTTAAAAATAAACTTATATTGTTCAAACTATTCAATAGTGTCTTCAAATAAGTTTCGTTACTCTTCTTCGAATAATGTCTTTGAAATCACCCACATATAAATATTTTCAACTTCATACTGTATAACCTGAAATAAAAACGAAGTGTGTCAATACATGAATCCAAGTAAAAATATTGCAAGTAGTGTGACTAATCTGAAAAATTACAAGTAAGAAGCATCCATTTTCATTTTGTGCCATCAAATCAAAGAGATGACAAAACCGAAGAAGTGAATTATTATTTAGAGGAGGGGCAATGGAATGATGAAGTTTCCAGATTTTGATTAATGGAAAACACCAAAACAAATAAAGCAACACATAAAAAGAAAAGAAGACTATCAGAATCCCATCCATATTTCGAAGCCAAAATTGTTCTACCATGTAAAGGACTGGACACGTATATAGAGGTAAGCTAACAATAAAACTATGAGGCAAGTTAATACAAGATTATGACGAATTACAAGCGCAACCTCACCCGTTGAAATACAAAAGACATGGACAACACTAAAGTTATGAAAGAACAAGAGGAATTATACGATAAACTAAGACAATTAATGTCTACGATAATGAATCAAGAACGAAAGAGAAGACACCCAAGACTACGAGTGTACAATGAAGAAACATAAATATACATCTAGTTTGTGAGCAACCAAACTTTCTTGATTGACTCCCCATTTTTATTTTATTTTCAAGAAAATTCACCACAATTTGAATTGTTTTTCATCATTTTTGTTTGCCTGGTTAGGCGATCGGTTGAGGAGTTTTCAGACTGCAATTACTTAGGATCACGAGTTCAAGAAGATGGAACAGTAAGAGAGTATGTTAGCCACTTGAACACTGTAATGGAGCTTATGATTATCTTCAAGGCATACTCATCCAATCTAACATACTCTGCTAGTACAAAGGGATGACATACAAGGAGGCATACTACACGGTTGCAATAGGTTCTGCATTAGTTTGTTATGAGATACCAAAGGCAACTTACTTTATCAACTTCTCAAACAAATATGGAAGGCTTTGTGTTCTCTTTCTAAATTTACTTGTTCTCATTTTTAGGAAAACTGAATGAAGTGAATATTTTCTGTTTATAGACTGATCATTTTAATTGCTTTGCTTCTTGACAGGGATCTTGTGTTGTTTTATATATTATCAACCGACCAGAATGACTGGTAGTCGACCATGCCTGCTCTACCTATTCATTTATTTCTGTCAACCACGGGTACATACTTCAAGTTTATATTATTTCAACAACCCATAGTTGACAAGGTGAAGTTATAATATGTTTCTCGACTTCCTTAGTTCATTGCCAGCTCATACTTAAGATGATTGTTATAGTTATTTTTGAAACTGAAGATGACTGTTAATAAACCCTCATCTGCCTTGGACACCCATATACTACAGTGAGATAATTCCCTGTTACAACCAGTCAGGTCATTCTCAAAGTATTTTGATAAGAAAATGAATCCAGAGTGGAACTAGGTATTTGCTTTCTCTTAAGATCAAATATTGTCTTTAGTTCTTGAAGTTAATGTGAAGGATAATGATACGATGGGAAAGGATAATAATCTTGGAAAGGTGGTTTTTGACTTGAACGAGGTCCCAACAAGAATTCCTCATGATAGTCCGTGGCTCCTCAATGGTAAAGACTGGAGGATCGACAAGGAGAAGAGAAAGTAAGAGGGGAGATTATGCGTGCTGTTTGGATGGGAACACAAGCAGATGAAGCATTTTCAGATGCCTGGCATGCAGATGTTGCCTTTGTTAATGGAGAGGGGGTTATGAGCATCAGGTCCAAAGTCGTTTATGTCCCTCCAATACTTTGGTATCTGAGAGTAAATATTATTGAAGCTCAAGACATCACCCCGAATGACCTGAGTAGCCTCCCTGAAGTTTTTGTGAAAGACCAGGTGGGAAATTAGGTGCTCAAAACTAACATATGCCCTGCTCAAACAGAAAATCTAATGTGGAATGAGGATATGGTTTTTGTATCTGCTGAGCCTTTTGAAGAGCCACTAGTCCTCGAAATTGAGAAACATAAAGCAAATAAAGCATAAGTTGTTTTAATTAAAATTCCTACCATTAGAAACATAAAGCATAAGCTGTTGTGAAAAAAAATTAGCATCTACTCAACTACCACGTATCATATAATCTTATCAATTACCCTATGCTGTTAGCTAAGCTGATTTTCCTTAAGGAAGCAAAATTTGAACTGAAAATTTTTGACACTGGTTCTCTGTAAAATTTGTGCAGCTATAACTCTGTTATGGAGATTCTCTCTTTGTTCAGTAAGGTCGAAACTTCATCAATGACATTCCGTTAAGGAGAGGTATCACATGTTTAGAGAAGGGGGTAGTTTCAAGTATCACATGTTCTAAGATAAAGGAACCACCTTGATAATTTTTTAAGTAACATAGTTTTTGATTGTGCAGGTAGTATTCAATACATTAACTTTCAGGAACTCCCATCAAAAGATTCTGAAACAACAAATTCCAAGAATTCAATTTCAGGCGATAAGAGAAACAGAAGCAGATTAAAAGTGCAGAAAAATACATCGATGGACAAAATCCCAGTAGTTGAAAAAGAGCTGCACACACCTCTATTGTTAACAGATAGTTTTCTTGTGTTGGGGAGTCTAAGTAGACTACGGAAAAGCCTTGATTCACATACTGCAACAGGAAGAGGCAAGGAGAAAGAAGGGGATTCAGCAACTAATGCAACAGTAAGTCTAGATGTTGATGTCAAAGTGGAGAACCTAGGGAAGGATAATAAGATGGAAAAGCTGTGGGCAAGCTTATTCTAAGGAACCAGGATGGGATCTAAAGGTATGGATCTATAATTTATAAACCATAGTATTAAAGAAGGTGATAAGACAGTTCAGCTGCAAGAGGATAATATTGCTGACGCTACAGAAAAATGGAAGAAAGCTACGATATTGTAATGTGATTGGTACTGAACCAACCATTGCTGCCCTGGAAAGGTTTATAGCTTCCTAGTGGAATTTTGCAGAAAAACCAGAGATTTACTATAACAATGAAGGCTACTTTATGATGCTATTTGACAGTATTGAAGACATGAATGAAGTCTTATACTTTGGACCTTATATGAACAGTAGACGTATAATTGTTAAACTGTGGGCTGCTTTGATTTACATGATGAAGTTCTGAAAATCATCCATTATGGATCCAATTTCCCAATTTACCACGGCATTACGACCACTAATGGATTTACTATCTTAAAAACGGGAGGACAAACTCAGATGGAAGTGGGACAACGAAATAGCCAGTATGAAGATGATGGAGGAAAAAATGCTCACTCACCTCAACGTCTGTGTTAGTGTCATGGAATGTTTGAGGTATCAATATTGTAGGGAAACATGGAGAAATAAAATCTTTTTGTAGTAACAAAGAGGAACTACCTTGCAGGTATTAGGAGTACCTATTTGTACTAAGAGATTGTCCATGGTACAGTGCCAACCTTTGCTTGATAAAATACTAGAAAGGATCACTACTTGGGCTGCTAAGCTACTAACGTATGCAGGAAGAGTTCATCTTATGAAAACTGTCTTATTCTTCATCCAAACTTTATGTTCCAAATCTATGTTCTTCCAAAGAAGGTTCTCAATACGATTACTACTACATATGGGAAATACCTATGGACTGGAAAAGCATAGAATATCAATAAATCACCTATAGAATGGGAACAACTCTGGAAGCCAAGGGTGGTTGGTGGTTTGAATCTGATAGATGTCGAACAGTGGAATAAGGCTGCTATAGCTAAATTGTTATGGAGTGTAAATCAGTTAAATTATGGGTGAGATTGGTTCGTGGCTACTATATAAAGGGTGGCTCAATCTGGAACAGGACCGACCACAAGCTTCCAGGATCCTAAGGAAGATATTTAGAAGCAAAAAGTATTTTGAGGCAGCTGGCTATTCTTTAATAAATGTCTAAAACAGAAAATTAAATGAAGAACAAGAGTATTAAATTGATGAATCAAGAAAAAATGCTAAGGCTACCAGATACATATAATCTTAATAAGAGAGAGTTCGAAGAGTCAAAACAAAAAATTATTTTACTAACACGAATCTTAATAACAGTGAATCTATGTAATCCCTAAGCTTGAAATTTTTAAAAAAGAGATCTTAGATCGAGTCAAAACGAAATAATGGTTTCTTTATACTAGTTCTTGTATTCACAATAGAACTTTCAATGATCCAGATGAACGGAAAACCACCCGCCATAATATATTAACAACCACACACCTTAATATATCAGACATACACCTTATTTGTATATTAACATATGAATTGATTCAATCAATTGTAATTAAAATAGTAGCAGACAGAGATCACAAACACAAAAACATTACTTTTACGAATCTCAAATCACTTATAAATCACAACTAATACCTAAATACTGATTAGTTCGTCAAGTGTATTTTATGTTTATTTTTAGTTCATGTGTAAATACTCATTAATAAACATAACAAAAGATAAATAATAGGGTTAAATTCACAACGAAGATGTACAGTTCAACAAGGGTATTAGAACATGATAGAAACAGAGGAGCAGAGATGAGTGACCAACTGACTTGAAAACTTTGTTTTTCCTGGACGTATTTTCTGTGAAAAAATCTATAGCTGCTGGACGTCGCTGCTGCAAGTTAGTATATGACGCTGGAAGATTTCTGCTATGAACGAATATATGGTGTTGGACGTCGCAAGTCTAAGCGATTGAGGATGCAATATATATTTTTAGGACAATTTTCCTTATTAGCAGGGTATTGAGGATTTTGTTCTGAGTAATGTTTTCCTTATTGCCTAGGACTTCTCTTTTTTCCAGAATTTGGAGAATAGCGGGAAAATAAATAATTTAGAAAAAATAAGAGCTTTTAATTTTAGAAAAACAGAGGCTTTTTGGCGGCTATTATTTGGAATTTCTACTAAAAATGTACTTTTTCCTGGCCATTATACATTAGCCGCAACTATATTGCCTCACATGAAAACATTAGCGGCTATTTGCATATTGCCGCAAAATAATTGTCACTAAAATTCATTTTTGTAGTAGTGTCAATGCATGAAAAAACACTATTCCAGAATTGCTTAACTACTAGTCATACTTGGTTAATCACCCATTGTTTCCACAACCCTAGTTGTGAATTTTAGTTACCCATATATGCAAGAACACAATTCAAGTTGTTAGATGAAGAAATCATGAACTTGCGTAATAAGAATAGTAAACCCAGAAATTGCACTTGAATTGCAAACCAAAAGCTTCAAAACCAAATCAGGAAATCAATTATTTTCCAAAGTTGCAAAAGCTAATCTCCAAATATAAAACTAGAACAATAGTAGTCGTATCTAACCCCAAAATCGAGGTTTTATGCACTATTTATAGAAAAAAATCCTAATAAAAAAGGAATTAAAATAAGGAAAGTTTGTTCAGGTACGCAACTTCGACCTACTAGACCAACCGATGGACCGTCAATGGATCGACGGTCTGTGATTCTATTCCGTCAGCGAAGACTTAGAAAAATATTTCAGCCTTCAAGGTGCATCTTCTCTGAATCAAACAACGGTCCAACAAGATGGTCCGTCAACCAGTCTGTAACGACTCGCAAGTGCACCCTAGAAGTTAGGGAAACCCTTAGGTCGGAACAAGGCGTACTTGAACTTTCGAAGGGCTTGTACTAGCCTATTAGCTATCATTCATTACATAAGACATGAAAAGTAATGCGGAATTTAAAACATTTCACCATAAATAATAATAAGGAAAACATCTTTTATAAATACTAAAGGATAGTCTCATCGTCACAAACCAACTTAAATACACGGCATAAATATCTTAGGGACACGACCCTCGAATATATGAGGACATACTTAGTCTTCAGAGAGTCGATTCCAAAGCTTGCCTTCTACCCTTAAAATTGCTTCCAACCTATACTTATAGAGTATAGAAAAGTATGGGGTTAGTACAAACATTGTAAGAAGTATATTATTATACAAAATCATGCAAAAAAGGGATAATTTAGTTGAAACATACAAGTCATGCTATTTTTGTAACACTCCGAAAATGTCATGACTTAGATTAGAGATTAATATATTAAATAATGTTTAAAATGATGTTTCCAGACCTATATTAATATAATAAACTCATTAGGAAAAGGTTAGATCCAAAACGACAAAGAAAGACCTTGACGTCCGGAAACTAGCTAATACGAACTAGTTGACGTCCCTATGTTTGGTGATGGTTTAGCGGTGTTAAATGAAGTCCAAAACTTATAATGAGACCTTGTATAGGTAGTATGTAGTACAAAGGGTCCAAACGTCTGGTAATGACACCCCAAGGACCACCCCAAGGGTCCTTGGAGAGGACGCAAACATGGGTGGGCAGGCTGCCTTGAAGCATGCGAGCATGCAGAACTGGACGAAGAGCGTTCGACGCGAGCGTGACACGCAGTTTACTGCCTCAAGATTTGATAGGCAGCCTCGCGACGCGAGGCTGACACACACCTCACTTTCTCAACTCAAAATTTAATAAAAATGACGGGATTTGGCCCCGCTATGCGCAGCTACATCCCAAAATCGTTTAAGTCGTAGTTTTAGTAATTTAACTTATTAAAAAGACCCATTTAAGTGGAGGGTCTTTTGGGTAATTCATAGGACGACTATATATTGATATTAGGTCAGTTTTAGACCACTTTTACATGTCCCAAATGAAATCAAACAAGTTTTCTCTCATCTCTCAAGAAACACTCTCTTTTCCAAACTCCATTGAAGAACAAGAAGAGCTTAAGGAAGAAGACTAAGACTTCAAATTCTTCATCCAAATTTCGTGGATTATTCGTCTATAAGGTATGGGTTTTTCACTCTTGGGATTCCTTTCCTCAAGAGGCCCTTTCAAGATAAGTTTTCAAGAACTTCAAATAGTAGGGTTTTTACTCTACAAAACGGATTTTCTTCCTAACCCTAGATTTATGATTTTCAATAAAAAGTAAGTGTTTTCTATGGTTGATTTCACACGAATTTTTGAGTATTTGATTGATAATGTTTGAATTTCGTGTGATACATGATCTTTCTCTAAGTGATGGTTATGACTGGGTTGTTTCTACTATTTGATAACGTGTAAACGTGAGGATTAGAATTAAGACTTGAATGAACTCTTTTAATGACCCGTTTTTCATATCCAACATTATGCATTGATCTTGTCTATGATTTGAAGAATTGTTCTTGATTATGCTATTGAGTATTTCACTATGTTATGGTTATGAACTTTGTATGTTGAACGTAAGTTCTTGAATAAGGTTCTTGGAAGCAAGAGGTAAGTCTTATAAAGTTGTGATTACTCTACAATGTTTATGTTAGCCTATAAGTCATGATGCTATGTTATGAAAGTATGTATGATGTTGCTATATGTATATGTTGGGCTATGAACATGTTATTTGTGAGATCATGAAAATAATACGAAAATGCAAGTTATGATATTCTCTTATAAGCTTTAGACAAGATGATCATGCCATGTTATTCTCACAAACGAAAGGTTACGATTAAAGGAAATTTTCATCTAATCCAAAAGAGCTCATGATCATGTTTATACAAAGAGTTAATATCCTATGACCTATGATAAGTTTATGATAAAAGACAAATTAAAGGTTATTCAAGAAAAGGGAGTTATGCTAAGCACCGATGAACTAGATATGAGAGATGTCCCTTCCCTAGTGGAATGTAGGTTCACAATGACTCTCATGAGATTGAGGCTGCCATGTAATGTGGAACTATGGGTATCTAATAAATCTCCTAGTTCTTGAACTATGTTTCCACCATAGGATACTAGCTAGTGGATCGATCTAGAAAGCTATGTCATGTTAGGTTCTACTTTGGCCGGTAGACCACCTTCTTCCAGTGTGGGGTTTTATGACACCGGATTCCATGTTTAACTCACATGGTCTATGTCGGTTAAGACGAATGTTCCCTCATGTAAAATGAAAGACAAGTAAATGAACGTTGACTAGGGTGACTTGAGGAGTCTACCCAGTATAGGTAGGGGTATGGTACTCTACCTAGACATTCAACAAGTGGACTCTAAGGGAAGTCCTAAAAGATTGTTCTTATGTAATATGATAACATGAAAGGTATGATGCTTATGATACATGATGTAATTCTTATATGATGTTGGTCATTATGATGAATATGTTATTGTGTTATATGGCTATATGAAGTGATGACTACTTATGTTACAAGTTGTATGAAGCAAAACTTTATTCATGGTCTCCTATCTTATCTACTTGGTTGTGTGAGGTTATGGGGCTTCACATGACCATTGCACTTGTTGGTTGGGGATGGGATCATTGGTAAGTGTTTTGTATGCTATGTTGTGTGATCTATTAAATATGAAAAGCTAATATGAATCTATGATAATATGTGTTCGATTATGATCATGCTTTAAGTTGATGGAATCCTTAACTTGTATATGTTATATGGTATGTGCACTGAAGACTTTCATATTACTTAGCATGCTTTCTAAAGAGATGATAAATGATCCTTTTCCATGCATGTCCTTGTATGTTATGTGCAAATACCCATACTTAGTATATGTGGCGTACTAACCCTATTACTTTATATTACTACCACTCTAGGTTACGGCCATTGAAGTTTAAGGAGGTCGATTTGAACAAGCTTAGAACTCTTTCTCCAAGTCTTGGTAGTTCCTCATGTTCGGGACGCTATCATTCATATTCCAGCTTATGAAGACTTAGTAGTTTTAAGAATATTCTACTTCCATTTATGTTTCCTTGGATTCTTTTGTATTATGACCTATATGGCACATTGACTATATATTGGCTAAGTCCATATTTGATGGTTTTATATATGTGAGACAAATTTTTATCGTATGTCTTATGAATGTTAAGTATGAAGTCTAAGTATACTTCAAGTAGAATGTACAAGTTTTTAATTTTCCGATATCTTACTGATCACTTGTTATGACGAATGCTAAGGGCTTGTCTGAGTCCTCTGAGAGGACGACAACGCCGATCTCATTTGGGTATGCTCTCCGGGTGTGACAAACTTGGTATCAGAGCATGAGGTTAAATATCCTTAGAATCAATGTCTCACTACTCCACATTACTTAGTGTCTTGTTCATGGTTGTGAAGCGCGCCACAATTGTGGACAAGAGGCTATGTGATGATTAGGAAACTTCTATTTTCTTGATACTCCTATGTCGTGCCTTTAGAGTTTTGACACTATGTGTCTTTTAGCATCTAATCCCTTTCTTGTGGTTATAGGCGATGAACACAAGAAGGAAAGCCGCGAGAAAAGTAGGAGAGGAGATTGCGAATGCGGGATCTACTCCCCAAGGTAATCGAAATGCTCCTCAAGTGCAAGCTGCAGCAAATGATCAAGTTTTGGTGAATCCTCCGGCTATGACGGATGGTCAGTTGAGGGAAGCCCTATTCCAAATGGCCCTAGCCATCACCACCCAAGATCAAGATATCAAGGCTCAAGCTAACAGAGAGGTTGTTCCTCGAGAGAACCAACATGCTAGTACTATGGCTAGCCGTTTGAGAGATTTTACGAGGATGAATCCTCCTATTTTCCTGGGTCAAAAGTTGATGAAGACCCTCAAGATTTCCTTGATGAGTTGTAAAAGATTTTGTTTGCTATGGGGTTGAGTACTACTGAGAAGGATGAACTTGCTGCTTATCAACTCAAGGACGTGGCTCAAACTTGGTATAATCAGTGGAAGGATAGTAGGGCTTTAGGAGATGGTCCCGTGACTTGGGAGATATTCAAAAAGGCATTTCTTGACAGATTCTTTCCAAGGGAACAAAGAGAAGCTAAGGTAGATGAGTTCATCAACCTTCGTCAAGGAGGTGTGAGTGTCAAGGAATACTCCTTAAAATTCATTAAGTTGTCCAAATATGCTTCTTCTTTGGTTTCTAATGCTAGGGATGAAATGATCCATTATGTAACGGGCGTGTCCGAAGAGCTTGAAGAAGAATGTCATGCAGCCCTGCTTCATCACAATATGGATATTTCTAGGTTGATGGTTCATGCTCAACATGTTGAGGAGAGTTATCTAAGGAAGAGGAATAAGGAAACTAAGAAGGCAAAGTCTTTTGAAAGTGGTTCTTCTCAGAGTAGGCTTGATGTTCAAGACAAGCCTAAGTCTAAGAAGAGGTTTTCAAACAAGGTTCCTTCAAATTTCTCCAAGAATCACAATGATAGAGGTTCTAATCCTAAACCTCAAAAGGGGAGAAATGTTGATCCACCAAGAGAAATACCAAATTGTGGTAAGTGTGGTAAGAAACATGCGGGTGAACGCCTTGTTGGAACTAATAGTTGCTATGGTTGTGGCAAAGGTGGCCATATGGTGAAAGATTGTCCTAATGTGAGAAGTCAACGTAAGGGGAATAACCAAACTCAACCAAGCGGTCCTAGTTCTAAAGCTCCAAAAAGGAACCGTTTCTATACACTCAAGGCTAGGGGAGAACAAGAAAGCTCTCCCAACGTTGTGACGGGTATGGTACAAGTTTTCTCTATTAATGTTTGTGCTTTGCTTGACCCAGGTGCTACCCTTTCTTTTGTTACACCTTTGGTATCTAGGAAGTAAAATGTACTTCCCGATGTTTTGATTGAACCCTTTTCGGTTTGTACCCCAATGGGTGACACTATAGTTGCAAAAAGAGTCTATAGGAAATGTCCTGTGATGCTACCCAATAGAGTTACTCTTGTTGATTTGGTAGAACTTGACATTTTTGATTTTGATATCATCTTGGGTATGGATTGGCTCCATGATTGTTTTACTTCCATATATTGTAGAACAAGGCTAGTGAAGTTTCAATTCCCTAATGAACCCATTTTAGAGTGGAAGGAGTAAAATTCTATGCCAAGGGGTCAAATCATTTCTTGTTTGAAGACTTGTAAGATGATAGCCAAGGGTTGTTTATACCATGTGGTGAGGGTTAAGGACCTATAATGTGAAACTCCTTCTATTGAGTCAGTCCCTATAGTGAGAGAATTCCCAGAGTTTTCTCCTAATGACCTTCGATGAGTTCCTCCCGAACGGGAAATTGACTTTAGCATCGACTTATTACCGGATACGAATCCCATTTCAATTCCTCCATATAGGATGGCTTCGGCTGAATTGAAAGAGTTGAAGCTCCAACTCAAGGATTTACTAGACATGGGTTTCATTCAACGTAATATTTCTCCATGGGGTGCTCCGATCTTGTTTGTTACGAAGAAGGATGGGTCCCTTAGAATGTGCATTGATTATCGTCAACTTAATAAGGTCACCATAAAGAACAAGTATCCTCTCCCTAGGATTGATGATATATTTGATCAACTCCAAGGTGCTACTTACTTTTCCAATATTGACTTAAGGTCGGGATATCACCAACCTAGGGTGAGAGGTGAAGATGTTCCAAAAACAGCTTTCCAAATTAGATATGGTCACTATGAATTTCTAGTCATGTCTTTTGGGTTAACAAATGCCCCGACGGCGTTTATGGACCTAATTAATAGAGTTTTCCGAGATTAGCTCGAATTATATGTGACTGTGTTCATTGATGATATTTTGATATACTCCAAGAATGAAAATGATCATGAGAGTTACTTGAGGTTGACTTGCAAGTCCTCAAAGAACACTAACTTTATGCCAAATTTAGCAAGTGTGAATTTTGGTTGCGGTCAATTGATTTTCATGTCCATATTATCTCTGGTGATGGTGTAGAGGTTGACCGAAGAAGACGGATGCGGTCAGATATTGGCCTAGACCTTTCACTCCCACAGACATAAGGAGTTTCTTTGGTCTAACCGGCTATTATAGAAGATTTGTTGATGGATTTTCTTCCATTGCTTCTCCTTTGACAGCTTTGACCCAAAAGAAGGCGAAGTTTGAATGGTCGGAAGCTTGTGAGAAAGGTTTTCAAGAGTTGAAAGATAAGCTTACCTCCGCTCCGGTGTTGACCTTACCGGAGGGTAATGAAGGCTTTGTAGTGTATTGTGATGCTTCCCGAGTGGGCTTGGGATGTGTCCTCATGCAGAATGGTAAGGTGATTGCCTATTCTTCTAGGCAACTCAAAGTTCATGAGAAGAATTACCCAACTCATGATCTTGAGTTAGCTGCTGTAGTTTTTGCCTTAAAAATATGGAGGCATTACTTGTATGGTGTGCATGTTGATGTGTTTACTGATCATAAAAGTCTTCAATATGTGATTACACAAAAGGAGTTGAACCTTCGACAAACAAAATGGTTATAATTGTTGAAGGATTACAACATGAGTGTCTTTTACCACCCCGACAAATCCAATTTGGTTGCGGATGCTTTGAGTCGTATGGCTATGGGTAGTGTGTCTCATGTGGAAGAAGAGAAGAAAAAACTTGTGAAAGATGTTCATAGGTTGGCTCTCTTAGGTGAGCAGTTAGAAGATTCTCCAATTGGTGGTTTTATGGTCCATCATTACTCTGACTCATCATTAGTGGTGGAGGTGAAATCTAAGCAACATCTTGATCCTCTATTGATGGAGTTGAAGGAATCGGTTCTTAGTAAACTCAATGAGTCATTCTACCAAGGGGGGGATGGTGTTCTTAGGTATCAAGGGAGATTATGCGTACCCGATGTTGAGGATTTGAGAAATCAGATTCTAGAAGAAGCCCATGGTTCTCCCTATTCTATACATCCGGGTGCCACCAAAATGTATCATGACCTTAGATAGGTCTATTGGTGGGATGGTTTAAAGAGGGACATAACAGAGTTTGTTGCTAAGTGTCCAAACTGCCAACAAGTTAAAGATGAGCATTTAAAACCGGGTGGTTTAACCCAAATCATGGATGTTCCTACATAGAAGTGGGAAGCCATCAATATGGACTTTGTTGTTGGGTTGCCTCGAACCAGAAAACAAAATGATTCTATATGGGTTATTGTCGATAGGTTGACCAAATCTGCCCATTTTATTCCTGTTAAGTCTACATATACTGCCGAAGATTATGCAAGAATCTACATTAATGAGATTGTGAGTCTTCATGGGATTCCTTTGTCCATCATTTCGGATAGAGGTTCCCAATTCACTTCTCATTTTTGGAAGGCTTTCCAAAAAGGTTTAGGTACTCAAGTGAAACTTAGTACCGCTTTTCATCCTCAGACGGATGGTCAAGTGGAGCGTACCATTCATAACCTTGAGGATATGTTGAGAGCATGTGTCATTGATTTCAAGGGAAGTTGGGATGATCACTTACCTTTGATTGAGTTCTCTTACAACAATAACTATCATTCGAGCATCTCCATGGCACCTTTTGAAGCTATTTATGGTAAAAGGTGTAGATCTCTGGTTGGATGGTTTGAGGTTGGTGAGTCCTCACTCCTTGGTCCAGAGATTCTCTATGAAGATGTAGAGAAGGTTCGAATCATAAGAGATAGATTGAAGACAACCTATAGTCGGCAAAAGTCTTATGCCAACAATAGAAGAAGAGATCTTGAGTTTGAAATAGGTGATCATGTCTACTTGAAGATCTCACCTGTGAAAGGGGTGATGAGATTCGGTAGAAAGGGGAAGTTAATTCCCCGGTATGTTGGTCCTTATGAGGTCTTACAACGAATTGGAAAGGTTTCCTATGAGTTGAAACTACCTAGTGAACTAGCTTCGATTCATCCAGTGTTCCATGTTTCTATGCTCAAGAAATGCATAGGCGACCCGGTGTCTATTCTAACTATTGAAGGTTTAGGGGTGGATGAGAACCTCTATTATGTAGAGGTTCCGATTGAGATCCTAGATCGCCAAGTAAAGAAGTTGACAAACAAGGAGGTTGACTCTGTAAAAAATATATGGAAGAACTATCTTGTTGAGGGTGCAACATGGGAGGCTGAAGCGACATGAAGTCCCGCTACCCTCATCTATTTACTCCTTGAGGTTAGAAATTCCTCTTAGTAAATAAATTAATAAATAATCATGAAATTTACTTGTTTTCTAAATAGGTGCATGTGTTGGTAAATGATTGTACCAATTAGAGTTCTAAGAAAATGCGTTCTTACTCTATTCTTGCACTTATGTGAAATATGTATGCATGTGTCTTCTTGAGATTTGATGTTTTGTTGTTGTATTGATAAGAACGATAGCATGGTAACTCTTGATGCATTTTTGAGCTTATGATAAGGTTGAGAAGGAAATTCCTCACTATGTATTATGAATATGTAGCTCTTATATGTTGTGCGTCATGAATTAAGTGCTATGTGTAATGTTATGATATGTGTATTGTGGAGTTGTGATATACTCCTATGAGCTGTGGCTCATTATGATTTTATGTTGTTGATTGGTTGGGCTGCTAGTATGAGTCTTTTCCTACCCTCCAAAAGATTTTAGTGTCATTCGGGGACGAATGTTCCTAGGGGAGGGGGGGAGATAATGTAACACTCCGGAAATGTCATGACTTAGACTAGAGCTTAATATATTAAATAATGTTTAAAATGATTTTTTCAGACCTATATTAATGTAATAAACTCATTTGCAAAAGGCTAGAGCCAAAACGACAAAGAAAGACCTTGACGTTCGAAAACTAGCTAATTCAAACTAGTTGACGTCCCTATGTTTGGTGATGGTTTAGAGGTGTCAAATGAAGTCCAAAACTTGTATTGAGACCTTTTATAGGTGGTATATAGTATAAAGAGTCCAAACGTCCGGTAACGACACCCCAAGGACCACCCTAAGGGTCCTTGGGGAGGACCCAAACATGGGTGGAAGGTTGCCTGGAAGCCTGCAAGCATACAGAACTGGACGCAAATCGTGCGACGCGAGGGTGACACGCAGTTCACTGACTCAAGATTTGAGAGGCAGCCTCGTGACGTGAGTCTGACACACACCTCACTGCCTCAACTCAAAATTTAATAAAAATGACGGGGTTTGGCCCAGTGACGCGCAGCTACATCCCAGAATCGTTAAAGTCATATTTTTGGTAATTTAACTTTTTAAAAAGACCCATTTAAGTGGAGGGTCTTTTGGGTAATTCATAGGACGACTATATATTGATATTAGGTCATTTTTAGACCACTTTTACACGTCCCAAATCAAATCAAACAAGTTTTCTCTCATCTCTCAAGAAACGCTCTCTTTTCAAAACTCCATTGAAGAACAAGAAGAGCGTAAAGAACAAGACGAAGACTTCAAGTTCTTCATCCAAATTTTGTGGATTATTAATCTATAATGTATGGTTTTTTCGCTCTTGGGATTCCTTTCCCCAAGAGGTCCTTTCAAGATAAGTTTTCAAAAACTTCAAATACTAGGGTTTTTACTCTACAAAACGGATTTTCTTCCATCCTAGATTTATGATTTTCAATGAAAAGTAAGTGTTTTCTATGGTTGATTTCAAATGAATTGTTGAGTATTTGATTGATAATGTCTGAATTTCGTGTGATACATGATCTATCTCTAAGTGATGGTTTCGAATGGGTTGTTTCTACTATTTGATAACGTGTAAACATTAGGATTGGAAATAAGACTTGAATGAACTCTTTAATGACCCGTTTTTCATATCCTACATTATGCATTGATCTTGTCTATGATTTGAAGAATCGTTCTTGATTATGCTATTGAGTGTTTCACTATGTTATGGTTATGAATGTTGTAAGTTGAAAATAAGTTCTTGAATAAGGTTCATGGAGAAAGAGGTAAGTCTTCTAAAGTTGTGATTACTCTACAATGTTTATGTTAGCCTATAAGTCATGATGCTATGTTATGAAAGTATGTATGATGTTTCTATATGTATATGTTGGGCTATGAACATGTTATTTGTGAGATCATGAAAAGAATAAAAAATGCAAGTTGTGATATTCTCTTGTAATCTTTAGACAAGATGATTATGAAATGTTAATATCACAAACGAAAGGTTACGATGAAAGGAAATTCTCATCTAAGACAAAAGAGCTCATGATCATGTTTATACAAGGATTTAATCTCCTATGAACTATGATAAGTTTATGATAAAAGACAACTTAAAGGTTATTCAAGAAAAGGGACTTATGCTAAGCACCGATGAACTAGATATGAGAGGTGAACCTTCCCTAGTGGAAGGTAGGTTCACAATGACTCTCATGAGATTGAGGCTACCATGTAATGTGGAACTATGGGTCTCTAATACATATCCTAGTTCTTGAACTATGTTGCCACCATAGGATACTAGCTAGTGGATCCACCTAGAAATCTATGTCATGTTAGGTTCTACTTTTGCCCGTAGACCACCTTCTTTCGGTGTGGGATTTTATGACACCAGATTCCATGTTTAGCTCACATGGTATATGTTGGTTAAGGTGAATGTTCCCTCATGTAAAATGAAAAACAAGTAAATGAACGTTGACTAGGGTGACTTGAGGAGTCTACTTAGTATAGGTAGGGGTATGGGACTCTACCTAGACATTGCACAAGTTGACTCTAAGGGAAGTTTTAGGAGATTGTTCTTATGTAATATGATAACATGAAAGGGATGATGCTTATTGTAAGATCTCGAAAATGACCTAGGTGAACTAGAGCATAACAGTTGTCAAGATGATATAAGGTCCTAAGATGGTCTATAATATGGTATTGAGGCAGTAGCTAAAGTATTAGGTGCATTGGAAGTCAAACATCAAGGAACGACCAAGACGTTCGACGACTAAGTAACCTAAGTGCCTCATATGTGGTTCTATGTGTTTATGTGTGATTTATGAGGTTTTAATGTACTTAAATGAGTTCATATGATGTATAAAGTCAGTGTGTCAAGTTTCAAGAAGTTTGGAGGTCAAACGCTCAAGAACGTCCATGATATTCGAAAGATGTGTCTTGAAATGACCTTATGTGTCTAGGCATGTTTCATTAAGTTTTACATGTTTGTTTTTGGTGAAATTCATGTGAGAGGTCCTAAACTCATATACGGTCCTGTTTAGGTTGGAAACATCCAGGAAAGTATCCCCAAGGACCATCCAAGGGTCCTTGAGGAAGGACCCAAAGTTGGTGCCAAGGCTGCCCAAGACAGCCCAAACCACGGAAGGCAATTGGCGCCTAGTGGGTCGGTCGATGTCCTGTTGGTGGTGCTCCGTCTATTGGGACTAAGAATGGGGAAAGAGGGACCATGGACAAAGGGACGGTCCGTTGGTCAATGGACGGTCCGTCGGTAGCAGGTCGTCGTTTGGGACTTAGTATAGGGAGAGAAGAGACCAATATTGAGTCTCTGAACCAAACGATGGAAGGACAGTACGGTCCGTTTGTGGACAAACGGTCAGTCGATTGCCCAACCGTCGATGGTGCTGGTCCCTGCGCAAGTGATGTACCGTGGTTTCACGATACTTTTAATGCCTTTTCCTTAAGTTTATTGTGTGTCGAAAGCCTTTTTGTGTTGATTTTTATATAAGTTTCTCTTTGTTTGCAGGAAATCTGTCCAAGGATGAACGCGGAAGTTTTTGAGCAAGAAATGCAGAAGAGACCTCCTACAGAGCTTATGACGGTCCGTCGAGGCTGTGACGGTCCGTAGGTGGCATCGTAGTAAGGAGAAAAGCTGTTGATGGAAGATGGGGAAGTCTGACCAAGTGTGGGATTATGGAAGTCCATGACGGACCGTCATAGACACGATGGTACGTCCTACTTGTTCGTCGTGATGATCAGAGAAGTAGTCCAGTACCCAAATTCCAAGAAGTTAAGTATTATGGAACGGAGACCCTCGACGGACCGTCGTGCTTGAAACGGTCCGTCATACTTGTTCGTCGAGGGGATGAAGAAAGCAGCAGAAGAATGTGTGGAATATGGGACGACGGAGGCCATGACGGTCCGTCGTGTCCATGACGGTCCGTCACGAGGTCCGTCGACCCGGACGCGTTTGGACAGATTTTCAGTAAATAGAATCCTTCTTTGATTAGGTTTTGTTTTTCTTATAAATAGTTCGAAAAACCTTGTTTTTGGGGTTAAACTTTTTGATAATTTTGAGTTCTCTTGTTCAAGTATTGAAGAATTAATTTCAGTAATTGATACACTTTTTCTGGAATTGATTGTTGGTGTTTTGTGTTGATTAATCAAGTTAAATTCTGGAATTTATTCTTTCTCATTAAAGTAAGTATATGAATTCTTCCATTAAAAATATGAATTGTGTAATTATGACCATGGGTAACTAAACTCCATACCTAGGGTTGTGGGAACCATTGGTGAATAACAAGGTAAACTCTAACTAAAATAACAATTCTAGAATGGTGTCTTGTAAGTATTGATAATTCTTTCGTGTAGAAGTCTTTTTAACGGATGGACAACGTTAGAACTCGCCTTAATGCTGCTTGTCGGACCAAGGAGGTAGATAATAGGAAAAGAATTATCAATATAGATTTAGTGTAGACTATCTAATAGGCTAGTATTGGTTGGTATGAGGTAATAACTTATTCAAATACCGAATACAATGCTTAATATGAGGTAAAAATAAGGGTTAGTAAAGCAACACACGTAGCCGGATAATGTACGGAGTGAAATTTTCTAGATGTCGGACCAAGGATTTAGAGATACATAACTTATCACTTTACATGCAAGATACTAGGATTGAATTGTTATAGTTAGAGTTATCAAGTTAGGAACCTGTGGGGAACACTTAAGCTCTAGTTACTTTTATTATTTGATTAAACTCCGAAGTTTGAATCTGTTAGTTGTTTACTTTAATTTAGTTAATCATTTTCATTAATTTAGAAATAACCCCCCCTTTTTGTCTTTTGTTTTCTCGGAAAATAGTTGGCTAAATAATAGTAATAATAGAATAAAGTTAAGTCTGAACTATTTTCCTCGTGGGATCGATCTCAACTTCATCAGTTGGGTTCTTTACTTGATACGACCGCTTTACTTCTTATTTGAGAAGTAAGTTTGAGCGTATCATTTTGGCGCCGCTGCCGGGGAAAGTTGCTTTTAGATTAACTTAAACTTATTACTAAAGTTTAGTCAATATTTTCTTGATTTTACTTTTTCTATTTTTTTTTTAGCAGAACTAACCTCCTTGTATGCCAAATACGCGGAGAGTAAGAGAACCCTTGTTTCCCTACGACCACGAATTAGAGCATACACTACGCAATATGAATCGAAACTTGGGTATTAACGATGATGATCCAACCCAGAACATCCGAGCTCCAGTTGATGCTCATGGTCGATTATTACCTGATAATCCTGGTCAAGATGCACAAAGGGGACAAAATCCCGCTCCACGTCCTCAAGAATACTACAGAGGTTATGATAATATTGCAGACTCTGATGGACCTCTTGTCTTGCCCCCTTTACCAGAAGGCCACACCTTTGTGGTAACTAGTAGTCTAATGCAAATGCTCACTGCTAGAGGTTTGTTTTCAGGGCTACCTTCTGAGGACCCACATGCCCATATAGCTAAGGTGAGGGCAGTGTGTAAAAGCTGTGTAGGGAGGCCTGATTTGAATTTGGATGTAATAGGGCTAAGAGTATTTCCTCTCTCACTGACGGGAGAGGCTGCTATATGGTTCACTGAGCTCCCTTATAACTCAATTTTCACTTGGAACCAACTAAGGGACGTTTTCTTAGCACGTTACTACCCGGTCTCCAAGAAACTAAATCACAAAGACAGAGTGAACAACTTTGTGGCACTACCAGGAGAGTCAGTTAGCAGTTCTTGGGATAGGTTCACTTCATTTTTGAGAAGTGTCCCCAATCACCGCATAGATGATGAGTCACTGAAAGAATACTTCTATCGGGGACAAGATGATAATAATAAAGCGGTATTGGATACGATAGCAGGTGGTTCTTATGGGGAGTGTCCTTATGCTGAGTTTGCCGAAAAGTTAGAGAAAATCTCCCGGAATAATAAAGCATGGAGTACTAGGAAGTCAGATACTGGGAGAAATACCTTTGCAGTGCAATCCACACACAACCCAGCCACATACGAGATTCGTGAAGAGATGGCTAAGATGAAACTGAGCTGGGTTGGTGTTAAAACATGTCACTGGGGTGCAGAAAAGATAAATGCGGTGAACTACTTGTCTAAACCACCACCACCAACTGATGAATATTATTATGAGGAGGATTCCTATGCAGTAAATGATCAGACGGGGGGTTTCCGACCAAATGCCCAAGGCTCCAATCAGGAGAATTGGCGCCAAGGTCAAGGGAACCAAGGTCGGAACTATGGTAACTATAACCGTGAGGGTAATTATGTCCGTGATGGAAATTACAACCGCGACAACAACTTCAACAGGGGTAACTATGGTAACAGAAATGATAGGAGTGGGCCCTATGTTCCTCCTCAAAATCGTGAAGTTGCTCCTAGGGATGGTGGAGGTAATATGGCGCGAGTTGAGGATATGTTGCACAAAATGATGAGGAGGTTCGATGCTAGTGATGAGCACACGAAAGAGTTAAGGAGTGATGTAGCGGGTATTGGGCAGAAAGTCGATACACATGCAATATCGATTAAGCAGCTTGAGTTGCAAATGGCCCAATTATCTGCGACTGTGAACACACGGCAACGGGCACTCTCCCTAGCAACACTGTCCAAAATCCAAAAAATGATGGACACTGTATGGCAATTGCTACTCGGGGTGGTAAGCAAACCATTGACCCACCTATGCCGTCTATTGTGGAAAAGGTGATGAGAGATAATGATAAAGTGGTAGAGGTTAGTGATGAAGTAGAAGATAACACTGAAAAAGATGCTGAAGTGCCTAAAAAGGTAACTCCCATGCCTAGACCCCCCCCCTTTCCTCAAAGATTAGTGAAAAAGACCGAGGATGGTAAATATCGGCGTTTTATAACAATGTTGAAGCAACTTTCTATCAATGTCCCTTTGATAGAAGCTCTAGAACAAATGCCCGGTTATGCCAAGTTTTTGAAAGATCTGGTTACAAAGAAAAGATCGGTCACTTTTGAGGATGATGATAGAATGCAGCATTGTAGTGCTATTGCTACAAGATCTTTAGTGCAGAAGAAATAAGATCCGGGTGCGTTCACTATTCCTTGTACAATTGGGTTATTACATTTTGCGAAAGCACTATGTGATCTGGGGGCAAGCATAAATCTCATGCCCCTCTCGATTTACAAGAAGTTGGGTTTGGGTGATCCAAAGCCCACTGCGATGCGGCTACTGATGGCCGATCGAACAGTAAAAAGGCCTATAGGGATACTCCACGATGTGCTAGTAAAAGTGGAGTCGTTCATATTTCCGGCAGATTTTGTTATTCTTGATTGTGAAGTCGATTTTGAGGTGCCTATTATTCTTGGGAGCCATTCCTTGCTACGGGTAGAGCCTTAGTTGATATGGAAAAGGGGCAAATGAAATTTCGGTTGAACAATGAAGAAGTGACCTTCAACATTTATAGGTCCATGAGACAGAGTGGTGAGCTCCAATTGGTATCTGCTATATCCTACAAAGTTGGTAAGTCACCCGAGACACAAATAGAAGAACGTCTAGGTGTAGAAGCACTGGCGGCAGTGATAATGAATTTTGATAATGATTGCATTGAAGAATATGGGTCATTAGTCGCTGCTCTTGATCGTGGTAATGTTCGGTTTAAACCGAAGAAATATGAGCTAGACATGAAGAATCGCGAGTCTCCACCCGCGAAACCATCTATAGAGAAGGCTCCAAAGTTAGAACTAAAAGCTCTCCCACCTCATCTCAAGTATGAATTCTTAGGAAACGGTGACACATTGCCGGTAATCATTGCATCAGACCTGAATGAACAACAAGTTGAGAGTTTGGTGAAAGTGCTAAAAAGGTTCAAAAGAGCTATTGGGTGGACTATTGCGGACATTATTGGGATCCCTCCTGGTATTTGTTCTCATAAAATCCAACTCATGCCCTATCATAAGCCAAGTATTGAGCACCAGAGACGCTTAAATCCACCTATGCAAGAGGTCGTGAAGAAGGAAATAATTAAATGGTTGGATGCCAGAGTAATATATTCGATCGCCGATAGTAGTTGGGTATGCCCTGTTCAGTGTGTACCTAAGAAAGGGGGAATGACTGTGGTCCCCAATGAAAAAAATGAACTTGTTCCAATGAGACCGGTGACTGGATGGAGGGTGTGTATGGATTACCGGAAATTAAATGCATGGACCGAAAAAGACCATTTTCCTATGCCCTTCATGGATCAGATGTTGGATAGACTTGCTGGAAAAGGGTGGTACTGTTTTCTTGATGGTTATTCGGGGTATAATCAGATTTCTATTGCACCAGAAGATCAAGAGAAAACCACCTTTACTTGTCCATATGGGACCTTTGCGTTCAAGAGAATGCCGTTTGGATTGTGCAATGCACCCGCCATATTTCAGAGATGTATGATGTCGATATTTTCCGACATGGTGGAAGATACTATTGAGGTTTTTATGGATGATTTTTCTGTGGTTGGTGAATCATTCGAGCGGTGTTTGAGCCATTTATCTGAGGTTCTTAAGAGATGTGAAGACTGCAATTTAGTACTCAATTGGGAAAAATGCCACTTCATGGTGAAAGAAGGTATTGTTTTGGGTCATCGCATTTCAGAAAAGGGCATAGAGGTTGATTTAGCCAAAGTCGAGGTAATTGAGAGACTTCCTCCACCTATCTCTGTAAAAGGTGTGAGAAGCTTTCTTGGGCATGCAGGTTTTTACAGGAGATTCATCAAAGATTTCTCAAAAATTGCACATCCGTTGTGCAAACTGCTGGAGAAAGATTGTAAATTTTATTTTGATGAATCCTGTCTTAAAGCATTCGGTGAGCTAAAAGAAAAATTGGTATCTGCCTATCATTATTTCTCCGGATTGGAGCAGTCCATTTGAGGTGATGTGCGATGCTAGTGGGGTTGCCCTTGGTGTGGTATTGGGACAAAGAAGGGACAAAATCCTTCATCCCATTTACTATGCTAGTAAAGCCCTCAATGAAGCTCAGAAGAACTATACAGTAACTGAGCAAGAGCTCCTTGCAGTAGTATTTGCTTTTGAAAAATTTTGCTCCTATTTGCTAGGTACTAGAGTTATAGTGCATACTGACCATTCAGCCTTGAGATATTTGATGGCAAAGAAGGATGCGAAACCGAGGTTGATTCGTTGGGTATTACTACTGCAAGAATTTGACTTTGAGGTAAGGGATAGAAAAGGGACCGAAAATCAAGTTGCTGATCACTTGTCCCGTCTAGAAGATGAAGCTATGAGAGAGTTGGGGGATAAGACTGATATTGATGACACGTTCCCCGATGAGCATGTATTGGCTGCCTCACAAGACTTGATTCCATGGTTCGCAGATTTTGCGAACTATTTAGCTAGTGATATTGTTCCATCGGACTTGTCCTTTCATCAAAGGAAAAAGTTTATGTACGATGTGAAGAAGTTCTTTTGGGATGAACCATACTTATATAGGAGCTGTGCTGATGGGCTTATTCGGCGTTATGTGCCAGAAGTTGAGATGTTGAGTGTTTTAGAGGCATGCCATTCCTCACCCTTTGTTGGACATCATAGTGGTATCCGGACAGCTCATAAGATCTTACAATGTGGTTACTATTGGCCAACTATTCATCAATATGCTCATGAGTTCACCAAAGCGTGTGATAGATGCCAAAGAGATGTTGGCATTTCAAGAAAGCAAGAGCTCCCTCTAAACCCCATTCTTGTGATTGAGTTATTTGATGTTTGGGGTATTGACTTTATGGGTCCGTTTGTGAGTTCTCATGGAATGAAGTATATTTTAGTAGCAGTTGATTATGTATCTAAGTGGGTTGAAGCTATCGCCCTCGCAAACAATGAGGGGAAGAGTGTCACTGCGTTCTTGAAAAAAATATATTCTCTCGATTTGGTACCCCACGGGCAATTATTAGTGATGGGGGATCCCACTTTTGCAACAAATTGTTCAAGGGATTATTGGAGAAATATGGGGTTCGCCATAATGTGGCCACTCCTTACCATCCTCAAACTAGTGGGCAAGTTGAAGTGTCAAATAGGGAGATCAAACAGATTTTGTCAAAAACAGTGAACGCTAGTAGAACAGATTGGTCAATGAGGCTTGATGATGCTCTTTGGGCCTACTGGACATCATATAAGACTCCCATAGGTAAGTCCCCATACCAACTAGTATATGGGAAAACTTGTCATCTTCCGGTTGAATTAGAGCATAAAGCCATGTGGGCTATGAAGAAGTTAAAAATGGACTGGAATGAAGCTGCAGAACAACGGTTAAATGGGTTGAATGAACTCGATGAATTTCGCCTAAAAGCTTATAAAATCTCAGCCCTCTACAAAGAAGAGATGAAGAAGTACCATGACCTAAAAATCGAGAAACGAGAGTTTATGGTTGGGGATTCGGTGCTTTTATTCAACTCTAGGTTGCGCTTATTTTCGGGCAAGCTCAAGTCCAAATGGACTAGCCCTTACTTGATCACCCAACTATTCCCTCATGGAGCGGTTGA
>CM040627.1:40492090-40655217 GCA_022817965.1 Solanum lycopersicoides
TAGTCACTACCTCCCAGTCTGATGAGGAGCACACACTGACCGGCACACCTTCTGGGTCAGCTGCCCAAGACGAAGGAGCATCTGGCTCCTTAGGAGTTTCTGGTCAGAGGAAGCCTCCGGTCCGCAGAAAGCCTCTGCACCCGCCACAGCTACACAGTCTGCCTTGGCTGATGAGGCTGACAGCACTGATCCACTTCTGGCACCGACTGGAGTTCCTGCCCCGGTTGCCGACCAGCCCAACCGGTGGTGTGTCGACGGGCAATACCAAGTGTACTCAGACGCCAAGGTTCTAAATGATAAAGGCGTCATGACACGGACCCTTACACTGGAGAGGCGCGTCCTTACGGGAAGTCTCCTTACCATGCCGGATATCCACACTCTCTTCACCATACACCGACTGGAGTGGACGGCTCGTTCTTTGGGCCGCTACAATGAGGAGTTGGTCCGAGAGTTTTATGCCTCTTATGTGGCCACTCTCCGATCATAGATCGATAGGCGGGCTGCCCCCGCCAAATAGGCCCCACTTGAGCACGTCAGAGTACGCGGCATACAAGTCGACATCTCCCTGCCAGCCATCTGCCGATATATGTACGGCGAGGATGTTGATACCACCAGGACACTTCTCACCGCCGAGTTCGACTACCGGTGGCAAATTGTTAAAGAGGGTCGGTTCTTACGTGATCCATCGATGAGAGAGACCACCAAGAGGTGGATGGCCCAGCACTTGTCTATTGATGGAGAGGCTGCTGATTGGGTAATGGAGCCAAAGGGAGCCATCAGGAAGGCCAACTTGACCTTTACGGCCAAGTTTCTATGGTTGATAGTCCGCCACTGCCTTTCCCCCACTGCTTCAGATAATATAGTCACATGGGATCGTGCAGTTCTGATGGCCGCAATGATGGCAGGGTTCGAGGTTGACTTCGCTTGGCTTCTACAGGCGGTCATGCACGTGAGGGCCTTCAAGGTCACCACGACTTACCCTTTTTCTTGCATGGTTTTCTCTTTATGCAGGTCCGCAGGTGTGCCCATTTGGCACATTGATCAGCTCAAGACCCCGCAGGGCAATATTGACATCGGCCTCATCAGGGTGAGGCCAATGAGTTGGCTCCACGCAGAGGGCCTCGCCCGGAGGTGGTCCCACTTGGTGAGAACCTGGCAGATACTATAGAGCATGCTTATGCGGCTTCCCAGACTGGTTCTGCACCCACTGACACTACCCCAGTCGAGTCTATCCCGGGTAGTAGCACTGCCCCGAGTTCCTCTCGCTCGGCTCCTTCCACCACTCTGGTCCCACTTGCTAGGGTCCAAAAACTCGAGGCACAGATGGATACACTTCTGCATCACATCCAGCCTTGGATGCATAGGTCTATTGCTGAGGCAGAGGAGCACTTGGAGCGCAAGATGACAAAGCACACAGAGAGGAAGATCGCAGAGGCGCATCAGCGCTTAGACGCTTTTGAGTTGCGAGTGCTAGCCCTACCAGCACCTCCGGTGTACATGTCGACCCTTCAGGCTGCGGTTGCGAGTTTGCGGGCTGATCTGGATATGATCTTAGAGGCTAGAGTGCCTGAGTCTGAGGCCCCTTCTGCAGAGCCTGCTGAGGACACAGTGATGGCTGCACTTTTTGCCACTTCTGATGTTCCACCACCTCCCCCATGAGAGCATGTCAAGAGGCACAGGGGTCGAGAGAAGTATGAGGCTAGGGCGAGGAAGAAGGAGCGCCGTGAGATGGAGGCTGCGAGGAGAGCCTCGATTGCTGACGAGGAGGCCCGTACGTTGAGGGCTGTCAAGTTAGCTGCCGGGGCGTCTAGGTCCAGAATCGCAGATACCGTGAGAGGCACTACTGATGGTGCTGTTGCTGCTGAGGAAACTACTGAGGGTGTCCAGACTATGGAGGGATTGGGTTCCGGAGAACCGGACCCACCAGCTTGCTGATCGCCGGCGCTTAGCGCCTCAGGTTTGCTTCACTTACCACTCGCGTATTTTAGTTTTTTTTATGCATTGGGGACAATTGCATATCTTTTGTTTGGGGTGGGGTAAATGGAAAGTGAGTACTTGGGTGAATTCTGAGTAGCCCAAGTTCACGATCCTCTTTTGGGGTTTTCTTGCCTGTGTTCTTTTTCCCCAAAAGACTGATTACTTTTATTGTTGAACCGGCATGTCATATCTTATGTACATAGTATAAATCTGAAGCATGATGGCTAAAACAAATATGATATCTCGATAATCAAAATGATGCATGACTTGGCATACTAATTGATAATTGTGTGGTTTGAAACATGAAATAAAGATACACTACTTCATGATCCTGAATCTAAGACTCGAACTAGGTGTCTAATAATCTGGGAATGTAAGGAATGTCAATTGAGTGTGAGGTGAATTCGAATGTCCACCATTAATACTGAGCTAGAACTTGCCTGGTTAGTCTTGCTAAAAGTGAGCCAAAACAAACAATTAGGAAAGGATCATAGGCCTTTGTTCGAAATAGTCAATCTTGAGCCTAAAAATAACGGAAAACCAAATGAAGTTAACCCTTTATTGATCCAAATGATTTGAGCCTAAAAACAGATCTTTATTTTTCATCCCAACTGATCTTCTCGGGGAACAACGTGTTGGCCCTGGTCCCTCCTTGGACATGTGCACCTCAGTTTATGCCAAAAACATAAGTTGAGGGTGGCTAATAAGCAATCTTGTCGTGGCCCTGACCCAACCATGGGTATTGTGAACCTTAACTCATGGCAAAGTCATGAGTTGAGGGTGGCTGTTATAAGGAATACTCCGGAAAATTGGGGTTGAAAGTATGAAGAGGAAGAAAGAACAAAACAAAAGTGACTAAAAAAAATAATATATATATAATATGATAATAAAACACAAGAAAAGAGAAAAGTCACTTACATCTAAGGATGAGAAAGGGAAAACAGCAAGGTAAAAAGAAAATTGAGAAATTGGGCGAAATAGAATGATAGAAAGGTGGTGCGTTTAGTCGATATGTCAAGGAGGGAAAAAAGTCACTAAAGGATACCTAAATATACCCTACCTGACCCTGAGCCTATGCTACAAGCTAAAAAAAAGTCCTATCGTGATCCTAAGAGTTGTATGGCGAACTTAAATTAGTGAAAATAAGGGCAAGCTTATGGCAATATGTATAAATGAGTTATGAATTTTTTCTGAGAGTGAGTGTTGAAAAGTAGTCCTTATACTCAAACTGAAATCATTGTGTGAAAAATGAGGATGTTATTTGAAGTGAGGACAGAAGTTGCAATTCTGGAAATATTAGCAACTCGGTGAGAAATTGAAGAGGATAGGTGTCATTGTGTAGTGAGTCTGTGTCATGGTCTGATTCTACATAAATCAATGCCTAATAGTGATAACATGCATGAACATACTGAGAATGATCGGGATTGATAGCCAAATGATTGCGAAAGCTAAAATGTGGATACTCGTGTACAAAGATTTTGTAGTGAGTCATAGTGTGTCGCTTGAGGACAAACAACGAATTTAAGTTGAGGATGTTGATGTACCGTGGTTTCACGGTACTTTTAATGCTTTTTCCTTAAGTTTATTGTGTGTCAAAAGCCTTTTTGTGTTGATTTTTATATAAGTTTCTCTTTGTTTGCAGGAAATCTGTCCAAGGATGAACGCGGAAGTTTTTGAGCATGAAATGCAGAAGAGACCACCTACGGAGCTTATGACGGTCCATCAAGGCTGTGACGGTCCGTAGGTGGAATCGTAGTGAGGAGAAAAGCTGCTGATGGAAGATGGGGAAGTCTGAACAAGTGTGGGATTACGGAAGTCCATGACGGACCGTCATAGCCACGACGGTCCGTCCTGCTTGTTCGTCGTGATGATCAGAGAAGTAGTCCAGTACCCAAATTCCAAGAAGTTAAGTATTATGGAACGGAGACCCTCGACGGACCGTCGTGCTTGAAACGGTCCGTCATACTTGTCCGTCGAGGGGATGAACAAAGCAGCAGAAGAATGTGTGGAGTATGGGACGACGGAGGCCATGACGGTCCGTCGTGTCCATGATGGTCCGTCACGAGGTCCGTTGATCCAGACGCGTTTGGACAGATTTTCAGTAAATAGAATCCTTCTTTGATTAGGTTTTGTTTTTATTATAAATAGTCCGAAAAACCTCATTTTTGGGGTTAGACTTTTTGATAATTTTGAGTTCTCTTGTTCAAGTATTGAAGAATTAATTTCAGTAATTGATACTCTTTTTCTGGAATTGATTGTTGGTGTTTTGTGTTGATTAATCAAGTTAAATTCTGGAATTTATTCTTTCTCATTAAGTAAGTATATGAATTCTTCCATTTAAAATATGAATTGTGTAATTATGACCATGGGTAACTAAACTCCATAGCTAGGGTTGTGGGAACCATGGGTGAATAACAAGGTAAACTCTAACTAAAATAACAATTCTAGAATGGTGTCTTGCAAGTATTGATAATTCTTTCGTATAGAAGTCTTTTTAACGGATGGACAAAGTTAGAACTCGCCTTAATGCTGCTTGCCGGACCAAGGAGGTAGATAATAGGAAAAGAATTATCAATATAGATTTAGTGTAGACTATCTAATAGGCTAGTATTGGTTGGTATGAGGTAATAACTTAGTCAAATACCGAATACAATGCTTAATATGAGGTAAAAATAAGGGTTAGTAAAGCAACACACGTAGCCGGACAAGGTACGGAGTGAAATTTTCTAGATGCCGGACCAAGGATTTAGAGATACATAACTTATCACTTTACATGCAAGATACTAGGATTGAATTGTTATAGTTAGAGTTATCAAGTTAGGAACCTGTGGGGAACTCTTAAGCTCTAGTTACTTTTATTAATTGATTAAACTCCGAAGTTTGAATCTATTAGTTGTTTACTTTAATTTAGTTAATCATTTTCATTAATTTAGAAATAAACCCCCCCTTTTTGTCTTTTGTTTTCTCGGAAAATAGTTGGTTAAATAATAGTAATAATAGAATAAAGTTAAGTCTGAACTATTTTCCTCGTGGGATCGATCTCAACTTCATCAGTTGGGTTCTTTACTTGATACGACCGCTTTGCTTCTTATTTGAGAAGTAAGTTTTAGCGTATCAGCAAGTTCACTACCAAGTGAGGGTTGAACTTGTAATTTCACCCCACTTCCAAATAAGAGTATTGGCGGTTACTAAGGGGCCTTTTGTGTATTTTAAATGTGTATTTAAGTCTTTAAAATTTAAAAGATTTCATTCTTCAAAATTAAAAACCCAAAATCCCTTAGAAATTCCCTAAGACTCCATTAAAGATAAAACTCAAGGAAGAGCTTGGATTGCTGATTTGAGTGGAGATTCTTTATTAACTGAAGGATTAGCTTAATTGAGGAATGAATTTTGATCCTTGAAACTCGTTTCATCAAGGATCCCAACTTTCAAAGTTGTTTTCTAAAGTTTTCAAAAGATGAATTGACTTATTTCATGATCTACCATGGGTTCTTGCATTAATGGTTTTTAATCATTGTTTAGTGATTGAATTGTTGTTATTAAGGTAATTTTAACTTAATTAAACCTATGAACCCATGTAATTGATAAACCCTAGTTTTTTTGACTAACTTATGGATTACTTGATATTGTCTAATGTTTATGAATTAATGTGTAGTTTCTTATGGGCTTTCTAATGAAGTAAGAATTGTATTCAATTGATATATAATTGGTATTAGATTGATAAATTTATATTGAATTGGCTTAGATTTCATTGAGTATTATAGTTTATGTATTGGATTGATGTTCATGGCCTTGTCGGTACTACTTGATGTAATATGACTATTTGTGTAGTTGATTATGTGATATAAGATCATATCAAGCTATATGTGAATTAAGTGAAAATATGTTTTCTTCTATAGATGTTATTTAGGTGATCATGTTAGACTAGGACTATGTTCATGTGTGTAATATTAAAGTTGAATGCATGATTGTTCCTACTTGGCTATGTGAAGTCTATAATGGTGATATAGTAGTGTATAGGGTGACTTAATGATGATAATGGTTGTCCTTATGAGCTTCTTGAATAACATGGCATATGTGCTAAAGTGAAGTATGTTGAGTCTTGTAGGTAGACTTGTGTCCCTTACTTGATGCTTGTATGAATGTGAATATGTGATGTCTTGACTTAGGAAGCTCAAGCGTCTTAGTATTGTATGTATGAATGATGTGAGACCTTGAGTGATGATAAGAGGGTCCTTAATGTGAAACCTTGAACTTAGAAGGTAAGGTCATGAAACTTGAAGTCGAAAGCCATAATGGTATCCTTCATGTAATGTAAAGATGGACTTAAGGTTGATTGGATGGAATGGTATTATATAAATCCTTAGGAAAGTCATGATGAGCTTCTTGTCGCCATCAGAAGGTAACCCTAGAGGACCTCTTTGGTAGGGTAAATGTGCTTGGGTTATGAATATGATGTAAGACCTTATGTATGAAACTTAATGTGATGTACTCTATGAGAACAAAGGCTAGAACCGAGTGAGTTTAGCAAGGGAAGTAGTTCTAGTTAAAGTGTGAGGCTATAATACAAAGAAGCCCTTCCTATTCCTTAACCATGTGCCTACATGGGATATGTCCAAGTTCTACCATTGACAAGTAGAACAACCTTATCGGAGTAGGATAGAACTTTGGATTCCATATTTTGCTACCATGGTCTATGTCGATTATTGCCTATTCTCATAATATGGGATACCTATTAGCATTAGAGAAGTTCTATGAGGTTTAGGTGGTGGTATGAGACGCTATGTAGACGTTGTTAGTAAGAGTCCCTAGGTCTTCTCCAAGACCACCACTTGAATGTCCTTTATGTAATGAATGTGTCTTAATGAACTAAGTAATGTAATGACTTATGTTAAGTAAGTATGTAAATGAATGAGTACCTAATCTAAAGTGACTTAAGGATTCCTTAGTTAAAGTGTGAAGAGGGCATATGCGATGATCTCTTCATGTCTTATCTATGGAAGTCTTGAGAATGACTCTAGTTTGGGAAGTTGGTTGTTATGTTTGACATGATCTAAACTTAGGAAATCTTAAGGATTATTTAGGTAACCTTGAAGAGGGTGAATAAGCGTTCTCTTCTAGGATTACTTAAGTAAGTCTTTTGATAACCTTGGTAGGGGATATTGTCATATCTTATATGTGTTGTATATTGGTGTATTGTAGGTGTGTATGTGTCTCATTATGAGTATCCTATAGGATCGTTTAGGAACATTTAGAGAGGGTGTATGGGCGGTCTCTCTTTATGTGACTTATGTGAACCTTAGTATAGCTTTTAGTGAGAAGACTACATTATAGGAAGTGTTAAAATGGAAGAAAAAACACTTCACTGTACAGTGAAGTAATTCACTGTACAGTGAAGTAATTCACTGTACAGTGAATATAGGTCACTCGAAAGTGTCTCTTGTGATATTTTGTTTAACTGATTTGTTTTGTGATTCTATGTTGATAAGTTTTGTTCTTATGATTATATTACGATATGTAAATGAAAAGATGCATATTTCCAATAAATGTCCGTTTTCATGATTTTTATGCATTATTTCATACTTAGTACATGTGGTTGTACTAATTCCATGCTTTTATCTATATATATAGTTCTTGGTAGGTGAGGTGTATTTGGGAAGCAAGACTTGGACCATAGCATCGTTCAAGAGAAGTTGAAGTATGTCCTCATTTGACTCGAGGGCATATATGTCTTTTATGTTTCGTATTGAAGTATTGTAATAGACTTAGTAGTACTATGTTTTCTATTTCGTATGGGCCGTGTCCCAATTACTCTTGTGTATAAGATTGATACTTGGTATTTCCTATTACTTTTATATGAAGGAATTTTTAAAGACTATGATATTATTTTGTGAAAACTTTTAATTCTACACTACTTTTCACTATGTGTATGCGATGAATGGTATGAAGGGCTTGTATGAGACCTCTCAGATGTCGAGTATACCGGTTGCAATCCAAGATTGTGTCCTAACTTCTAGGGTGTGGTCTTGGGATGTGACAAGCTTGGTATCAGAGCATAGGTTGGTGAAAGTAGTATTAGGAATCAAAAAGTCTCATCAAGTCACGTCTAGTAGAGTCTTGACCATCGGTGTGAGTCGCGACACATCTATGTGCGAGAGGCTATAGCACGATAGAGTTTTCCTTCTTTTCTACTTTTATGTCGTGGAGTAAATGTTATTAGTATCCTTGTAAATGTGTTTCCTTGTGTTTTAGGGGATGAATACTAGAAGGATGGCTGCTAGAAGGTTGAAAGAGGGAAGGGTGAATGAGAAAGCTCCTCCTCAAGATGAGCAAGTTGAGAAAGTTCCTTAAGATGGTCAAGAGTCCAAGGTGTTCAAGGTGCTCAATTGCCTCCTCAAGGTGATCATGCCCCTAATGTGGAAGGAGGTAATGAGGTTCCGGTGGAGTATCCGGAATTGACTAATAGGGAGATTAGAGAGGCTTTGCTTGCTTTAGCCCGAGCCGTGACTACTCAAGCTAATTAGAGTATGGTTCCTAGGGTGAATGTTGTAGAGATCACTATGACCTCTAGGTTGAGAGACTTTGTGAGGATGAATCCTACGATCTTTCTTGTCTCTAATGTAGATGAAGATCCCCAAGAGTTCCTTGATGGTGTGTACAAGGTGTTGAATGCTATGGGGGTTACATTTAGGGAGAAGGCGGAGTTGGCTTCGTATCAATTAAGGGATGTTTTTCAAATTTGGTACACTCAATGGAAGGATAATAGGCCGGTGGAGTCGGATCCTATTGAGTGGCAAGAATTTAAGGAAGCTTTTCTTGGTAAGTATTTCCCTGTGAGAGGAGAGAGGTTAAAGTAGAGAAGTTTATCAATATCAAGCAAGGAAATATGAGTGTTGAGGAGTACTCTTTCAAATTCTCAACATTGTCTAGATATGCACCATCCCTAGTGTCTAATCCAAGGGATGAAATGAGTCGCTTTGTGACCGGGGTAGACGACATAGTGAGTGAAGAATGCCGTACGGCTATTCTACATGATGATATGAACTTAGCTAGACTCATGGTTTATGCACAATCTATTGAAGCGTCTAAACTTGGTAGAATTGTAAGAAACTTTAAAAGGAGTGGTGCTAGTGATCAAGTGCAACCTAGGTTCAAAAAGAGGGCTCAAACTCAAGAAGAATCTAGGGGTGCTAAGGGAAGTTTGAGAAAGGAGGTAGTTCTCAAAATGGCAAACCTACATGTGCCAATTGTGGCAACAAACATTATGGTGATTGTCCATCGGGTACCGGTAGTTGTTTTGGATGTGGAAAAGATGGACAAAAACTTAGAGATTGTCCTAATAAAGATGGTAAGAAATTTGTTTCTAGTGTCCCAAAGGATGATGCTCCAACAAAGAGGCGCTTCTATGCACTCCGGACTAGAGGAGAGAATCCGGATGAGGATTATGATTATTTTCGTAAGTCTTGTTTTATCTTTTAGTGATATGAGTTCCTTCTAAGTGGGGGAGTATGGTTATAGATGGGCTAGAATTGTCCTAGAAGTTGTTGCATGTGCATGATGTTTAGGAGTTTGGTTGAAATTGAATTTCATTAAATTCTTGCATTGTGTGTTTTATGAAGCTTTGAGAATGTTGTAAAAGGTGTTTATATGATGTTACCTTGCATATTAGCATGTCTATATCATAAATTGCAAAAAATTGCTTTTTTAGAAAATTGGCCTAAATGACTGTAGCTTTGAAACTGCTCACTGTTAAAATTTGCAAAATTTGACTAATTGATTCTTTGGTCTAAAATTGTAGTAAGATGGTTAGAACTGATGTGCATGAGTGTACTAATAAATATAAAATGAGTTTTTTGCTATTTGGAATGAAAGATGTGAGTTTGGTAGCATGATGCGTTATAGAAGTTATTCTAAATTTCTTGTTGAATTGTGATTCTCTTTATTATGTGAAATTGATGTTTTCTCCTTGACAATGTGTTATATGGTTTGTTTATGTGATGCTAGTTGATTCTCTATTCTTGGAAGTATTCGAAGAGTGGCAAGTGTCATTCGAGGACAAATGTTTTCCAAGTGGGGGAGAATGTAAGATCTCAAAAATGACCTAGGTGAACTAGAGCCTAACATTGTTGTCAATATGGTATAAGGTCCTAAAATGGTCTATAATATGGTATTGAGGCAGTAGCTAAAGTATTAGGTGCATTGGAAGTCAAACGTCAAGGGACGACCAAGACGTTCGACGACTAAGTAATTCAAGTGCCTCATATGTGGTTCTATGTGTTTATGTGTGATTCATGAGGTTTTAAGGTACTTAAATGATCTCATATGATGTATAAAGTCAGTGTGTCAAGTTTCGAGAAGTTTGGAGGTCAAACGCTCAAGAACGTCCACGATGTTCGAAAGATGTGCCTTGAAATAACCTTTGTGTCTAGGCATGTTTCGTTGAGTTTTACGTGTGTTTTTTGGGTGAAATTCATGTGAGAGGTCCTAAACTTGTATACGGTCATGTTTAAGTTGGAAACGTATGGTAAAGTATCCCCAAGGACCATCCAAGGGTCCTTGAGAAAGGCAAAAAGTTGGTGCCAAGGCTGCCCAAGACAGCCCAAACCACGGAAGGCAATGGACGCCCAGTGGGTCAGTCGAATCCCCATGGGTGGTGCTCCATCGATTGGTACTTAGCCTAGGGAAGTAGGGACCAAGGCCAAGCCTCAGTCCCAGACCACTGACTAAGGAAATGTTAGAAGGGACCAAGGCCAAGCCTCAGTCCCAGACCACGGACTAAGGAACGGTTCGTTGGTCAAGGGACGGTCCGTCGATGGCACGTCATCGTTTGGGAATTAGTCTAGGGAGAGAAGATAACAATGTTGAGTCTCTGAACCAAACGACGTAAGGAAAGGACGGTACGTTTGTGGACAAACGGTCCGTCGACTGCCCAACCGTCGATGGTGCTGGTCCCTGCGCATGTTCACTACCAAGTGAGGGGTGAACTTATAATTTCACCCACTTCCAAATAAGAGTATTGGCGGTTCCTAAGGGGTCTTTTGGGTATTTAAAATGTTTATTTAAGTCTTTAACACTTAGAGGATTTCATTCTTCAAAACTAAAAACCCAAAATCCCTTAGAAATTCCCTAAGACTCCATTAAAGCTAAAACTCAAGGAAGAGCTTGGATTACTGATTTGAGTGGAGATTCTTCATCAAACTGAAGGATTAGCTTAATTGATATATGGATTTTGATCCTTGAAACTCGTTTCATCAGGGAGCCCAACTTTCAAAGATTTTTTCCTAAAGTTTTCAGAAGATGAATTGAGTTATTTCATGATCTACCATGAGTTCTTGCATTAATGGTTTTAATCATTGTTTAGTGATAGAATTGTTGTTATTAAGGTTTTTTTAACTTAATTAACCTATGAACCCATGTAATTGATGAACCCTAGTTTTTTTGACTAAGTTATGGGTTACTTGATATTGGTCTAATGTTTATGAATTAATGTATAGTTTCTTATGGATTTTCTAATGATATAAGAATTGTATTCAATTGATATCTAATTGGTCTTAGATTGATACATATATATTGAATGCCTTAGATTTCATTGAGTATTATAGTTTATGTATTGAATTGATGTTCATGGCCATGGGTAGGGCCTTATGATATTGAATTGGATGATTTGGCATTGGATTGAAGTGTTGAGGATGAAGTGGTGGTACGCTGCCCTAATTCCTTTAATTTAATGTTAATTATACTTCAATTATGTTGTGATTGGTTTGGTCCACTTATTCTGGCGGTGTTATGTGAAATGATGTGGCCTTGTCAGCGTTATTTTAAGTATATTGATGATCATGGCCTTGTCGGCATTACTTGAAGTAATATGACTATTTGTGTAGTTGATTATGTGATGTAAGATCATATCAAGCTATATGTGAATTAATGTGAAAGTATATGTTCTTCTATTGATGCTATTTAGGTGATCATGTTAGACTAGGACTATGTTCATGTGTTTAGTCTTAGAGTTAAATGCATGATTGTTCCTACTTGGATATGTGAAGTTATAATGGTGATATTGTAGTGCATAGGGTAACTTAATGATGATAATGGTGTCCTTATGAGCTTCTTGAATAACATCTCATATGTGATAAAGTGAAGTATGTTGTGTCTTGTTTAGGTAGAGTTGTGCCCGTTACTTGATGCTTGTATGAATGTGAATATGTGATGTCTTGACTTAGGAATATAAAGAGTCTTAGTCTTGTATGTATGAATAATGTGAGACCTTGAATGATGATAAGAGGGTCCTTAGTGTGAAACCTTAAACCTAGAAGGTAAGGTCATGAAACTTGAAGTCGAAAGCCGTAATGGTATCGTTCATGTAATGTATTGATGGATTTAAGGTTATTTGGCTTGAATGGTATCATATCAATCCTTAGGAAAGTCATGATGATATTTCTGTCGCCATTGGAAGGTATCCCTAGAGGACCTCTTTGGTAGGGTAAATGTGATTGGGTTATAAATATGATGTAAGACCCTATGTATGAACCTTAATGTGATGTACTATATGAGAACAAAGGCTAGCACCGAGTGAGTATGGCAAGGGAAGTAGTTCTAGTTAAAGTGCGAGGGTAGAATACAAAGAAGCCCTTAATATTCCTTAAACATGTGCCTACATGGGATATGTCCAAGTTCTACCATTGGCAAGTAGAACAACCTTATCGGAGTAGGATAGAACTTTGGATTCCATATTTTGCTACCATGGTCTATGTCGATTATTGCCTATTCTCATAATATGGGATACCTATTAGCATTAGAGAAGTTCTGTGAGGTTTAGGTGGTGGTATGAGACGCTATCTAGACGTTGTTAGTAAGAGTCCCTAGGTCTTCTCCAAGACCACCACTTGAATGTCCTTTATGTAATGAATGTGTCTTAATGAACTAAGTAATGTAATGACTTATGTTAAGTAAGTATGTAAATGAATGAGTACCTAATCTAAAGTGACTTAAGGATTCCTTAGTTAAAGTGTGAAGAGGGCATATGTGATGATCTCTTCATGTCTTATCTATGGAAGTCTTGAGAATGACTCTAGTTTGGGAAGTTGGTTGTTATGTTTGACATGATCTAAACTTAGGAAATCTTAAAGATTATTTAGGTAACCTTGAAGAGGGTGAATAAGCGTTCTCTTCTAGGATTACTTAAGTAAGTCTTTTGATAACCTTGGTAGGGGATATTGTCATATCTTATATGTGTTGTATATTGGTGTATTGTAGGTGTGTATGTGTCTCATTATGAATATCCTATAGGATCGTTTAGGAACATTTAGAGAGGGTGTATGAGCGGTCTCTCTTTATGTGTCTTAAGTGAACCTTAGTATAACTTTTAGTGAGAAGACTATATTCTAGGAAGTGTTAAAAGGGATGAAAAAGCACTTCACTGTAACAGTGAAGTAGTTCAGTGTACAGTGAATATAGGTCACTAGAAAGTCTTTTAAATTAGATATTTAGTTTAAATGCTTTCTTATGTAATTCTAAGTTGATAAATGTTATTCTTATGATGATATTATGATATATAAATGAAAAGATGCATATTTTCTATAAATGTCCGTTTTCATGATTTTTATGCATTATGCCATATTTAGTATATGTGGTTGTAGTAATTCCATGCTTTTATCTATATATATAGTTCTTGTTAGGTGAGGTGCATTTTGGAAGCAAGACTTGGACCATAGTATGGTTCAAGTGAAGTTGAAGTATGTCCTCATTTGACTCGAGGGCATATATGTCTTTTATGTTTCGTATTGAATTATTGTAATAGTCTTAGTAGTACTATCTTTTCTATTTCGTATGGGCCGTGTCCCAAGTACTCTTGTGTCTAAGATTGATGAGATTGTGACTTATTATTTCCTATTACTTTTATATGAAGGAGTTTTGTAAGACTGATATTGTTTTGTGAAAAGTTTTAATTCTGCACTACTTTTCGCTATGTGTATGCGATGAATGTATGAAGGGCTTGTATGAGACATTCGAGAGGTCGAGTACGCTGGTTTCAATCCAAGATTGTGCCCTAACTTCTTGGGTGTGGTCTTGGGATGTGACACTTATTATACATGATGTTATTCTTATATGATGTTGGTCATTATGATGAATATGTTATTGGGTTATATTGCTATATGAAGTGATGACTACTTATGCTACAAGTTGTATGAAGTAAAGCTTTATTTATGATCTCCTATCTTATCTACTTGGTTGTGTGGGTTTATGGGGATTCACATGACCATTGGACTTGTAGGTTGGGGATGAGATCATTGGTAAGTGTTTTGTGTGTTATGTTCTATGATATTTTGAATATGTAATGTAACATGACTCTATGATAATATGTCTTTGATTATGATCATGCTTTAAGTTTGATGGAATCCTTAACTTATGTATGTTATATGGTATGTATCCTTAAGTGTTATGTGCATATACCCATACTTAGTACATGTGGCGTACTAACCCCATTACTTTAAATTACTACAACTGTAGGTTCCGGCCATTGAAGTTTAAGGAGGTCGATATGAAGAAGCTTGAACTCTTTCTCCAAGTCTTGGTAGGTCCTCATGTTCGGGGACTCTATCTTCTATGTTCTAGCTTACACAGATTTTTAGTAGTTTTAAGAATAAGCTATTTCCAATATGTTCTTTGGATTCTTTTGTATTAAGGCCTATGTGTCATATTGACTATCTATTGACTAAGTCCAGATTTGCACTCTTTAGATGGTTTTATAAACGTGAGACAAGTTTTTAGAATATCGTATGCTATTATGAATGTTAAGTATAAAGTCTAAGTACACTTCAAGTAGAATGTAAAAGTTTTAAATTTTCCAAAATTTTATTGATCACATGTTATGACGAATGCTAAGGGCTTGTCTGAGTCCTCTGAGACCGACGACGTCGGTCTCATCTGGGGTATGCTCTCCGGGTGTGACAATTTTGATAAAAACTTTCATGAATTAAGTTAGAAAACATCATATAGTATCATCATTTAACACATAAGGTTAAACTTCAATTTTTCTTTAACATAGGAGCATGCTTACAGTAAACCCAAAATTACACATGAACTACTCCTATCCTAAGTTGTCCAAAGGCTCCCCTAGTAAGACATAAGGAGATAGCCAATACAACCTCCTCAATACCTACTCAAGAGATCCTTAAGACTACTAAGGATAAACATATTTCATTTCATTTATAAAAGTCACCATTCAATATCAAAGACAATAGAGAAACATACATTTACTTAGGAACTTCACATGAGAACCATCCTCCTAGACAACTTCCAAGTCACACTTAGTGCAATGTGAAAGTATCATCCCATACTACTACTTCCACTTAGTGCTCCTTAAGAATCACCCAAGACTAGGAACATCACCTCCATAACTTCATTCACATAACTTTCATCATACAAGACTTCATATTAATATGCTTCTTTAACTTTAGACATAAGACCTTCATGCTTCATTAACATTAGATATAAAATCAGCATACTTCATGAACATTAGGCGTGAAATCACATTAATCCATTAACCTTAGTAATATAGTCATCATGCTTCATTCATATAAGGACTCATTCATACATTTCATAAAAGGACACACCAAGACTCCCTCCAAATGCCTACTTGTGCAATGGATAGATAGTGTCCCATTCCACTATCTACCCTAAGTAGTACACCCTTAAGAAGACTTAGTTCACAATATTCATTTGTCGGGGCTAGATTTAACCGACATAGACCATGAGAACTAGATATTGAATCCCGATATTAACCCCTACCAGATGAGGAATCCTTACTTGCCTAAGGTAGGGTCATTGTTGAGCCTTTACATGGGGTTTCCAATAGCTACTCCTATGCGGACACATAGTTGAGGGATAAGGAGATTGCTTCTAAGTGACTCATTCATCTTCTAGCGAGGAGCACTCATCTCAAGAGGTACATTGGATACATCATCTCTACTCACGAAGTGTACCCACCCTTCTTCAAATCCTCTCGGTGCTAAGCATAACTCCCCCACGGAGTCTTAAATATTCATAGACTATAAGTTAATGGATAGCTATTTAGTACCACATTTCAACTAACGAAGTGCACTTATCCCTAGAGGTTATATTTGAATACCACAACTCAACTCGCGAAGGGCATCAACATCAAACCTATATTGGAAAGCTCATTGGGAATAATGAGGTTGCTACTAAACACTTCATCTCAACTCACTAAGAGTGTTCTCCCCAAAATTTCCCTTTTCATACCATAGAGATAGTAAGGATGGTCTAGACACTTCATCTCCACTCACGAAGAGTGCCTACCCTACTATCCCCCATTTCATTCATTGACTTAATTCATGCATTCATGTGTGTGTGTGAGTACATGTGAGCACACCTTTATATAATAACCATTATTCATATCATTGACTTCTAGACATGCTCAACCCACATTCATCACAATTCACACATGATCATACTTTACATATCAAATACATACTTCATTTAGACATAAACCCTTCATGATACTCATTTCAACCTCCTACAACATATCATACATATACATATAAAAATCATCACTTCACTTCACATATCATGCCTCCAAGGCCATTTTTACAATACACTTATAACTTGATAAACTTCAAGTAAACACCGCCACTAAAAGTGCACCATACCACTCAAATGAATTTCACAATAAGGATTAAACACATAGCCAACTTACCATTCATCCACCCTTTCACCACCTATCAACAGTTTAACCAATAATCCATCATAAAATAGCCCTTAGGGCAGTAGCTAAAACTCAATAAAACCACCAAGAAACATGTCACATCCTGATAGCATACCCTAGAATATATGGAACTCTCGGAGTGCAACCGGCGTACTTGACCTCTCAGAGGTCTCATACAAGCCCTTTCGCATCATTCATCTCATATACATATATGAAAAGTAGTGCGGAATTAAAACTTTTCATAAAACATTCTAATTGTCTTTCAAAATACCTTTCATATAAAATCAACGGAACTAAGTCTCATATCATCAAATCTTAGACTCACGAATATACTTGGGACACGGCCCATACAATCGAAATATAGTGCTATATGTCTATTACAATACTTCAATATAAAAGAACTCTAAAGACATCTATGCTCTCGAGTCAAGTGAGGACATACTTCAACTTGCTTGAACGATCATATAATCCAAGCCTTAGCCTCCAATAGCACCTTCACCTATGAATCACTGTAGAGATAGATAAAATATGGAATTAGTACAAACACATGTACTAAGTATGACTTAATGCATAAAAATCATGAAAACGGACATTTAATGGAAATATTCTCTTTTTGTGTAAAACATCATAGTATAAGCATAATAACAACATTTAATACCTTAGAAACACATAATATAACACTTAATCATTTATTCACATTTTAAGGACAACTTTAAAGTGAGCTAATTCACTGTAACCTCGCCTTGAAGAATTTCTAGCATGAAATCTTTTCACTAAAACCTATCCTAAGACTCACTTAAGTAAGACAAAGAGAGACCACCTATACACCCTCTCTAGGCACACCTAAATGATCCTTAAGACCACCTATAATGAGATACACACACTTATAATACACCAAACACATGAATATGAGATCCTCCTACCAAAGGTGATTCAAAGGTTCACTAGAGTGAGTTGTGAAGTGACCACCGATACAATCCCTTCACACACACTTAAGGGATCCTTTAGATTACCTATGATAAGATCATTCTCACTTAATGCAACAACATACATGTAATATGACATTCTCCTTTTCAAAGGTTATCAAAAGACTTACTCAAGTAAATCAAGAGGAGAATGTCCATACTTAACCTCTTCAAGATTACCTAAGAAATCCTTGAGACTACCTAAGTTTGGATCATGATTACTTAATCAACCAAATTTCCTAATTAGAGTCATCCTTAAGACTTATCTAGGTAAGATATGAAGTGACCATTCCTATGCCCCCTTCACACCTTAACTAAATAACCCTTAACTACTCTATATTAGTACTTATTAATTTAACATGCTTTCTTAACTAAAGTCATTACATTCCTTAGTTCATTTAAGAGACATTCATCACATAAGGACATTCAAGTAATGGTGTTGGAGAAGACCTAGGGACTCTCACTAACATCTTCAAAGCCTATTGTGCAATGTCGAGATAGCATCCCATACCACCACCTAAACTTCATAGAACTTCTCAAATACTAGTATGTATCCCATATGATGATAATAGTCAATACACGACATAGACCATGGTAGCAAACCATGAAATACGAAGTTGTAACCTACTCCGATGGAGGGTGTTCTACTTGCCAATGGTAGAACTTGGACATATCCCATGTAGGCACATGGTTAAGGAATATGAAGGGTTTACCTTGCATTCTAGCATTATCCTTTAACTAGAGCTACTTACCTTACCATACTCACTTGGTGATAGAATTTGTTCTCATAGAGTAATATACATTAAAGGATCATACGAAGGGGCTCCACATCTAGTTCATATCCCATTCACATTCACCCTAACAAAGAGGTCCCCTTGGTCTGCCTTACAATGACAACGAATATAACTTAATGACTTCCCTAAGGATGATATGATGCCGTTCCAGCAAACCAACCTTAAGTCCATCACTCAATACAAGAAGGATACCATTACGACTTTCGACTTCAAGGATTCATAACCTTACCACTAGGTTTACAGTTTCACATAAAGGACCTTCTTAGCATCATTCAAGGTCTCATGTAATTCATACATATAAAAATAAGAGGCTTTAGCATCCTAAGTCGAGACATCTCATATTCACATTCATACATGTATCAAGTAAAGGACAAAAGTCTACCACACAAGACACACCAATGACTTCACTTTATCACATATAACATATCATTTTGGAAGCACATAGGAATAAACATTATCATTTTTAAGTCACCCTACACACTACTATAACATCATCAATATAACGATCATAGAATTATATAGGCAAGTAAGAATAATCATATATCAACTTTAAGACTACACACATAAGGACATAGTCATAGTCTAACATGATCACCTAATATCAATAGAAGAACACATACTTTCACATTACTGAACATGTAGGTAGATATGATTATACTTCACATAATAAACTACACAAATCATCATAATACTTCAAGTAGTGCTGACAAGGCCATGATCTTCATAATACATAAATTAACGCCGACAAGACAACATCATTCACATAGCACCGCCAACATAAGTGGACCATACCAATCGCAACATAATTCAAGAGCTGCATTAAATAAAATAAAGAGAATTAGGGCAGCGTACCACCAATCCATTCTCTCCACTTCAATCCTTAGCTAAATCATCCAATTCAATACCAATAGGCCCTTACCCATGGCAGTGATCATCAATTCAATACAAAAACCATAATACTCAATGAATCTAGGTAAATTCAATACATATTTATCAATATAAGACAACATTTACATCAACTAAATACAATTATTACATCATTTAATAGCCCATAGAAAACTACACTAGAATTCATAAGCATTAAGACAATATCAAGTCAACCACAAAGTAGTCAAAATCTAAGGTTCATGAATTACATAGGTTCATAGGTTAATTATGTTAAAATAATCTAATTAACATTAATATAATCATTATATAACGATTCAAAACCTTTAATGCAAGAACCCATGGATAGATCATCATATTGGACAAGTTCATCTTTAGAAAACATAAACATCTTTTTGAATTTTGGGATCCTTGATGAATAGAGTTTCAAGCATCAAAAACCATACCTCAATGATGTTAATCAACGAAATTGATGAAGAATCACCGCTAAAATCTCCAATCCAAGCTCTTCCTTGAGTTTTAGCTTCAATAGATTTCTAGAGAATTTCTTAGAGAATTTGGATTTTGATTTTAAAGAATGAATTCATCTAGGTATTTAGGACTTATATAGATGTTTAAAATACCCAAAATGACCTTAAGTAAACGAACAAACTCTTATTTGTACGTGGGGTGAATTTACCAATTCACCCCTTGACTTAAAAGTAAAGCTGTGCAGGAAACAACCCTCACAGACGACTGCCTATCGACGGGCCGTTGGTTCACAAACGGACCGTCCTGGATGTCCGTCGATGGGTTTAGAGACTAGACATTGGGATCTTTATATCCCTAGTATATGCCTAGACCAATGTACACCAACGACGGGGCTTTGACAAACCAACGAGCCGTCGTTAGCCTCAGTCGTTTGTGGCTGGTCCAAGACAACCTTGGCTCAAGGAAAGTGTCCTTCCTCAAGGACCCTTGGTTGGTCTTTGGGTATTTCACCCAGACGTTTCCAACCCGAATATGATAGTATATGAGTTTACGACCTACCATATCAATTTCATCCAAAACGAACACATAAAACTCGACTAAACATGCTAAGACACACAAGGTCGTTTTAAGGCAAACCTTTCGAACGTCATTGACCTTCTTGGATGTTTGACCTCCAAACTTCATGAAACATGACACACTGACTATATACACTATTTTAACTCATATAAGGTCATCATAAGCTCATGAAACACACCTATAGGCACATAATCACACATGAGGCACATAGGTGACTAGTCGTCGAACGTCTTAGTCGTCCCTTGACGTTTGACTTCCAATGCACGTAATACTTTAGACACTGCCTCAATACCACATTATAAACAATTTTAGGACCTTATAACCTCATGACAAACATGTTAGGCTCTAGATTCATCTATGTCATTTTCGAGGTATTACAAAACAATAACTTTAACATTGTCTTATCATGCACATTAAACCCATTTCATAAGCTAAAAGTTGATAAAAAGAATAAACATGATTCCATTGTGTTTTTTGAAAGTAAAATTATCATTTAAAACTAATGACAACTCATTTTAATCATTAAAACATTTTCATGCAAAGACCCATACTTAGAATCAAGGAATAAAGAAGTTTGAAGTTGAAATCCTTTTTGAAATATCATTGAAATGTCTCCTTGAATGAAAGAAGGTTCAAGGATGACTACCATACCTTAAAATAAAGAAACCCACAAATTTGGTTAAGAAAACGTGAAGAACTTGGTCCTCCTCCTTGGAGCTTGAAGCTTCTTGAAGATGGAGGTTTTGGAGAAAAGATTTTTCGAGAAATTTGATTCGATATTTAGGTTTTGAATTGGTGGGTGATGAGGTTTAAAATGACCTAAATAATCCCACAAATTATACCCAAAGTTCCCAAAAGACCCCTACACTATTTGGACCCTTTTCCAAATTCAAATTTGACTTAAAAATGACGTGACAAAATCTAGGACTTGGCTGCGCGTCACGGAGCAAGATCTTGATATTGCCTTTCAACATATTAAGGCAGTGGACCTCGTGCCACTCACGTGAAACACAGGAAGCCTCAGTGCAGGGCGCGCGACGCGAGGCCACCTCCACAATTTGGCCATACACGCTGCCTTGGGCAACTTCTTGTCCAATGTTTGGGTCCTCCTTGGGGTCATTCGGGTGGTCCCCGAGGAGTCGTAATCGAATGTTTTGACCCTTGGTACATACTTCTAGGTACCAGGGTCAACCCTACTATTTTTATACACCAAACACTACCTAAAACCATGCACCAAAATCAATGACACACTAACACATTCCAAGGCACATTTTCCAAATGTCTTGGACGTTCTTGAATGTTTGACTTCCAAACTTCACCAACTGACTTCTAATGCTAAAGTACACTATTTTAATACATTATTAACTTATGAAACACATGCAGAGCTCTAGTATGACCTATTTCATTTTTAGGGTCGTTACACAGTTTACGGTCCGTCAATGCTCCTCCGTGACTCCATACTTAGAATCTTCAAATATCACTGGAATCCTCGCAGTATCATTCTATGGCCTACTAGTACGGTCAGTAAATCAATCGACGGACCTTCAATGCTCGCCGTGGTTCCACACTTGGTCAAAATTCCCTGATTTCCTTCAATGTGTGGGCTGCTCATCTCCGATCCTCATCTACGGGGCGTCAATGGATCGACGATCCGTCGATTGCTTCCGTAGGTACCTTTTTCTGCACTTTCTCAGTTGAGTCCTTCATTTTACGCCTTAACATCTTTCTAATAAAACATAATACAAAAATTATTAAAACTAATACAAAAAGGATCTAGACATGCACAACCCTTAAGTGAAATGCATTAGAAATGCCTTGAACTAACAGTACATTAACACCCTTAACTTTAATTCGTTGTTTGTCCTCAAGCAACACACTACGAGCCTAAATGACACTTACATATAAGTAGGCTATTTAAGCTCGAGCAATCACATGGTTATCTATCCCGACTCTTTCTTTTTTGGGTGCAACCATACGTCTTAGACTCGACAAGATAACTCATCTGGATTATATCATGACATGAATTTACCAGTCAACAACCACCTCCACTATTTTTCCTATGACCAAGGTACAAATTTTTCCCTTAATTTAACTAGTGCCCTCACTTCAAATGAAATCTTCAATTTTCACACAACGATTATGAGTTTTGAGTACGAGGATCAATTTCAACTCACACGCTAAGAAATAAGCTCAAGTACAGTTAGTGCTCGATGACATAGGCTTGACCTTATCTTCGCTGCTTAGGTTCTCCAAACTAGACTCTAGGATCACAGTAGGACTTTATTGGCTTGTAACGTACGCTCAGGGTCAGGTGTGGTACATTTGGGTTCATTTGGTGACTATCTGCCCTCCTTGACATTACTTGTAAGCCTTCTACCTCTTCTTACTCTATTATTTTGATTCCTATTTCCTTTGATTCATTTCAACCCTAGATGTGACTTTCACTTTTGTAGTTTTTTTTTCTCTATTTGTTCACTTTCTCTCTTTTTCATCCCTTTCAATTTTTCTTTCATTTTTGCAAAGTCACATCCTCTTCTTTACTTATTCTTTTATTTTCTTTTTCGACACCCAAATATTTTCGCACCTATTTCCTTAGGTTTTATCTTTAATAGCCACCCTCAACACATGGATTTACCATGAGTCGAGGTGCACAATACCCAAAGTCAGGTTAGGGCCAAGACAAGGTCACATTTGCATTATCAACCCTCAACTTAGGATTTTGGCCTAAGTCGAGATTGCACATTTCCAAGGAGGTACAAGGGCCAAAACATTATATTCTGGGAAGGTGAGTTGGTGAGTTAGAAAGAAATGGTCTACTAAAGGCCCAAAGAATTTGTATCGAAGGGAACATTAACTTTATTTGGTAAAACACTTTTAGGCTAGTTGTGTACTATTGAACAAAGACCTATGATCACTTCCTAACTTCTGGAGCAGATTTCTTAGCAGGACTAACCAGGAAAGTTCTAGTTCGGCACCAACTGTTGAACAATCAAGTATTCTCAGACTCACTTATCACATCGTTCCATTATCAGATTATCAGATTTCCCAGTTCAATTTTTAGTTACAAGTCATGCAGTTGGTGCATTATCATGTCATATTTAGAGCGATTACATTCAACTTATCTTAGCCTCTACATACAAGCCCTTTTATTTGACGGGTCTCAGTTTTCATTAGCCACCATGCTTCAATATTTCATGCTTATAGACATAAACTTACTAATACATTCTAGTTCAACATAAATTTAAACAGTCTCTTGGGGATAAAGAACACAGGTAAGAAAACCCCAAGAGAGGATCGTGAGTTGTGCTACTCAAACTTCACCCTAAAACTCACAATCAATTTACCCCACCCCCAACAAACAGAGTGAAATTGTCCCAATGCATAAGATATCATAGAATTTATAATGGGAAGGTGAAGCAAACCTGTGGTGCAACGCGTAGAAGACCTATAAACAACGGGTGGGTCCATTTCTCAAAGGTTGTAAGGTCAGAAATTATGTCACAATCAGCAGTGCCTGCATCTCCAAGAATGACACCATCAGTAGTTCCATCCACCACTCTGTCTGCATCATCAATAGTGTTTAGTGCTCCACGCATAGGCCCAAATTTTGATGCCCTAGTAGCCAACAATTTCATCCTCTTATGGTGAATCTCTTCATATAGTATCGAGGCCCTCTTAGCCTGCTCCACCTCCGTCCTCTCCCTTTTGCTAGAACGAGCCTTATCATTGGCCTCAACAGGACGGCCAGAACGATTCCTCTTGCCTCGAGTACGGATGGGCTCGGTCTCTGTCTCTTCAGGTGCCTTGAACAAGGTCTCAAGGACAATATCTTCAGCGAACTGTATGGAGGCATGCTCTGGCTCTGTCTCCCGCATCTCAAAGATAACATCTACATCAGCTCATAGACTATACAACTTTATCTAAATGGAAGTGATATCTGTGGTGGGGGATGGTTGTGTGAGAACTCGCAACTCAAATGCGTCCAGGCGTTTGTGAACTGCCTGGATCTGCTGCTCCATTTGCTTGTCCACCCTTTTCTCTATGCTGTTCTTGGCCTCCGCTATGGACTTCTGCCTCCAAGGCTGTATATGATGGATCAATGTGTCCATCTTAGCCTCTAGTTTTTGGACTCTCTCCAAGGAAATAACTATTGCGGCCGTGGGTGGTGTGGACCTAGATGAGTTGGGGGCCTTGCTAGCAGCATGAAAAGAAGAGGTTGGGGTTGGGTTGGGGTGGTCTGGTACGGAGGTGTAATTGTTACACCCGGATCCTAGACCCCAGATGAGACCGGCGTCGTTAACCTCTCAGAGGTCGTAGACAAGCCTCTTCTTAAATTTCATCACAATCATACAGTTAAATTTTGCGGAAAATTAAAAACTTTTAATGTACTAATGAATTATACTTAGACTTCATACTTAAGATTTATAAAGACATACGATATTCTAAAACTATCTCACATATATAGAAACCATCTAAGAGTGCAAATCTGGACTTAGCCAATAATAGTCAATATGCCATAGAGGCCTTAATACAAAACAATCCAAAGAACATAAAGGAAATAACGTATCCTAACAACTACTAAGTCTTCATAGGCAGGAATATAGATGATAGCGTACCGAACATGAGGACCTACCAAGACTTGGAGAAAGAGTTCCAAGCTTCTTCAAATCGACCTGATTAACTTCAATGGCCGGAACCTACAGTTGTAGAAATATAAAGTAATGTGGTTAGTACGCCATATGTACTAAGTATGAGTATATGCACATAACACATAGGGACATGCATGAAAAAGGAACATTTATCATCTCTTTAGAAAACATGCTAAGTCACATGAAAGTATTCAATACACTTACCATAGAACATATACAAGTTAAAGAATGATCATAATCAAAGACATATTCTATAGAATCATGTTAACATTTCATATTCAATAGATCATATAAACATAATATACAAAACACTTACCAATGATCCCATTCCCAACCTATAATGGTCATGTGAAGCCCATAACCCCACACAACCAAGTAGATAAGATAGGAGACCATAAGTAAATCTTTGATTCATATAACTTGTAGCATAGTTAGTCATAACTTCATATAGAAATATAACCAAATAACATATTCATCATAATGACCAACATTCATATAAGAGTAACATCATATATCATAAACATATATCTTTCATGTTATCATATTACATAAGAACAATCTCCTAGGACTTCCCTTAGAATAAACTTGTACAATGTCTAGGTAGAGTCCCATAACCCTACCTATACTAAGCAAACTCCTCAAGTCACCCTACTCAACATTCATTTACTTGTCTTCCATTTTTACATGAGGGAACATTCAGCATTAACCGACATAGACTATGTGAGCTAAACATGGAATCCAGTGTCTTCCGCACACCGAAAAGAGGGGTCTACCGGCCAAAGTAGAACCTAACATGACATAGCTTTCTAGGTGGTTCCACTAGCTAGTATCCTATGGTGGCAACATAGTTCAAGAACTAGGAGATGTATTAGAGACCCATAGTTCTACATTACATGGCAGCCTCAATCTCATAAGAATCATTGTGAACCTACCTTCCCGCTAGGGAAGGGACACTTCCCATATCTAGTTCATCGGTGCTTAGCTTACGTCCCTTTCTTGAAAAACCTTTAAAGTTTTATTTTATCATAAAGTTATCATAGGTCATAGGAGATTAATTCCCAGTATAACATTATCATGAGCTCTTTTAGATTAGATGAGAATTTCCTTTTATTGTAACCCTTTATACATGAGATTTACATGGCATAATCATCTTGTGTAAAGCATACAAGAGAGTATCATAACTTGAATATTCATATTCTTATCATAATCTCACAAGTAACGTGTTCATATCCCAGCATATTCTCATAGCAACATCATACATACTTTTCATAACATAGCATCATAGTTTATAGGCTAACATAAACATTTAAAAGTAATCACACTTAGAAGACTTACCTCTTGCTTCCAAGAATCTTATTAATCATGAAATATTCATAATCATACATAGTGAAATACTCAATAGAATAATCAAGAACAACTCATCAAATCATGTACAATATCAATGCATAGCGTAGAAGAAGGTAAACGGGTCATTAAAGGGTTCATTCAAACCTTAACTTCCAACCCTAACGTTTATACATTAACAAACACTAGAAACAACCCATTAGAAACCATCACTTAGAAAAAGATCATGTATCACAGGACTTTCAAATATTATCAATCAAATACTCAACAATTCGTGCGAAATTAAATATGGAAAAACATTTACTTTTCATTCATAATCATATCTAGGGTTAGGAAGAAAGATCTGATTTGTAGAGTAAAAACCCTAGTATTTGAAGTTCTTGAAAACTAATATTGAAAGGACCTCTTGGGGAAAGGAATCCCAAGAGTGAAAAACCCATACCTTATAGATGAAGAATCCACGAAATCTGATTTGAAACTTCGAAATCTTCGTCTTCTTCTTAAGCTTTTCTTGTTCTTCGATGGAGTTTGGAAAAGAGAACGTTCTTGAGAGATTGGAGAAATTTCGTTTGATCTGATTTGGGACGTGTAAAAGTGGTCTAAAACTGACCTAATATCAATATATAGTCGTTTCATGAATTACCCAAAAGACCCTCCACTTAAATTACCAAAACGCCCCTCCTAAATTGACTAAAACTAGGAGAACATTTGACTTAGACAAATTCTAAAAATTTGCTTAAGGGTCTCGGGTTTGACCATTTAAATTAATTAATTAAGTTGCTAATTTAATTAATTAAGTGACCTAGGGTAATTACTAAAGTACCCCTAAGTCATTTGGACCATAACCAACCTCTTTGGACCATCCTAGTTTAGGTACTAGGATATTTCTTTAGATAGATACGCGGCTAGTGTCACCCGTTTATGTCTTAGGATTTTGGGCACACTAGTTGGTTCATTTTAGTTAGTCTTAGGTTAGTTAGCTAGGTAGGTAAGTTAGGTAGAGCCTATGATTGGTTAGGAAGATCGAACCCATGTGGCTGGACCCTACGCGTGCCTGCCCTCTAACCGCCCTAACTGAATCGGTTGGGCTTGGTCTCTCGGCCGGTAGCACATGTGCTTGCACATGAGTTGCCGTGCACTTTCCTAACCGTGAACTATGGAAAGTTCACTTATTGTCCAAGGATCCTCACTATGTCCTTGGTCACTGCTTAATCTACATGATCATTTTAAACGATCATGTGCTATGATACCTAGGGTTGACACTTGGATGCCTAGTACCTAATGTGTGTATGCGATGAATATAATTATTTTATCTTAGGGTCTTCATTGCAAGTACAATTCCTAAACAAGCTGGGATTGTAGCATATGAACATCAAAGTGTATATTAATTTACTTGTGTATACATATAAAAATTGGCTAACACTCTTAAGCAAATATTCTCTAACATGCCCAATATTACTCAATATTGGGCATTAGGATGCTTATGTACGCAATACATTTTCTTAAAACCTAATAGGCTCTTAACTAGACAAGTACATTTTATGGAATGTTACATTATCCCCCACTTAGGAACATTCGTCCCGAATGCCACTAAAAATTTTTGGAGGGTAAGGAATAGACTCAATACTAGCAGAATTACAACCGGCACATAACATATCATTACATTTAGCACTCAATTTATGATGCACAAACATATAAGAGTTACATATTCATAACACATAGTGAGGTATTTCCTTCTCAACCTTATCATAAGCTCAAAATGCATCAAAGAGTTACGATGCTATGAATCTTCTCAAGATAACAACAAAACAACAAAATCTCAAGAAAACATATGCATACTAGTTTCACATAAATGCAAGAATAGAGTATTAAAACATCTTCTTAAAACTCTAGTTGGTACTATCTTTTACCAAAACATGCACCTATTTAGTAAACAAGTTAATTTCTTTCATTCTTTTTAAATTGGGCATGAAGTCTTTATAAGCCAATCTTTATTGGCTATGCCCATTCTTTGATTATTTGCATAATATATAGTTCTTGGGGCATATATTCATACTCCAATATTGACATAAACCAATAACTATTAAAACTTCATTCTTATCAAATACTGATGATTTGACATTCTCATGCTTTGCTTACTTAGTTCACTTTGAACTTACATTTCTTCTTCTTTGATCTCACGTTCACTTTGATCATGCTAGGTTGACTTAGGATATTCTTTTAAGACTTCCATTGGGATCTTTCTGTGGAGTGACTAAGAATGACTTACATCATTACTTAATCTAACCTCACCCTTTGGTCATCCTATCCGAACACCCCTCAGCTTCCTACTGCTTTCTTTATTTCTTTCTTACTTTCTTACTGAAATCTTGAGCATTATACATACTACTAGAATCGGAAATAGATAGAACTAGGGAGATTAATATTCGATAATTTCATTGGGAACAACCCTAGTTTCGGTTTTCTTGAATTCAATACATTTGAAAAGCCTCCTTTATCCTCACCACATGGTATAAACAAACCCTGGCTATCCTCTTACAAACCTTTAAACACGAAATAGTTTGACCCCTTGGCATAGAGTTTCCCCCCTTCCACTCTAGAATAGGTTCATTACGGAATTGAAACTTCACTACCCTTCTTCTACAATCTACGAAAGCAAAACAATCATGAAGCCAATCCATACCCAAGATGATATCAAAATCAAACATGTCAAGTTCTACCAAATCAACAAGAGTAACTCTATTGGGCAACATGACAGGGCAATTCCTATAGACTCTTTTTGCAACTACAGAATCACCCATTGGGTTACAAACGGAAAAGGGCTCAATCAAAACATCGGGAAGTAAATCAAACTTCCTAGCTACCAAAGGTGTAACAAAAGAAATAGTAGCACCTGGGTAAAGCAAAGCATAAACATCAATAGAGAAAACTCGTAACATACCCGCCAAAACGTCGGGAGAGATTTCTTGTTCACCCCTAGCCTTGAGTGCATAGAAACTGTTTCTTTTTGGAGCTTCAGAATTAGGACCGCTTGATTGAGCTGGACTATTACCGTTACCTTGACTTCTCACATTAGGACAATATTTCACCATATAGCCACCTTTCCCACAACCATAGCAACTATTAGTTCCAACAAGACATTCTCCCCCGTGCTTCTTACCACACTTACCAAAAGTTGGTCTTTCTCTTGGTGGATCAACATTTCTCCCCTCTTGAGGTTTAGGATTAGAACCTCTGTAACATTCCGAAAAATGTACTTGTCTAGTGAAGAGCCTTAGAATAAGTATTGGGGTACATAGGCATCCCAATGTCTAATATTTAGTAATATTGGGCATACTAAAGAATATTGGCTTAAGGGCGTTAGCCAATTTTTATATGTATTCACAAGTAACTTATAACTTATAAATATCTTTGATGTTCAAATGCTCCAATCCAAGCTTGTTTAGGAATTGTACCTGCAATGAAGACCCTCAACTAAAAAATTTAGATCGTTAATACACATATTGATCTCAACTCAACACATTATGTACTAGGCATCAAAAGTGTCAAGCCTAGTACCATAACACATAACCGTTGAAAATGATCATGTAGATTAAGCAGTGCCCAAGGACATAGTGAGGATACTTGGGACAATAAGTAAACACTCCAAATGAACCTTCCAGAATAGTTAGTTAGAACATACACGCAACACATGTGCAACCGGCCAAGGGACCACTCTAACCGATTCGGTTAGAGCGGTTGGGGACAGGTGCACATACGGGTCCAGTCACATGGGGCCAGGCTCCCTAACCGGTATTAGACCCTAACTAACTGACCTAACTAAGTAACTAACCTAGGACAAACGAAAAATAACTAACCGAGGGACCCGAAAACCTAAGACCTAATCGGGTGTCACCAAACCGTGTAACTAACTAAGAGACAACCTAGTACCTAACCTAGGATGGTCCAAAGGGTTGGTTATGATCCTAACCACTCATGGATACTTTAGTAATTACCTTAGGTTACTTAATTAATAAATTTAGCAACTTAATTAATTAATTTAAATGGACAAAACTGAAACCCTTAAGCAATTTCCAGATTTTGGTTAAGTCAAGCGTTCTTCTATTTCTAGCCAATTTAGGAGGGGCTTTTTGGGAATTAGCTAATTGGTTATGTTACAAACGACTTTGCGGTACTTTAGTAGTTACCCTAAGTCCCCTAATTAATTCAATTAGCAACTTAATTAATTAATTTAAATCCTAGTCAAACCCGAAGACCCTAAGTCAAATGTTCTCCTAGTTGTAGTCAATTTAGGAGTGGTGTTTTATGTAATTTAATTGGAAGGTCTTTAGGGGATTATATGGGATGTATATATATATATATATTAAGTCAGTTTTAGATCACAATTACACTTCCCAAATAAGAATCGAACGAAATTCTCTTAATCTCTCAAGAACGCTCTCTTTTCCAAACTCCATTGAAGAACTAGAAAAGCTTAAGGAAGAAGACCAAGGTTTCAAAGTTTCCAATGAAGATTTCGTGGATCAACTAAGTTTTCAAGAACTTCAAATACTAGGCTTTTTACTCTACAAAACGGATTTTTTTCCTAACCCTAGATTTATTATTTTCAATGAAAAGTAAACATTTTGTATATCTAATTTTGCATGAATTGTTGAATAATTGATTGATAATGTTTGAATAACATGTGATACATGATCTTTCTCTATGTGAAGGTTTTCAAATGGGTTGTTTGTATTGTTTGATAACGCGAAAATGTTAGGGTTAAAATTTATGGTTTGAATGAACCCTATAATGACCCGTTTACCTTCTCCTATGCTATGCATTTATCTTGCACATGATTTTATGAGTTTTTCTTGATTATGTCATTGAGTATTTCACTATGTATGAATATGAATATTGCATGATGAATAAGATTCTTGGAAGCAAGAGGTAAGTCTTCTAAAATTGTGATTACTGTAAGATGTTTATTCTAGTCTATAAGTCATGATGCTATGCTATGAAAGTATGTATGATGTTGCTATGTGAGTATGCTGGCTATTAACATGTAAATGGTCAGATTATGATAAGAATACGAATATGCAAGTTTATGTTATCCCTTGTAAGGTTTTAACAAGGTGATTATGTTATGTTAATCTCACATAAGAAAAGATAGGTTATGATGAAACGACAATTCTCATCTAATATAAAAGAGCTCATGATCATGTTATACAGGGAGATAATATCCTATGACCAATGATAATTTTTTTAATAAAAGACAAATTAAAGATGATTTCAAAAAAGGGACTTAAGCTAAGCACCGATGAACAAGATATGGGAAGTGTCCCTTCCCCAGCGGGAAGGTAGGTTCACAAGGATTCTCATGAGATTGAGGATGACATGTAATGTGGAACTATGGGTCTCTAATACATATCCTAGTTCTCGAACTATGCTGCCACCATAAGATACTAGCTAGTGGATCCACCTAGAAAGCTACGTCATGTTCGGTTCTACTTTGGTCGGTAGGACCACCTCTTTTCGGTGTGGGGAAGACACCGGATTCCATGTTTAGCTCACATGGTCTATGTCAGTTAATGCCTATGTTCCCTCATTTAAAATGAAAGACAAGAAAAAGAACGTTGACTAGAGTGACTTGAGGAGTTTGCTTAGTTTAGGTGGTGGTATGGTACGCTACTTAGACATCGCACAAGTTGACTCCAAGGGAAGTTCTAGGAGAATGTTCATAACTAATATGATGATACGAAAGATATATATTTATGATATATGATGTTACTTTTATGAATGTTGGCTATTGTGATTGAATATGTTATTTGGCTATATTGTTATGTGAACGATAACTAACTATGTTAAAATTATATGATACAAGTTTTACTTATGGTCTTCTATCTTATCTACTCGGTTATGTGGGGTTATGGGTCTTCACATGACCATCACACTTGTAGGTTGGATATGGGATCATTGGTAAGTGTTTTATATGTTATGTTTATATGATCTATTGAATATGAAATGTTAACATGATGCCATGAGAAGATGTCTTTGATTATGATCATACTTTAAGTGATCAAATAATTGGCTTGTATATGTTATATGGTATGTGCATTGAAGATTTTCATATGACTTGGCTTGTTTTTATAATAAGATGATAAATGATACTTTTTCATGCATGTCCCTATGTGTTCTGTGCATATACCCATACTTAGTACATGTGGCGTACTAACCCCAGTACTTTATATTACTACAATTGTAGGTTCCGTCCATTAAAGTTAAGCATGTCGATTTGAAGAAGCTTGGAACTCTTTATCCAAGTCTTGGTAGGTCCTAACACCCCGAACATAAGGACCTACCACGACTTGGAGAAAGAGCTCCAAGCTTGTTCAAATTGACCGCTTTAACTTCAATGGTCGGAACCTACATTTGTAGTAAAATAAAGTAATGGGGTTGGTATGCCACATGTACTAAGTATGGGTATATGCACATAACGCATAGGGACATGCATGAAAAGGATCATTTATCATCTCTTTAAAAAACATGCTAAGTCATATGAAAGTCTTCAATGCACATACCATATAACATGTACAAGTTAAAGCATGATCATTATCAAAGACATATTCTCATAGAATCATGTTAACATTTCATATTCAATAGATCATATAAACAATATACAAAACACTTACCAATGATCCCATCCCAACCTACAAGTGCAATGGTCATGTGAAGCCCCATAACCGCACACAACCAAGTAGATAAGATAGGAGACTATAAGTAAAGTTTTGCTTCATATAACTTGTAACATAGTTAGTCATCACTTCATATAGCAATATAACCAAATAACATATTCATCATAATGACCAACATTCATATAAGATTAACATCATATATCATAAGCATATATCTTTCATGTTATTATATTACATAAGAACAATCTTCTAGGACTTCCCTTAGAGTCAACTTGTGCAATGTCTAGGTAGAGTCCCATACCCCTACCTAAACTAAGCCAACTCCTCAAGTCACCCTAGAAAACGTTCATTTACTTGTCTTCCATTTTTACATGAGGGAATATTCAACATTAACCGACATAGATCATGTGAGCTAAACATGGAATCCATTGTCTTCCCCACATCGAAAAGAGGTGGTCTACCGTCCAAAGTATAACCTAACATGACATAGCTTTCTAGGTGGATCCACTAACTAGTATCCTATGGTGGAAACATAGTTCAAGAACTAGGAGATGTATTAGAGACCCATAGTTCCACATTACATGGCAGCCTAAATCTCATGAGAATCATTGTGAACCTACCTTCCCACTAGGGAAGGGACACTTCTCATATCTAGTTCATCGGTGCTTAGCTTAAGTCCCTTTCTTGAAAAACCTTTTAAGTTTTCTTTAATCATAAACTTATTATAGGTGATAGGAGATTAACTCCCTCTATAACATGGTCATGATCTCCTTTATATTAGATGAGAATTTCCTTTCATTGTAAACCTTCATACGTGAGATTTACATGGCATAATCATCTTTTGTAAAGCATACAAGAGAGTATCATATCTTGCATATTCGTATTGTTATCTTAATGTCACAAGTAACGTGTTCATAGCCCAACATATTCTCATAGCAACATCATACATACTTTCCATAACATAGAATCATAGTTTATAGGCTAACATAAACATTTAAGAGTAATCACACTTAGAAGACTTACCTCTTGCTTCCAAGAATCTTATTCATCATGAAATATTCATAATCATACATAGTGAAATAGTCAATAGCATAATCAAGAACAACTCATCAAATCATGTACAAGATCAATGCATAGCGTAGAAGAAGGTAAACGGGTCATTAAAGGGTTCATTCAAACCTTAAATTCCAACCCTAACGTTTATACATTAACAAACACTAGAAACAACCCATTCGAAACCATCACTTAGAGAAAGATCATGTATCACACGAAATTCAAACATTATCAATCAACTACTCAAAAATTCGTGCGAAATTAAATATGGAAAAACGTTTACTTTTCATTGAAAATCAAAAATCTAGGGTTAGGAAGAAAAATCCATTTTCTAGGGTAAAAACCCTAGCATTTGAAGTTCTTGAAAACTTATCTTGAAAGGACCTATTTGGGAAAGGAATCCCAAGAGTGAAAAACCATACCGTATAGATGAAGAATCCACGAAATCTGATTGGAAACTTCGCAACCTTCGTCTTCTTCCTTAAGCTTTTCTTGTTCTTCAATGGAGTTTGGAAAAGAGAGCGTTCTTGAGAGATTGGGAGAAACTTCGTTTGATATGATTTGGGACATGTAAAAGTGGTCTAAAGCTGACCTAATATCAATATATAGTCGTTCCATGAATTACCCAGAAGACCCTCCACTTAAATTACCAAAATGCCACTCCTAAATTGACTAAAAATAGGAGAACATTTGACTTAGCAAAATTCTGAAAATTTGCTTAAGGGTCTCGGGTTTGACCATTTAAATTAATTAATTAATTTTCTAATTTAATTAATTAAGTGACCTAGGGTAATTATTAAAGTACCCCTAAGTCGTTAGGACCATAACCAACCCCGTTGGACCATCCTAGGTTAGGTACTAGGATGTTTCTTTAGTTAGATACTCGGCTAGTGTCACCCGATTAGGTCTTAGGATTTCGGGCACACTAGTTGGTTCATTTTAGTTATTCCTAGGATAGTTAGCTAGTTAGGTAAGTTAGTTAGAGCCTATGATTGGTTAGGAAGATCAGACCCATGTAGCTGGACCCTACGCGTGCCTGCCCTCTAACCGCCCTAACTGAATCGGTTGGGCTTGGTCTCTCGGCCGGTAGCACATGTGCTTGCACATGTGTTGCCGTGCACTTTCCTAACCGTGCACTCTGGGATGTTCACTTCTTGTCCAAGGATCCTCACTATGTCCTTGGGCAATGCTTAATCTACCTGATCATTTTAAATGATCATGTGCTATGATACCTAGGCTTGACACTTGGATGCTTAGTACCTAGTTGTGTATGCGATGAATATAATTATTTTAGCTTAACGTCTTCATTGCAGGTACAATTCCTAAACAAGCTTGGATTGGAGCATTTGAAGATCAAAGTGTATATTAATTTACTTGTGTGTACATACAAAAATTGGCTAACACCCTTAAGCAAATATTCTCTAATGCCCAATATTACTCAATATTGGGCATTAGGATGCCTATGTACCCCAATACATATTCTTAAAACCTAATAGGCTCTTTACTAGACAAGTACATTTTCTGGAATGTTACATTACCTCCCCCCCCCTTAGGAACATTCGTCCCCGAATGACACTAAAAATATTTGGAGGGTAAGGAATAGACTCAGTACTAGCAGCACAACCAGCACATAACATATCATTACACTTAGCACTCAATTTATGATTCACAAACATATAATAGCTACATATTCATAAAACATAGTGAGGGATTTCCTTCTCAACCTTATCATAAGCTAAAAATGCATCAAAGAGGTACCATGCTATCAATCTTCTCAAGATAACAACAAAACAGCAAAATCTCAAGAAAACATATGCATACTAGTTTCACATAAGTGCTAGAATAGAGTATGAAACATCTTTTTAAAACTCTAGTTGGTACTACCTTTTACCAAAACATGCACCTATTTAGTAAACAAGTTAATTTCTTTCATTCTTGTTAAATTGGGCATGAAGTATTTATAAGCCAATCTTTATTGGCTATACTCATTCTTTGATTATATGCATAATATATTGTTCTTGGGGCATATATTCATACTCCAATGTTGGCATAAACCAATAACTGTTAAAACTTCATTCTTATCAAATACTGATGATTTGGCATTCTCATGCTTTGCTTACTTAGTTCACTTTGAACTTACATTTTTTCTTCTTTGATCTCACGTTCACTTTGAACATGCTAGGTTGACTTAGGATATTATTTTAAGACTTCTATTGGGATCTTTCTGTGCAGTGACTAAGAATGACTTACATTATTACTTAGTCTAACCTCACCCTGTGGTCATCCTATCCCAACACCCCTCATCTTCCTACTTCTTTCTTGCTTTCTTTCTTACTTAAATCTTTAGCATTATACATACTACTAGAATCGGAAATAGGGAGAACTAGGGAGATTAACCTTCGACAATTTCATTGGGAACAACCCTAGTTTCGGTTTTCTTGAATTAATACGTTTGAAAAGCCTCCTTTATCCTCACCACATGGTATAAACAACCCATGGCTATCATCTTACAGGCCTTTAAACACAAAATAATTTGACCCCTTGGCATAGAATTTCCCCCATTCCACTCTAGAATAGGTTCATTAGGGAATTGAAACTTCACTACCCTTGTTCTACAATCTACGGAAGCAAAACAATCATGAAGCCAATACATACCAAAGATGATATCAAAATCAAACATGTCAAGTTCTACCAAATCAACAAGAGTAACTCTATTGGGCAGCATGACATGGCATTTCCGATAGACTTTTTTTGTAATTACAGAGTCACCCATTGGGGTACAAACGGAAAAGGGCTCAATCAAAACATCGGGAAGTAAATCAAACATCCTAGCTACAAAAGGTGTAACAAAAGAAAGAGTAGCACCTGGGTCAAGAAAAGCATAAACATTAACAGAGAAAACTCGTAACATACCCACCACAACGTTGGGAGAGATTTCTTGTTCACCCCTAACCTTATGTGCATAGAAACGGTTCCTTTTTGGAGCTTAAGCATTAGGACCGCTTGGTTAAGATTGAATATTAACCTTACCTTGACTTCTCACATTAGGACAATCTTTCACCATATGGCCACTTTTGCCACAACCATAGCGACTATTAGCTCCAACAAGACATTCGCCCCCATGCTTCTTACCACACTTACCACAAGTTGGTCTTTCTCTTGGTGGATCAACATTTCTCCCCTCTTGAGGTTTAGGATTAGAACCTTTATCATTGTGATTCTTGGAGAAATCTGAAGGAATTTGGTTTGAAAACCTCTTGTTAAACTTAGGTTTGTATTGAACATCAAGCCTACTTTTGGAGAACCACTCTCAAAAGACTTTGCCTTCTTAGATTCCCTATTTCTCTTCCTTAGGCGACTTTCCTCAACCTGTTGAGCATGAACCATAAACCTAGAAAGATCCATATAGTCATGAAGCATTGCTGAACGACATTCTTCTTCAAGCTCTTCGGACATTCCTGTTAAATAACGGCTCATTTCATCCCTAGCATTAGAAACCAAAGAAGAAGCATATATGGACAACTTAATGAACTTCAATGAGTATTCCTTAACGCTCATACCTCCTTGACGAAGGTTGATGAACTCTTCTACCTTAGCTTCTCTTTTCTCCCTTGGGAATAATCTGTGAAGAAAGACCTTTTTGAAGATCTCCCAAGTCACGGGACCATCTCCTAAAGCCCTACTATCCTTCCAAAGATTGTACCATGTCTGAGCCACGTCCTTGAGTTGATAAGCAGCAGTTTCAGCCTTTTAAGTAGTACTCACCCCCATAGCAAACAAAATCTTGTAGACCTCATCAAGGAAATCTTGGGGGTCCTCATCAACTTTTGATCCATGGTACATGGGAGGATTCATCCTCGTAAATTCTCTAAAATGGCTAGCCATAGTACTAGCATGCTGGTTTTCTTGAGGTGCAACCTATTTGTTAGCTTGAGACGTGATGGCTTGAGCTTGGGTGGTGATGGCTTGTGCCATTTGGAATAGGGCTGCCATCACCTCACCATCCGTCGTAGCCGGAGGATTCATCGGAACTTGATCATTTGCAGAACTTGCACTTTAGTAGCATTTCAGTTACCTAGGGGAGTAGCTCCCGCATTAGCGATCTCCCCTCCTACCCTTCTAGCGGTTGTCGTTCTTGTGTTCATCGCCTATATACAGAAGAAAGGGATTAGATGCTAATAGACACATAATGTCAAAACTCTAAAAGCACGACATAGGAGTATCAAGAAAAGAAAGTTCCCTAATCATCACATAGCCCCTCGCCCACGATTGTGGCGCGCTTCACAACCATGAACAAGACACTAGGTAATATGGTTTAGTGAGACATTGATCCTAAGGATATTTAACCTCATACTCTGATACCAAGTTTGTCACACCCGGATCCTAGACCCCAGATGAGACCGGCATCGTTAACCTCTCTGAGGTCGCAGACAAGCCTCTTCTTAGCTTTCATCACAATCATACAGTTAAATTTTGCGGAAAATTTAAAACTTTTAATATAATTATACTTAGACTTCCTGCTTAAGATTTATAAAGACATACAATATTCTAAAACTATCTCACATATATAGAAACCATCTAAGAATGCAAATCTGGACTTAGCCAATAATAGTCCATATGCCATATAGTCCTTAATACAAAATAATCCAAAGAACATAAAGGAAATAACGTATCCTAACAACTACTAAGTCTTCATAGGATGGAATATAGATGATAGCGGCCCGAACATGAGGACCTACCAAGACTTGGAGAAAGAGTTCCAAGCTTCTTCAAACTGACCTGCTTAACTTCAATGGCCGGAACCTACAGTTGTAGTAATATAAAGTAATGGGGATATGCACATAACACATAGGGACATGCATGAAAAAGGATTATTTATCATCTCTTTAGAAAACATGCTAAGTCATATGAAAGTCTTCAATGAACATACCATATAACATATATAAGTTAAAGCATGATCATAATCAAGGACATATTCTCATTGAAACATGTTAATATTTCATATTAAATAATCATATAAACATAATAATTAAAACACTTACCAATGATCCCATCCCCAACCTACAAGTGCAATGGTCATGTGAAGCCCCATAACCCCACACAACCAAGTCGATAAGATAGGAGACCATATGTAAAGCTTTGCTTCATATAACTTGTAACATAGTTAGTCATCACTTAGAGTCAACTTGTGCAATGTCTAGGTAGAGGCACATACCTCTACCTATACTAAGCAAACTCCTCAAGCCACCCTAGTCAACGATCATTTACTTGTCTTCCATTTTTACATGAGGGAACATTCATCATTAACCGACATAGACCATGTGAGCTAAACATGGAATCCAGTGTCTTCCGCACACCGAAAAGAGGTGGTCTACCGGCCAAAGTACAACCTAACATGACATAGCTTTCTAGGTGGATCGACTAGCTAGTATCCTATGGTGGCAACATAGTTCAAGAATTATGAGATGTATTAGAGACCCATAGTTCTACATTAAATGGCAGCCTCAATCTCATTAGAATCATTGTGAACCTACCTTCCCGCTAGGGAAGGGACACTTCCAATATCTAGTTCATCGGTGCTTAGCTTAAGTCCCTTTCTTGAAAAACCTTTTAAGTTTTCTTTTATCATAAACTTATCATAGGTGATAGGAGATTAACTCCCTGCATATCATGATCATGAGCTCTTTTAGATTTGATGAGAATTTCTTTTCATCGTAACCCTTCATACGTGAGATTTACATGGCATAATTATCTTGTGTAAAGCACACAAGAGAGTATCATAACTTGCATATTCGTATTCTTTTCATAATATCACTAGTAACGTGTTCATAGCCCAACATATTCTCATAGCAACATCATACATACTTTTCATAACATAGAATCATAGTTTATAGGCTAACATAAACATTAAGAGTAATCACACTTACAAGACTTACCTCTTGCTTCCAAGAATCTTAATCATCATGCAATATTCATAATCATACATAGTGAAATACTCAATAGCATAATCAAGAACAACTCATCAAATCATGTACTAGATCAATGCATAGCGTAGAAGAAGGTAAATGGGTCATTAAAGGGTTCAAACTTTAAATTCCAACCCAAACGTTTATACATAAACAAACACTAGAAACAACCCATTCGAAATCATCACTTAGAGAAAGATCATGTATCACACGACATTCAAATATTATCAATCAAATACTCAACAATTCGTGCGAAATTAAATATGGAAAAATGTTTACTTTTCATTGAAAATCGTAAAGATAGGGTTAGGAAGAAAAAATCGTTTTGTAGAGTAAAAACCCTAGTATTTGAAGTTCTTGAAAACTTATCTTGAAAGACCTCTTGGGGAAAAGAATCGCAAGAGTTAAAAACCCATACCTTATAGATGAATAATCCACGAAATCTGATTGGAAACTTCAAAACCTTCGTCTTCTTCCTTAAGCTTTTCTTGTTCTTCAATGGAGTTTGGAAAAGAGAGCGTTCTTGAGAGATTGAGAGAAATTTCTTTTGATCTTCTTTGGGACGTGTAAAAGTAGTCTAAAACTGATCTAATATCACTATATAGTCGTTCCATGAATTACCCAAAAGACCCTCCACTTAAATTACCAAAACACCCCTCCTAAATTGACTAAAAATAGGAGAACATTTGACTTAGACAAATTCTAAAAATTTACTTAAGGGTCTCGGGTTTTACCATTTAAATTATTAAGTTGCTAATTTAATTAATTAAGTGACCTAGGGTAATTAATAAAGTACCCCTAAGTAGTTAGGACCATAAGCAACCCCTTTGGACCATTTTAGGTTAGGTACTAGGATGTTTCTTTAGTTAGATACTCGGCTAGTGTCACCCTGTTACGTCTAAGGATTTCGGGCACACTAGTTGGTTCATTTTAGTTAGTCCTAGGTTAGTTATCTAGTTAGTTAAGTTAGTTAGAGCCTATGATTGGTTAGGAAGATCGGCGCCACTTGGCTGGACCCTAGGCGTGCCTGCCCCGTAACCGCCCTAACCGAATCAGTTAGGCTTGGTCTCTCGGCCGGTAGCACATGTGTTGCCGTGCACTTTCCTAACCGTACACTCTGGGAAGTTCACTTCTTGTCCAAGGATCCTCACTATGTCCTTGGGCACTGCTTATCTACATGATCATTTTAAATGATCATGTGCTATGGTACCTAGGCTTGACACTTGGATGCCTAGTACCTAATGTGTGTATGCGATGAATATAATTATTTAAGCTTAGGATATTCATTGTAGGTACAATTCCTAAACAAGCTTGGATTGGAGCATTTGAACATCAAAGTGTATTTTAATTTATTTATGTATACATACAAAAATTGGCTAACACCCTTAAGTCAATGTTATCTAACATGCCCAATATTACTCAATATTGGGAATTAGGATGTCTATGTACCCCAATACATATCCTTAAAACCTACTAGGTTCTTTACTAGACAAGTATATTTTCTGGAATGTTACAGTAATCTCGTTGTGCGTGCTCCACTGTGTCTGCAAGATTTTCATCCAATGGAGGAACCTCGACTTGAGGCTGTGTGCGAAGTGCCGCCACATTATCCTCATCTTTGATGAGGCCTCTATCTAACATCCCGGTCGGTCGAATCAATTTAGCACACTGCCAGATCGACACTCCACATTCCCTGCATATTTGAAAGATCAAACACAGAAAGGGGTAAGTAGTGGAGATCTTGAATTCCCTCTCGTCTATCTCTGCCAACATCATCCGGGCAAAGTCAATCTCCAACCCTGCTACTAGTTCTGTCACCATGACATCCCTATCCCATGTGAGTTGGTTGTCGGCCTTTATGGGTGATACTCTATTTCGGACCAACAACTAGAAGAATTTGGCCACAAAGTTTAGTGTAGCCTTTCTAATGCCCCCTCGGGATACTGTGACCCACTCAAAATGCTCACCATCTGCAGCAATGTATTGTGCTGGCCACATATTCACCGCCGCTCGTTTCTTGGCACTCCTCCGAAAATGACCTCCCAAGACTATGTCCCATATGTAATCAAACTCCGCGGTGGACAAGAGGTGGGCCGTATAGAAATCGGCGAATGGTGTCCTCTCAGATGTCAGCCGGCATCCTCAGACCATTGTGGAAGTGAGAGGGTCCTGTTTTGCACGTTTGACCTGCTTATGTATATACCCTTGTGAGAGTAGCAGCATAAGAAGCATAGAACTCCCGCACAATCTCCTCGTTGTATGTGCCCGTGTCTTGTGCCATCCAGTCACACTTATGTAGGTTGAATAGCCGGTGCACCTCTTGCACTATATGTAGGTTCTGTGTGAGAACTCGTTGTTCCTCGATAATCAGTCGGGACATCAACTCCCTCTTATTAATCATATTGGCATCTCTGTTTATTTGCCATTTCCCCTTCGACAACCACCTGTTTGGTTCACTATCTATAGAAGAAGGATCATACGTTCAGTGTGCTGGTGCAACTTCTGAACTAGTAGCCTCATCAAACGAGGCTTCTTGTTCATTGTCCCCTGATCTGGTGCCCCTCTGAGAGTTGGAGATAGATGCGTGGGTCGGTTCAGACCCTGAAGAATGGAAGACCCAGAATCTGAACTGGTGGCGACTCAGAGCTAGACATTGAGCCACCTTTTGAACTGGAGGCAACCCAAGTTTTTAATGACCCAAAAGTACCCCCTAGAAGATAGCGAGAACCCATGGGTCGGAAATATTGTGTACTTGAACTTTTGGAGTTCTTGTACAAGCCTTAGCTATCATTCATTACATAAGACATTAAAATTAGTGCAGAATTAAAACTTTTCAAGAATAAATTAATAAATAGAACATTTTTCATAAAAGCTAAGGATTTGATCTTGTCTACACAATCCAACTTAAAGACATGATATAAATATCTTAGGGACACAACCCTTTACATTAAATAAAAATACATAATAAGTCTTTAAGATAGAAACTAAGAAATACGACTATGTCTTGAATATATGAGGACATACTTAGTCTTGAGAGATTATTTCCCAAACTTGTCTTCCAGTCTTCAAACTTGATTCCAACCTATACTTGTTAAGTATGGAAAAGTATGCGGTTAATACAAGACAATGTACTAAGTATTGTATATGCAAAAACATGCAAAAAGGGATATTTTAGTAAAATAAGCTTTCATGCCAAATTGATAAACCTTCATGATTTAAGAGTTGAAATAGTATAAGAATCATCATTTAGCATATATGGTAGGACTCTCCCAGTTTTATAAGCAAAGTACACATTACAGTAATATTAGGCAATCTTACAGTGAACACAATGACACATTACAGTGAAATAGTGTTACAGTGAATAACAATACAATGAGCATTTTTTCCCAAGCATAGTGAACTCATTTCTCGTGAGATTTCATTAACCAAGTCATCCTAAGACTCCCTGTAACATTCTACAAAAACGTATATGTCTAGTAAAGAGCCAAAATAGGTTTCAAGAATGCATTTGGGAAAATGTAGGCATCCCAATGCCCAATATTGAATAGTATTGGGCATAATATAAAAATATTGGCTAAGGGTGATAGCCAATATGCATTTGGGAAAATGTAGGCATCCCAATGCCCAATATTGAATAGTATTGGGCATAACATAAAAATATTGGCTAAGGGTGATAGCCAATTTTCTAAGTATGAATAAGCTCTCTTTAAGAATTGTACCTACAAAGAAGGCCTAAGCTAAAATTCTGTTTTCAACCATATCAACCATGAGGTATGAGGCGTCCAAGTGTCAAGCCTAGATACCATATACACTACAAGAAAAATCGTCTCTAAAGAAGGGAAATTTGGTCCCTGAAAGTCGAAATCTGGTCCCAAATGAGCATTTGAGACCTGAAAAACCTGGTCGCCACCCGTCCTAAATGCTTTCTTCGCTATTGCGTAATAACGACGGGAGAAAAAAAGCAGTCGTAATAGCTTTTTAGGACGGGCGTCCAATCTGGTCGCGAAAATATTTGTAGGGACGTTATTTTTGGTCTCAAATATATCAAATATATTTTGTGAAATTTGTTTTTTAGGTCGTTAAAACTCTATAGGGACCACAAAAAACTAGTCGTAATAATCTTTAGAGACGATATGAATCTGGTCCTAGTAATCTCTAGCGACCATAAAAGACATGTCCTTATAATTGATTTAGCGACGAGAACTCTCTCGTTCTAAAATATCTTTGGAGACTATAAAAAAACCCATCCTAGAATAGCATTACCTGGTCATAATTGGCTTTTAGAGACCAGCATACTTGTCCTAGATTGAGCTAATACATTTCAAAAGTATCAAATTGCTACTAAAAATGTTGATACGAAAAGATATATATAGAGAGAGAAGAGACAAAGACAATAAGATATATGTAAAGAAAACAATTAATTACGATAATCTATTGACATCCATGATATATGTTTCAATGTTTGCTTAACAAAAAAACATAGCTAGCATCCGAGTTAGACAATGACATCAACTTTTGCATTAAATGTGTAGCAATATAAAAGTGAGTTCATTCATCTTCTTCTAACTTGTATCTTCACACAGAATAATGAATAAAATCTAGGCAAAAAATTAGAAGTTCCGATCTTCATCGAGTGTTATCCAGAAAAATCAGCAAAAGCTGCAAAAAAATAAGTAAAAATCCGTTAGAAAAACTTTGAGATGCATTGACCGAGAATCTAATATCTATTTTGAAGATTTAAAACTATACATATATGTACCATCCTTCAGATAATGAAAAAAAATAGACTCAAGCCTTGGAGACGAGTAGGAATGAAAAATAAGTTCGGAAAAAACAACTGCAATGAACAAAAAACAGGGCAGAAATCTTGTGTGAAATAAACATAATCTCAAAACTTATAACATGGATAATGCAGAAAGTAATTTTGCTTGTCCAGAAACAGATCTTGTGTATATCCACCCCCATCCGAATTCTGCCCAATCCCCCAAACAATACAGACAATAATGCAGAGACAGAGATGTTGATTTTACATTTTTGCAGATGATCAGACCTTGTGTGTTAAATCTTGAATGCAGAGTTCGATTGAATCGCCTTTGTATAAATCACAAGAGAACGTATGGGATAGAATAGTAATCCGGTGAGCTAACTATCCCTTTTGACATACAATTAGAAGAATTAATAAAACATTTAGGTAGAAATGAAGGAGGCATCACTGCTGGAACATGAACTGGGAAGTCTTCAATCTCAACAGTTCATGGATATTTCTCCAGATCCTTAGGATAAACAGTTTTAGGGCATGCCAAGCAACATCGTTACATTTTGAACCTGAGCCAAAACCTATGCCACACTCTCACCTTTTTTTAATCCTCCCCTTGGCCTCAGAGTAGGCCAATTCATAGAACTAATGAATGTCTTAGTCTGATGGAAAACATCTACAGCCCCTGCCGTAGAGACCAATGAAGAAGAATCTAGTCTTGAAAAAGAGCATTTAACCAAGAGCTAACGGAGGATGAGGACATCATTGAGGGACTACTGAGGCAGGACTATCATCTCAGGAATTAAAAGCCTTCTTATAATAAAATAAAGTCGGGTATATTCTTACTTACTTGGTCAGAAGAAAAACTGTTGTCATTCATTTGAAACGTGTGATACTGTAGGTGGTACATCTGATTGTTGAGCATGAAAAAATTGTTGAGCATCAAAAAATTGTTTCATCTTATCTTCTAAGGTAGACAAGCGATCATTCAAGGATTTGTTTTCCTCATTCCAGGATTTGTTTTTCTCATTCAAGAATTTGTTATCATCTCGAGTTGAACGTATAGCAGACAAAAGTTCAGCCTTTGAAGAAGTTCCACCTTTCAAATCTTTCGCCTTCACTCCACCCTCAAATCCAAATACATGGCTACGAGTTTGTGGTCCACAACATTTTTCAACAATCTCTATACTAGATAGAGATGGATCCTTTTGAACTATTTCTTCAAGTTGAGCCTACAAAATATATAAAAGGACATTTTCTATCAAAACACATAACAATTTCAAGCTATTAACTTATTGAATTTACAAAACGTACATGTTTTTCTATTGCTTCAGGTTCAACAATCTTGTTATCTTTCTTACGAGTCTCAAAGAAAATAGTCGCCAAATCTTGTGGATTGCCATCTTTCTCACCCTTTACATTAAAATCAAACACGTCAAATAACACAAACCTCGTAAATACTTCATCAAGAAAAATAGTTTTTAACAATACCTTTTGATAAATAATATCTCGAATAGGTTTGCTACCAATATGATGAAGCATTTTCAACTTAGATCGGTTTGTTGCATTCCTAATGCTTCTTGCCTGCATTTGTGAAACAATAAGCTTATTATAATAATTATAACAAAATTATTGATACATAAGGCATCTTATGCCTGAACAAGCTTCAAGTTTGTTTTCTAGTAATAAACTTAAGCAACATACATACCTTAAAACTTTCAGAAGTAAAATGTTCCTTTACTAACCATTCCCATTCTTTTTTGTCTACTCCCCTTGGGATATTTTTGAGAGACCGTTGAATGGGCTTATCCTTGACATATTTTGCATGTAAATATCCTCTCCATTTGTTCCATAACTCATTCATCTATCCCAATATATGATCACGATGATCATTCATGTCAATAGCCTCAAATTTGTGCTACAAAAATCGAGATATGAGTTGTTATTACCAAGAGAGAAGAATCAAGAAAGGAAAAAAAATGGAAAAGATATGTTCTTCTAGTACAATAAGCAGCAGTTCTGAAGAAAAAAAGATAAAAAGACTAGGAAACTTCATTAGATGTAGTTCTTTTACTATCCTTATTCATTTATGATGTTAATTGTGTAAAGATTTAGGATAACTTTTCTTGCTTTTTAGAACACTTCTAATTTAACTGTTAAGAAATAAACAGAGCATAACAGATAAAGCAAAACAAAGTAGAAAAAGAAATTACAAAACTAAAATAAAAACTCGAGAAGATTATATTGCACAATAGAAAAATACAATACCAGGGAAATTGCAGAACAGATTTGTCGGACAGATATTATAGGCAGATCCTTGTCAACTTTTGTTAATTAAAGATTTAAATGGAGTTAAAATTTGTTACCTCAACCGCTGCCCACATGTGACATAACTTTTCCAGCTTAATATCACTCCACGAGGTTACTCCCAATGGACAGATATTGCGATCACGAACAATTTTTCCTAAATGCCTCGAAAATAATTTGCTATTTGTTCCAACAGTTCGATTATTGTAAAATGTTACTTTCAACTTTTCTCCATTTTCAAGTGAAGCAACTTCTTTGCACATGTTGCTCCCTCGAACTCTTCTTACCTTTGTAGGATTAGATGAACCTACATTGCATAATTTAGTAAGAACTATAGCAATTAAATTGAGCTTTATAAATTAATAAGATATGAATTGAAAATATATGACCTTTTTCAGTTGTTTGAGAGTGTTCCATAGTATTATCACATATATTTTTTTCAATGTGCATAACATCCAAATTATGTCGCAACAACAGACTCTTCCAATATGGAAGTTCAAAGAAGATACTTTTTTTATTCCAATTATCCTTTCAATTTTCATGTGGTATCTTCTTTCTTTTCTTTGGATCCTTTGATAATTGTAGCCCTTCAAGATCTTGCACTTGATTAAGTATCTCAATACGTGAACGCATTTGTGGTGGGGGTCTTCTCTCTTCTGTACCATCAAATGACTTCTTCTCATTCCTCCATTTGTGATTATGAGGAAGGTAACGCCGATGACCCATATAACACTCTTTCTTACCATTAGTCAATCGAGTTGATGAAGTATCTTTATTGCAACATGGACATGCCAATTTTCCTTTTGTACTTCATCCAGATAGATTTCCATATGCTTGAAAGTCATTGATGGTCCACAACAAAGAAGCATGCAACTTAAAATTCTTTCTAGCTGACGCATCATAGGTCTCAATACCAACTTCCCACAATTCTTTCAATTCCTCTATTAAAGGCTGAAGATATGTATCAATTGCATCTCCGGGGCCGTTTGGACCAGGAATAAGCATTGACAAAATAAAATTTTCTTGTTTCATGCACAACCAAAGTGGTAAATTATAAGGAATAAGTACCACTCGCCAAATGCTATGTGAAGTTTTTGAATTTCGGAATGGCTGAAATCCATCACTAGCAAGTCCAAGTCGAACATTACGAGGCTCAAACGTAAATGAAGGATGAAGTTCATCAAATGACTTCCATGCCATTGAATCAGCTGGGTATCTCATTATTCCATCATCAACTCTTTTATCTTTATGCCATGTCATAAGAGTAGATGTCTTTGTAGACATAAACAACCTCTGAAGTCTAGACTTTAAAGGAAAATAGCGTAAGCTCTTGATGCTATCTTTTTTCCTTTTTTATGCCTTGTTTCCCCGTTATGTGTAGCTATCTTCCATCTAGACGCCCCACAAACGTTGCAAGAATCGAGTTGGCTATCTTGCTTCCAATATAACATGCAATCATTAGTACAAGCGTCAATTTTTTTATAAGAAAGGACGAGTTCTTTAATTATCTTCTTTGCCTCATAATATGAGTCTGGCAAATGGGCTCCATCCGGCAACAACTCTTCTTTCAACATTTTTAATAACATTGTAAATGAAGCATTACTCAAACGACCCATACTTTTGATGTGAATCAATTTAATCAAAGAGGATAACTTTGAAGCTTTGGAATTTTTATACAGAGGTTGCTCGAAATCCTTCAAGAAGCTGTAAAATCTTTTTGCTTCAACATTTGGTTCCTCTTCAAGCAAATCATCACCATCAGTGCGTGTAATTCCTCCATCGGGATTAGGATATAAATCCTCAACAATTCTTCTACTTCATCCTCACTATCATATTCATCTACTTCATCACCATCTTCAGATTCTGACAATGGGTCGCCCAAACGTTCGCCATGGTGATACCAAAAAGTATAATTCTTAATTATTCCATACACTTGCAAATGTGTCTCAACTGTTTTACGAGTTCCTAAAGTTATATTGTAACATTTAACACATGGGCATCGTATTTCATATTTTTCTCCTGTTTTTTGAAAAGCATAATCCAAAAACTTTTGCACGCCTATTAAATATGTTTCATCGAGCCGATGATCAACTAGTTGCATCCTTTCCTTACTAGGAGCCATAACCTTGAAAAGTACATAAAAGTTACATTAAAAAGATAAAGGATAAAAAAACTAGTAAGATCCATACAACCATTTATAATTAGAGGCACAAAACAGAAATGTATGTTATGATTGATACACGATAATTAAAACATATACTATTTTGTATAAAGGTATTATTCATGGTGTTCAATTTAACTCATCATATTGGATGAGCACGATCCAGATGGAAAAGGAAGGAGATTACAGCCATCACAGGATTTAACAGGAATCCTTGGCATAAAATATTGTCTGAGTTACATAATGACAACAATTGTATGTGTGATCAGAACAGTTTGAACAGAATCAGAACACAAGCATGTGATTCTGCTTCAGACTTGAGCCAACAGTATAACTAATCTCATACTATATCCATTTTCTTAAAAATATAAAGCTTCATATTCAATCTCACAGTCATTACACCCTAACACTGCACACAACTTTTACATAATAGGAACCTCAAAATAAGCAGGTCTAACATAGAAAAGATGGGACAGATCATTTACTATCTCATGTTTAAGATAATTTGGAGGAAACAAAGTAGGGATGACCACTGAGACATAAGTAAACTTTATGTTTTAGGAAATAGTTTTGACAGACTCGAAACTCTATTTTGAATACCAACAAAGTTTTGCTTCTTTTTTCTTCTTATTTTGAAGCATACAGAAGCATCCCTTTTGCATAGATGTCAAACCGGTTCCTTGTATAGCTGTATACTGGGATTCTTCAATAAAATACTATCTGAGTTTCATAATGACATCAATGGTATGTGTGGTCGGAACAATATGAACTGAATTAGACACAAGCAGGTCATTCTGCGTGAGTGATGATACAACTCATCTCTTACTACATTGTCATCTTGTTAAAAACTGTAAAGCTTCTTTCTCAACCCCCCGTTATTCCCCAAATACTGCACATAATTTTAAATGTACAGCAAGCTCCAAACAAGCAGGTCTAACAGAGAAAATTGATGTTACAGCCAAAAGTATTGATAGACCGGAAACTTCTCAACAACATTTTACTTCTTTTTTTCTGATTATTTTGAAGCACACAGCAACTTCCCATTTGCATAGATGACTAAAAGAAATTTTCTTTTTATACAGTTAGTACATTGTGAGTTTTCAATCCCCTGTTTTAGTTAGTAAAAAGTACTTGTGAGTTTTAACAAATAAAAAAGTTTTCCATGTTGAGTGATATGCGAGAAATATTTGTTCATGAAATAAAAATACAAGAATTGCTCAAGTACAAGTATACAGTGGTACCACAAAAATCATGTTACAGGGGAGTGAGATTCAAATCTAAACTTAACAAAGTACCTAGGAAATCAACCAGCTCCTCTACTTCCTATATAAAATTCTCGAGAGTTGCACAAGTACAAGTGGTACCTTGATGCATAACATTAAGCAAAAGTTTAGGCTCAACTGGGAACGACTTGATTTGGGTGAAAAACATTCAAATAATATCACTGAATATACTATATATTTACAGGTAACATGGCAGCTAATTTCACAGATTACATGTTTCATAAGAAATATTCAGGACCAACTATTCCTCAATCAATGTAATTAAGGTTGTAAACGATGGAGAAATATTGTATATAATGAGGTTGCCGATTTGTTAGATATGTGGATTAAAGTGATCAGTTTTGCATTATGACTAAGATGAATCGAACGTTTTCTCAACTAGGGATAACACATTAGTTCTGCAGCTAACAAGAAGAATGTCGGAGGCCAAATGCAAGCTTCATATACAAACGAGGAACTCAAATTACTGCAGCTAAGGTTATATAACTATTTTCATTATATGACTAAGAAAAGAGACCAAATTTTAAAAGCACTAGCCTACTTACTCTTAAGAAAGAGGAAGAACAAAAACATCTGCTTGAATGAAACAACAAAAAAACGAGATCAATAGAACATATAGAAGAAATACAACAGCTCGATTAGAAGAGGAACCGACCTGTATTTCTATTTCGTGCAAAGCAGGGGTGGAATCTGTTTTGAGCAGAGTAGCAACGATACACGAATAAAAATACGATTAGGGCAGAGGAACGTCAAGATTAAGCTAGAAGAACAAAAAGAGTGGCTTGAATAAAACATTGAAAAATCGACACAGTACATATAGAAGAAACACAACAACTCAATCAAAAGAAGAACAAACCTGAAATTCTATTTCGAGCAAAGCTGGGGTGAAATTCCATTTTGAGCAGAGCAACAATACAAGAAGAAAAACGTCATTAGGGAAGACTAAAGTCAAGATTAGAAGCAACAAAAAAAAGTAGCTTGAATACAACAATTGAAAAAACCAACATCAATAAAATATATAGAAGAAATACAATAGCACGATCCAAAGAGGAACAAACCTAGAATTTTATTTCGAGCAAAGCTTGGATTGAAATCTGTTTTGACCAGAGCAACAACAATACAAGAAAAAGACGTGATAGAAATCAAAAACCTCAAGATTAAGCAAAAAAATTTGAGATTGGGGCAGAGTAACGACCTTGATCAATTGCAATGGTGATCTTATAGCTCAAACTAGGGCGACCGGCTGCTGTGTTTTGAGATACGTAATAGAACGATGGTATTTTTGTTTACCTACTATGTACTTTAACTTTTAGCGCTTAAAGTTTTGATAAAGATGATTTTTTTTAAAAATATTTTAGTATATAAAATGGCGGAAAGGTTTTGCCGCTCAACACCCTCAATAGATTTTGTGACCGGTGAATTACATTTTTAGGGACTAGATTTAATACCTTCTCATTAAAATGTTCAAATAAGGACCAAAAAATAATCTCGTCCCAATAGATATACTTTTAGAGACGTGATAATTCACTCGTCCCTAAATGTTGGTCTTAAATAAGGCTTTTTCTTGTAGTGATAGCACATGATCAATTACAATGATCATGTAGATTAAGCAGTGCCCAAGGATATAATGAGGATCCTTGGGACAATAAGTAAACAGTACAAATGAACCATTATGAATAGTTAGTTAGGAAAGTAAAAGCAACACATGTACAAGCAAATGTGCAAGCACATGTGAAAAAGTGTCCAGGGGAGGGGACCACCCTAATCGAATTCGGTTAAGGTAGTTATGGGGCAGGCATGTGCTAGGGTCCCACCATGTGGGGCCTAACTCCCTAACTAACTCATGACTCTAACTAACTCACCTAACTATCTAACTAACCTAGGACTAACGAAAATAAACCAATTAGTGAACCCGACAACCTAATACTTAACCGGGTGACACTAACCTAGTAACTAGTTAAAGAGACAACCTAGTACCTAACCTAGGATGGTCAAAAAGGGTTAGTTAAGGTCCCTATGACTTAGGGGTACTTTAGTAATTACCCTAGGTCCCTTAATTAATTAAATTAAGGAATTAATAAATTAAGGAAAATTCAAAAGCAAGGCCGAAACTCTTAGGAAAATTTTTTGATTTGACTAAGTTAAATGTTTTCCAATTTCTAGTCAACTTAAGAGGGGCATTTTAGTAATTAACTAATTAGTTATTTAATTAAGTTAATTAAGTCTTAAGTTGTTTAATTCAAGATCAGTTCCTAAACCTAGAATTCACGATCAAATCTTGAGAACTCACGACGCTAAGGTAGTAGAAGGCAAACCGCAAAACGTAAGAACGCTAGAGGATTTTCTTGGGTGATTTCAAGTGTTTTCAAGGATTTTGTTAGGGTGATCATCGTTGATTCGAATCTACATAAGGTATGAGTTTCTCTCCTGGAATTCTTTATCCAAGAGTATTTTCCAATCTTGAATCTATGAAATCTTGAAACTAGGGTTGTTCCTATCGTTCTTGTTGAACGTCCTTCTCCCTAGTCTCCTTGTTTTCGATTCCAAAGATATATGTATATGAACTCTCGATCATGCTGTTGGTATGTCGTGCTAGCTGTTTTAATGTGTAGGTTTTTCGTAACATTTAAATATTGAATGAACCTATAAGTTATGATTCGTATAATGTTAAGTACTACCTAAGCGAGATAATGAATGTACGATTTGATTAAGTCCAAAAACGTGAAGTATGTTAAGATTCGGCCATGATGTTTATGTCTTGATGTTTCAGTTATGAAGTATGCTTGCTGTTAAACATTTATTGGTTTGAAATAATGAATCCATTGAAGTGTTCATGAAGTTAAACGATACAATCAATAATTATAATCTCATGAAAAATGTTGAGTGAATGTTTGGTTCAAGCCAATAAATTGGCTAACAATTTTTGCCGAAAAAGTTGAATGGAATTGGTTCATAAAGTTATTTCCAAAATATGAAATGAAAATGTCTAATGAAAACCTCATGAAATTATATTTGAATGAATGCTTGGCTTTTGCCAATAAATTGGCTATGAAGTCATTTCCAAATTTTCTAGGCCAATACTAAATTTATGCTAATCTCATATGCCAATACATTGTAATGCAAAATTAAGTATGACCAACATAACATTGATATGGATTAACTTTAGCTGGTGAATCACCCCTTTACGGTGTGGGGAAGACACTGGATTTCATGTTAACTCGCATGATCTAGGATTCACTTTGATCGGAGAATCACCTCTTTTCAGTGTGGGGAAGACACTGGATTTCATGTAACTTCACATTATCTTAATTATACGGACTTCTTTAAGAAAGTAAGAAGGAAGAAGTGATGTAAGTTCAAAGTTAACTAATAAACCAAGAGTTTATGAATGCCAATGTTCGATAAGAATGAAGTTTTCTATATGTAAGGGGCATAGCCAATAATGACATCTCATGTTATGAAAATGATTAAAGCCAAATAAGATTGGCTTATAATGACCTTATATAATTGGCAAATGACAATAGCCAAACAAGATTGGCTTATAATGACTTCTTTTATTAGGCCAACATCGGATAATAGGTTTAACCAATAAAGATTGGCTTACAAGGATTTCATGCCCAAAATTGTAGTTAAATCATTTCCTTAATCTCTTGGATTACTTACTTGATTCATTGTGGGTATGGGACTACAATGAATCATTGCACTTATAAGTAAAACATAAGATCAAGGGAGATAATTGAACTAGACAACAAAAAGAAGAAAAGAACGAAAAATAAACTAAGTATGGGACAAAATGCTCTCGGCCTAAGATGATAAACTTTCGTTTGTGATGTTCGAAAATTATGTGCATGATTCCAAGGTATTGTGTTCATATAGAAAATGAGTTGTGTGTTTTGAATGCATTAAAATACATCATATTCAGACCATAAATCTCAAATAACGAATTAGGAAAGTCTAGTGACTACACTTTCCATAAATGGCATGTTGTTAGGAAGAGCTTTCCTTGATCATGCATTGTCCTTACGTGTATGTGTGCATACACCCATACTTAGTACAAGTGTGTACTGACCGTTTACAATTACTATTTTTATAGGTGCAGGTCAGAGAGTAGATTGAAGATTCATTGCAGCGGTTTGGACTTAGCAATCTCCAGACCATTTGGTAGGTGCTCTCGAATTCGAGGATGCTACGTCTATCTTCATAGCCTAGTATTTAGACATAGCTAGAGGATGTTGTCCCTAGCGTTTCTTTTGGATGTTTTCATTTCGAAGCTTTTGTATTAAGGTCGTTTTGGCAAACTTATTATTATATATTGATTCTTTCTGTTGAATTGCGTAATCTATTGTAGATCGTTGTTTAGTTGAGCTTATAGTATATGAATTTATGTAAAAATTATTTGAAGTCTATGTACACTTCATTAAGTTTAAAAGGTTTAAATTTTCCGCAAATTTAACTATATGAATATGACGAAAGCTAAGAAGAGGCTTGTCTGTGACCTATAAGATTTTAACAATGTTGGTTACGATCCGGATTACAGAATCTGGGTCGTGACACTCCCTATGCTGAGACAAGAAAGGACCGCCTATACATCCACTTCAAGACACACCAAAGTGATACTTAATATTACCAACCATATGCTTACCTAGTTCGGGAATCAAATCCACACTCTTGGTTAGATATTTAAAATACATTCATGCAAGAAGGATTTCATGTAAGTACTCTTACCTAATAGGACTTATAAGTTACACTAAGTGCAATGTGAGAGTAGCATCCCATACTACTACTCTCACTTAGTGCTCCGTGAGGATTCCCTTGGATTGAGCACTTTACATTAGTCATTCCTAACTTCACTCATTAAAAACTTAGCCTTAACATACTTACTTAACATTAGACCTTACATTATCTAACTTATTTTACAACACATGATAGAACACACCAAGACTCCCTTTTCGGAAGGTCTACTTAGTGCAATGGATAGATAGCGTCCCATACCACCACCTACCCTAAGTAGTACATTCTTTTAGGAGACATATCTCATACATTTAATATAAAACACACCAAGACTCCCCTTTTGGAAGGTCTACCTAGTGCAATGGATAGATAATGTCCCATACCACCACCTACCCTAAGTAGTACGTTTTTTAAGGAGACTTAGTTCATTCTTTCTTTTGTGGGGGAATAACTTTAACCGACATAGACCATGAGAGCTAGACATGGAATGCCGATACTACCCTTATCTCATGAGGGTTCCCCACTTACCTAGGATGGGGTCTTTCTCTTAGATTTTACATGGCTTTTTCAATAGCTACACCTATGCGGGTGCATAGTTAATGGATAAGGATATTGCTACTAAGTAACTCACTCTGTACTAACAAAGAGTAATCATCTCAAGAGGTACATTGGGTACAACATCTCTACTCACATTGTGCACCCACCCCTTCTTCAAATCCTGTCGGTACTAAGGATAACTCCCCCACTTAGTCTTAAACATTTGTTACTAAAGGTCAAGGATAACTTTTGGACACACTATCTTAACTCACAATGGGTATCCATCCTCCAACCTACATTAGAAAGCTCTTGGGAGGTAGTGAGGTTGCTACTAAACACTTCATCTCAACTCACAATGACTACCCATTCCAAAACTCCCCTTTTCATTCACATTATTTAACTTCATTCATTCATTCAGTCAAAGTGTGTGTACATGTGAACACACCTTTCACATCAATCATTACTTCAATAATATTGAATTATAGACATGCTTAGACCTTCATTCATCATTTCTAACAAATTAGCATGCTCAACATATACACTTACTTCTTTTAGGCATACTGTAAGCAAGACATTCAATTTAAGTTTCATAATACATAGCAACAAGAACCAACTTAATTATCACTTCATTTCACATATTAGGTGTTCAAAGACATACTCACAATACATACCAAATAAACCCAAATACATCAAGTAAACACCGCTATCAAGAAGGTCGACCATACCACTCAAGAGCAATTCATAATAAGAATTATTTAATATAAGCAACTCACCATTTAACCAATACATCACCACCTATAACCAATTACTTAATATTTCATCATAATAAGTCCCTTAGGGCATTATCTAAACCATAATAAAAACATAAGAAACCAAAGCTCATACCCTACACAAACATGTTTATTTAACCCAATCTTTAAGCTAAAAGTTGGAAATATGAATAAACATGAGTTAATTAAGGTTTTGACATCAAAATAATCAATTAATACTAGAATAAACATATTTGAATCATTAAAGTACTTTTACAAGAAACCCATACTTGGAATCAAAACTAGGAAAAGATAGAATTTGAAAACCAATTTTTAAAATCTTTTAGAAATGACTCCTAGAATGGAAGAGGTTTCAAGGATGGATACCATACCTTAATTAGAAGAAACCACATGGAGTTTTATGAAGAACTCGACCACCAACAGCCCTCCTAGCTCCTTCTTGACTTCTAGCTTCTATGGAGTTTGAGAGAGAGTTCTAAGAAAGAGGGGTTTTGGGTTTTACGAAATGAGGTCTAAAATTAGGTCTTAGGGTTTAGAACTATTTATTATACATAAATAACCCTAAAATAATCGTCCAAGTTTCTGAAAAGACATGGGGTGAATTTACCAAACACCCCAAGCGAAGGAAGCCTGCTAAGAGCTTTTTGGCAGCTCACATACCGGACCAACCAACGGACAGTTTGTGTAAGACCCTCAAAATGATTTAGGGTGTGTAGAGACTAACATTCTTGTATTAAGGTTCTAAGGTCCTAAAATAGCTTATAATATGGTATTGATGTAGTGTGAAAAGTTTAATGTGATTTGGAAGTCAAACATCAAGGGATGACCAAGACGTTCAACGACTCGTCACCTATGAGCCTCATGTGTCTATACGTGCTTCTATTTGTATGTCATGAGATTATGAAGTATTAAAATGAGTTATAATGATTTTTATAGGTAGTATATGGAGTTTCGTGAAGTTTGGAGGTCAAACGTTCAAGAACGTCCAAGATGTTTGAAAGTTAGCCCTTGAGACGCTCATGTGTGTCTTGATAGGGCCTTGCATGTTTGGCGGTGTTTGGCATGTGCATTTTGTGTGAAAATTGCATGTAAGGTCCTTGACCTGTTAATGTACATATTTACTTTGGAAACGCCTGGGTACGAGTTCCCAAGGGCCCCGCAAAAGGGCCCACACAAAGGACCCAAGGGCTGTCGAGACACTGCCTTGGTAGTGTCAATAGACTGAACCAAACGACGTCCAGTTGGTTGACTAAAGGCCCGTTGGTGAGGTCTATTCGATGGACACTTAGCGTGGTCAAGGCTCAACCAAAGAACAGCCCAAGTTCCACTCGACTGAAGCCACAGACGGCCCGTCGATGGAACAACTGGTCATCGATGGTGGTTCATCGATGCATGTCTGGTGCCACTGTCTAGCGACTGTTTCATTAAAGGGGTGAATGGGAAATTTACCCCACGTCCTAACATGACCCTAATAGGTTTATTTAGCTATTTTTGGGTGTATATAAGTTATCAAAAACGTGATCAACCCATTCCCAATCCAATTCACACCAAATAAACTTTCCCTCCAAAACCAATTCTCCATATAAACCTCCATTGTTGGTGAATCTCAAGAAAATCTTGGAGCTTGGATTTCCAAGGATTATTCATCAAGTTTTAGAGGTTTTCAGCTAGACAAAGGTATGGTGATCATTCATCTCTAGTTATCCTTCCATCTAGAGAGTTAATCTCAAAGTTCCAAAAGATATTTCATGATCAAACTTCTTCTTCAATCTAGCCATGGGTTCTTTCTAATAATGGATTAATCATGATGAATTGATGAAACAGTATTGGTTTTAACATGATTTTCAATCTAATTGTATGATGAACCGATGTCCCTTTCCAAAATTTATTTAGCCCTTGCATGGGCATTGTGATCATGGCTTATTGATAATTGAATTGTGATTATCTTATGTTGAGTTGGTTATATATACTGTTATTTATGTGTATTAATGATGAATTGGTGGTGAAGGATCCATGTGAATCAATGTATGAAGATTGGAACATTCCTAGTTAGATTTCTAGGAGTTCACTGTAACATTGCCTTTATAATGATTGAATGTTGAATTTGATTAGGTGAAGATGATTATAGATACTTCCCTAAGTTAATATTATGGATGAATTGTGGGTATAAATCCTTTATTATCACATTAAACAAGACTTACATGAATTGATCTAGGTTTTCCTAGCCTACAAATTGAATGTTGTAATGAACATTATGTGATCTTAATTGATGCTATTGATGAAATATAATTGATGATCAATGCAAGTGAATTTGGTTAAAGAACTATGTCCTCCTACTTTCTAGTATATTGGTGATGTATTTTACTAGTTGTAGTTTGGTCTTGTAGTGTTTTAGGCATGGATTCTCTTATGATTAAAGAACATTTATATACTGCCTTTTTATATTAATTGTTGATGAAAAAGGAGTATGGGTCAAGGATGATCAAAGGGTGAGAAATTGGTATGAATGCTTATCTCTTCTACTTTCTTATAGTATTGATAGTTGATGAAGCCTTGTATGTCATTGTGTTGTATGGTCCACTTATGGTGGCGGTGTTTACTTCTTCTCAAGCTATATATGTGTTGATCATGGCCTTGAAGGCAAATTTGATGAATATATGAATGTGTGGTTATGATGATCACACTATGTGAAACTTATGCCTACTTTGCTATTCCAGTTGTGATTTAGGTTGTATGGATATTGTACAAGCATGTGTATATCTATGTTAGGGTAAAGTATAGGTGCTTCCATTGATGAGTTAAAATGGTAAATAATCCTTTACCTATGTACCCCTATGTGAATACATGAATAGCAAAAGTTAGGAGTCTTAAGTGTAATATGAAGTTGACTTGTCTCCTATGCTAAATTGTGTTGTGTGGTCTATTCTTTAAAGTGTATTATGGTCTAAGTGTGTGGATGACTCAATGTGTTGTTGATAGCCACTCTGTTATCATATTGACCAATGTACACACACCCTCACTCTACATGCATGCTTACAATATTGTATATGTTCATAATGTCTAATGAAATGTTGTACTCATATTCACTAGTGTCTACTACTATGCATGTAAAATATATGTATGTGAAGTATGTTATGTATTCCTTAACTAGGATGATTTGATAGGTGTACTAGTATGGGCAAGGTTATGGGACCTTGTTTATATATTGCACATGTGTATCTTGATAGGATACTTCAAGGTTTGGTTTCTATGTACATGAAAATGAATGTATGGGCATGTTATGAATATGATTTACATGCTATGATGTTAAGTATATGATATGATGAAATATGATTATGCATAGTGTCTTAGAGTGTTGATATGAATGGTTTGCTCATATAGTTACTCCTATAGACTTATGCATTGATATATGAACATGTGTGACATTATGTGTTATGTGAAAGGTTTGCTCACATATAAGTACACACACACATTTATGATGATCTAGTAAATACAGGGGCCTCTAAAGGTGTGCCCAAGAATACTCTAAAAGTAGATAGGTGCTTGAATATGCTATAAGCATATGAGGAACAAATATCCTAAGCCTATGTTTTATGAAAAATGTTTATAAAGGATTTTAAATAAAGGGAAGTTAGCTTAACACTGAGTGAACTTGACAATGAGAGGTTTTGACTTCCCTTGGAGGAAGATTCACCATTTGTTCCTTATAGAGTGTTGACTTCCCTTAGAGGAATATTCACCTATAGATCCACATGAGGTGGTGGCTTCCCTTTGAGGAAGGTTAACCCATGTTTTCTCATGAGAGGATGCCCCAACTGCCAAATGGCATGTAAAGGGATCATACCTATCTCTTAGTTCTATAAACTATGCTTGCCACATATGATCTAGCAAAGGGAATTCACTTAGGATGCTAGGGCGTATGTTAAGGTTATACTTTTTTAAAGTGGAATACCTTCCCTTGGTGTAAGACTCTACAACACCAAATTCGATGTTTAGCACCCATGGTCTTAGTATCGGTTAAGGCTATAGTTTCCCTAAAGTAAAATGGAAAATGGAAGTAAATGACTAGGACCCTAACTAGGATTACTTCAGGGAGGTTACTTAGGATAGGTGGAAGTAATGAACACATTTAGATATTGCACAAGTAGCTCCTTAGGAAGTCCAAGGGAGGTGGCTTAATGTGTATGATTATGCTTATGTCTTTATGCATGACATTTTAGTAATTGTCTACTTGTTATGAAGATGTGCATGGTATAAGTCTATATAATGTAAACTTGTCCCTATATGCATGATGTTAGTCTTAATGACTAAATGGTGAAGGTCTTGCCTAGCTTGGGTGAAGTTGCCATTGCTTCTTATGTTGATGTATGAAGTGTTAAGGCTTGTGGTCTCATGAAGGGTTTACTAAATATATGTGAGGTTATGGGGATTCACATGTACATTTCACTAGTAGATTAAGATTGGGGTCATGAGTTAGGTCTTATAATGACTTATGTGAAGTGAAGTAATTATATGTGCAAATTGATGTAGCTCACTGTAAAGCCAATAGAGTCTTGACTTAAATGTGTCTATAATGTGTTATACTTCTACGATGGTATGTGTTTGATTGTGTAGGTCGTATGTATGGTTTTCCTTTTTGCCTTAAGGTGATGCATAACACCAAGTATTACTACAGGGTTAGAGGTTAATGAGTTAAAAGAAGGAGTTCACCATAAAGTAGAATTAACTCACTGTAAAGTGACCCCAATTATGGCTTAAATTCTATGTGTGATCTTACATGATAGTTGGCCTTTGAATATGTCTATATAAAGTATGTTAATGATATAAATGCTATTGTATAAAGGTTTTATGAAGATTTTGTCATGCCCCGAGCTAGCGCCGAGACGTGGACACGGAACCTAGGACCACAAGTGATCCCAATCTAACCCTTCTGGCATGATCATGAGCATGCAAAAGATAATAAACTGAATGCGGAAGCTAAATCATATTTTAAAACTGAAATGATAGGGAATACCAATATTTTATGACTGAGATATTTGAAGACAATGAGTTTAATACAAAGAAAATATTAACTCAATACTAAGCTGAAGCTAATTATGTCTGAAATAAGCCTCGAAACTGGACTAGAAATACTGGACAAGCCCCATCTAAATCTAGCAAAACTGAAACTAAAAGACTAAAACACTGAAATAAAACTCATGACTGTTGTCCTCGGAGAATGAGGACTCACCACTAAATCTGCTGAACTGAAGATCGGGAAATCAATCTATGCGTGATCTGGATGCTGAGAACCTGAACCTACATCATGAGAAGATGTAGCGCACGTATGCGTCAGTACTTGAAGGTACTGAGTATGCAGGATCGAGTAAAGCTAAAATAAAACATAACTGAACAAGCACAAAAGCAAGTATAATAATATGAACATGATATACTGAATTCTGAGCTAAATGGATGCAACGATCAATTTATAACATGATGAAACTGAATAGTGAATATACTGATAAATGGTCAACGTAGAGAGTCTGACTGAACTAATGGGAGCTACTAATAACCGATAATAAAACCACATGAGCTAAATGTGGAGTCCGATGTATACGCCTCATCGAGAGGACCCAATATACCCTGCCAAAGGTATAAATGCATGATGGCGTGATCACTAAATTGATTGCCCACATAGGGGACTTACAACCTACTTGGCTAGTAGTTTTGGGACTATTTGGGTACGCTGAACCCTAGTCCAACTCAGTATTATGATACTCCAAATGAATTATGTAATTAACTGATTATGATTGAGTTTCTGTAAATACTGGATAGCTCAAAACTGAACGTGCAAGTTGAGAATGCAATAATTAATATGGTAATTATGCATTTATAACTGAGGCATGTATATCTGAAGTAACTGAAATATCTAACCTAGCATGTGTAATTCAAGAACTAAAGAAATACATAGCTAGGGTTCTGAAATTCATGTGATAAACTGCATAATAACATGATAATCTAATTTGAAATATATAACTAATAAATTCATGAAGTTCTAGAAACCCTAGGTCTAATCACGATATGAGAATCAAGAATCTGATTGAAAACTAGGGATCTAATGTGTGAAAGGAACCCACTAGTGAAATCCCACATACCTAGTGATGAAATTCACGTAGAAACACTTAGATTTCGTGGCTGGAACTGTTGGAACCTTGTCGCGTTCTTGAACTAGGGTTATTGACCTTTTTCTCCTTTCTTGCTTCTATTTTTTCTAAATTTTGATTAATGATCTGACTTAGGTAAGTTTTAGTTATGTTTCTAGGCTTAAACTGACTAAAATCTGATGATTTAGGGTCAAAACGACGTATCTTAGAGTTTAAATGATGTGGGAAAAGACCCAAAGACCCTTGGGTAAGTTGCTGTCAGACCAAACGACGACCTGGACAGATGGTCCGTCGTTCCATCGACGGTCCGTCGTTTGGGTCCGTAGGTTGGGCCTGTTCGATAGGCCTTTACTAAAACGGGCATAAAGTTTTACTCGGAGCTCTGATTTTAGGAAGGTCCGTGGCTATGGAAAGCTAATTCTATTATCTATGTGTTGATTTGTCATGGAGACCTAATTCATTTTGTTCTAAGAGTTATGATCATTTGAAGTTGACCCTACTGCATTTCCCTTTTACTGACTACTAGTTCCCACCTACGGTCAGACCTACGGACCGTGGGTCCACTTACGGACCGTGCTAGTCACCCGTGGTCCTTGTCAGAGAGTGGATGAATGGGGTCTCGATCGAAGGTCAAGGACTATGGACCGTCGTCTGACCAACGGATCGTAGGTCCTTCCGTCAATCAAGACCTAGCCAATTTTTCTCGGCTGAGTTTTTTGGAGTCTCTGATCCCATCGACGATTGTGCCGGACAAAACGTGGGTTAGGCAACGATACGTCGATGGTCACGTCGGCTGCACCTGCAGATTTTTCTGAAAAATAGATTTTTGGTCTGTTTTGGCTATGGGGTGTTACATTATCTCCCCCTTGGGAACATTCGTCCTAGAATGAAGACTAAACTAGCTAAAATAGAGGGAGAGAGCTGCAAACCCTACTACTAATCACTGAGAACTAAGTTTCTGACTGAATTGAGTTCTCAGTAACATGTAAATACGTTGAAAATGCAAGTCGAAACTGAGGGAACATGATTCTAAGACTGAATTTATGCATGAATGACTGGAAAACTAAAGAGGAAGTATTACCTCAAGATGAAGTGTAATCGAAATGAAAATGGTGAGGATACTTGGCTTTCATGGCTGCTTCTACTTCCCAATTAGCTCCCTTTACGGACTGACTCCTCCACAAAAGCTTGACTGAAGCGATTTCTTTGTTTCTCAACCTTCTAACCTGACGGTCAAGAGTCTCAATTGGTACATCCTCAGAAGAAAGACTATCTTTCACTGCCACACTCTCTAATGACATAGATGCTTGGTCACCCACACACTTCTTCAAGAGTGAGATGTGGAAAACCGGATGCACTACTGCTAAGTCTGCTGGTAATTCTAACTCATAGGCCACCATGTTTATCCTTTTCTAGATCTTGTAAGGGCCTACATATCTAGGACTGAGCTTCCCTTTCTTTCCAAATCTCATCACCCCTTTCATAGGTGATCCTTTTAGAAAAACCCAATCATCGAGTTGGAACTCTAGTTCCCTTCTCCTTACATCTGCATAAGATTTCTGATGACTCTGGGCTGTCTTAAATCTATCTCTAATGAGTTGCACTTTCTCCATAGCATAAAGGACTGAATCTGACCCTATCAAAGTTGTTTCACCTACTTCAAACCAACCAACATGAGACCTACATCTACGCCCATACAAAGCCTCATAAGGGTCCATCTGAATGCTGGAATGGTAGCTATTGTTGTAGGCAAACTCAATCAGAGGAAGGTGATCATCCCAACTACCTTTGAAATCGATCACACAAGCTCTCAACATATCCTGTCGGGTATGAATAGTATGCTATGCTTGTCCATCCGTCTGCGGATGAAATATTTTGCTAAGGTTAACTTGAGTACCAAGACCCTTCTGAAACGCCTTCCAGAAATGAGAGATAAGCTGAGGACCTCTATCTGAGATGATAGACAAAGGAACCCATGCAACCTCACAATTTCATTAATGTAAATGTTGGCATAGTCCTCTGCCGAATCTGTAGTCTTGACCGCCAAAAAGCGAGAAGACTTAGTCATCCTATCAACTATCACCCAAATGGAGTCATGTTGTCGGCGAGTACGCGGTAACCCTGTGATGAAATCCATATTGATCACTTCCCACTTCCAAGTAGGAATGTCGATCTCTTGAGTCATACCCTCTGGTTTCTGATGTACTACCTTGACTTGCTGCCAATTGGGTCACTTACTCACAAAATCTACTATATCCCTCTTCATTCCATTCCACTAATAGACTTCCCGCAGATCGCGGTACATCTTAGTAGCACCTGGGTTAATAGAATATCTGCAGTTATGGGCTTCTGCAAGAATATGTTGTCTCAACTCGCCCACGTCAGGAACACACAATCTACCCTGGTATCGAAGTACACCATCTCCCCCTTCGGAGAAAACCTCAACTCTCTTATTATGGACAGCACCCTTAAGTTCAAGCAAGATTGGATCACTGTCTTGCTTTTCCTTAACCTCCACTACCAGAAAAGATTCTGCCCGATTCTGAACTGTTACACCATTGTCTTATATGCTTATAAGGCGAACTTCCAAGCGAGCAAGCCTGTGAACATCCTTCACTAGCTCCTTCCTTTCTTCCTCAACATGGGCTACACTACCCATAGATAATCTGCTACTACATTCGCCTTACCAGGATAGTAATGCACACTCATATGATAATACTTAAGGAACTCAAGCCATCTCCTCTAGCAAAGATTCAACTCTTTCTGGGTGAACACATACTGAAGACTCTTATGATCAGTGAACACATCTACATTAACACCATACAAGTAGTGTCTCCATATCTTGAGTGTAACCACTACTGCTGCAAGATCAAGGTCATGAGTTGGATAGTTCTTCTCATGCACCTAAAGTTGTCTAGAAGCATAAGCTATAACCTTATATCGTTGCATCAACACACAACCAAGGCCAACTCTAGATGCGTCACAATAGATCACATAACCATGTGAACCCTCTGGTAGAGTCAAGACAGAAGCTTTAGTCAATCTAGTTTTCAATTTTGCGAATCTTTTCTCACAATCATTTGACCATTGGAACTTGACCATTTTCTGAGTCAACCTAGTCAATGGTGACGCTATGGATGAAAATCCTTCCACGAACCTTCTGTAATAACCCACTAGACCTAAGAAACTTCTGATATCTTTAGTAGAGGTAGGTCTGGGCCATTGTTTCACTGCTTCTATCTTCTGTGATTCCACTCGGATCCTTTCGCTAGATACAATGTGACCAAGGAAAGCAACATATTGCAACCAGAACTCACATTTGCTAAACTTAGTGAATAACTGGTGATCTTTGAGAATATGCAGACCAACTCTCAAATGACTTGCATGTTCTTCCTCATTCCTAGAGTAAATGAGGATATCATCAATGAAGACGATAACGAACAAGTCCAAATACTGTTTGAACACTCTGTTCATCAAATCCATGAAAGATGCAGGAGCATTGGTTAGTCCAAACGACATAACTACAAATTCATAATGACCATACCGAGTTTTAAAGGCTGTTTTCGGAATATCACTATCTCTGACTCTGAGCTGATGATAACCCGATATGAGGTCTATCTTTGAGAAATGACTAGCACCCTGAAGTTGGTAAAAAAAGTCATCAATCCTGGGGAAGTGCTACTTATTCTTGATTGTGAACTTCTTCAACTGTCTATTGTCAATACACATTCTGAGAGAACTATCTTTATTTTTTACGAACAACACTAGTGCACCTCATGGAGAAATACTAGGTCTGATAAAACCCTTATCTAGAAGGTCCTTCAACTGCTCTTTCAATTTCTTAAGCTCTGCTGGAGACATTCTATAAGGAGGAATATAAATAGGCTGGGTATCCGGAAGGAGATCAATTCCAAAGTCGATTTCCCTTTCGGGAGAAACTCTGGGAAGATATTCTGGAAACACTTTTAGAAACTCCCTGACTACTGGAACTGACTCAAGAGTTGGGGTTTAAGAGTTATAATCCTTAACCCGAACTAGATGAGAGATATAAACCTTAGAGATCATCTTTCTCACCTTAAGGTAAGAAATAAATCGACCCATAGCCGCTAAGATAATACCCTTCGATTCTAAGATTGGTTCATCTGGAAACTGAAAACGAACTATCCTAGTTCTACAATCAACTGAGGCATAAGATGAATGTAACCAATCCATGCCTAGAATGACATCGAAGTCTACCATTTATAACTGTACAAGATCTGTTGAGGTGACTTTCTCAGAGACTGTGACAGGGCAATTTCTATATACCCATCTAGCTATAACTGGGTCACCGAATGGAGTAGAGACTGAGAAAGGTTCTGAGAGAGTTTCTGAACTGACACTGAATTGGACTGCTATGTAAGAAGTTACAAAAGAAAGAGTAGCCTCTGGATGTAATAATGCATAAACATCAAGGTCAAAGACTCGTAACGTACCAGTGACTACATCAGAAGAACCTTCTTGATCCTGGCAAGCCTGAAGAGCATCCAACCTATTATGGCGCTGACCACTACCTTTACCAGATGAGTTACCCTGCTGAGTCGGGCGACTTGCTGGTGATGCTGAAGTTGTAGACTGAGCTCTACCATTACCACCTCCTTGTCCTCGTCTAGAAGGACAATCCCTCAACCTGTGACCAGATTGACCGCACCCAAAACATTCTTCTTTTCCTGCAAGACACTCGCACGAATGTTTCTTACCACACTTAGGGCAAGTGGGGTAAGCCTTTGTGCCTGAAACACTTCCATGAGATTTAGAGCCTAGTGCTCTAACCTTATGGTCATACCTGTTCTTGGAGAATGGAACACTAGCTGACGAAGGGGCTGGAGCTAAAAACTTTTGCTGACTCTGTGAGCGATTTCCACCACCGGATTTATACTGAGAATAGACATAGTTCCCTGTCCTAGCCTTCTTATTATCCTTGGCATGTTCCCTAAGATTATCACCCTCAACCTGCTGACCATGAGTCATAATCCTAGATATGTTCATATCTCCCAGTAACATAGCATTTCTGCACTCAGTTTTCACTAAATCCGACACTCCATACATGAACTTATCCATCTGAGCCCTGGAGTCAACAACCATGTGAGGAGCATACGTAGAGAGTTGGTTAAACTTCAGCTCATACTCTTGGATGTCATGTTACCCTGCCTCAAGTTCATGAATTCCAGAGCCTTTGCCTCTCTCAACTCTATTGGGAAAAATCTGTCGAGAAAAGTCTCACTAAAGCAATCCCAAGTGATAGGAGCTGCATTTGCACCCCTATTTTCTTTCTACTGAGTGTACTAGATATGAGCAACATCCTTCAACTGGTATGATGCCAACTCAATCCGATCATTCCTAGTGACTTGCATTACCTCAAAGATCTTCTTGATCTCATCGAAGAAATTCTCAGGATCCTCATTAGTTTACGATCCTAAGAACTCAGGCGGATTCATCCTAACAAAGTCACGGACCCTTGCTGCTGCTGATCCACCATTTTCATTCACAGGAGTATGAAGCAGATTGTTCTGGTTGGTCATACTCTGAGCCTACATCTGTATGGCATTTCTAAACTCAGTATTGGAGACTTCTTGATCTGGGACTGGAGGAGTTGATTTTGCATTCCTGGCATTCGCATTCCTAGCGTTAGCTCTACGAGGAGGCATGATTTGAAACGTAAAACATCAAGTTAAAATGGAATTAGATCATACTTTACGCACGATAAGAGTAACAACAAAGTGAAGTTTTCCTAAAACACTTCATAGCCTCCCTCTCATTAGATGTGGTGCACTTCACACCCCTGAAAAGGACTCTACTTAGTGTGGCTTTTAAGACATCCTAGGACTCTTAAACCTAGTGCTTTGATACCCAGTTTTGTCACACCCCGAGCTACCCCCGAGACACGGACACGGAACCTAGAACCAGAAGTGATCCCAATCTAACCCTGCTGTCATGATCATGAGCATACTAAAGATAATAAATCGAATGCGGAAGCTAAATCATAATTTAAAATTAAAAATATAGGAAATACCCGTATTCTAACTGAGATATTTGAAGACAATGAGTTTAATACAAAGAAAATATTAACTCAATACTAAGTTGAAGCTAACTATGTCAGAAATAAGCCTCTAAACTGGAATAGAAATATTGGGACAAGCCCCAGCTAAATCTAGCAAAACTGAAACTGTCACACCTCAAAACCCATTAAGACGGACAGGCACTCGATGCCCTAAAGGCTCGAGAGAACCAACCTGTAACCTGTTCTTACTATGCATATAACTATAACAATTGTGACAAGTTCACCTACGACTCAGCGAAGCAAACAAACATAAGTAGATCCAAAAGTTATACACAAGACTTGGCCGTTGAGGCCACAACTCCTTAATACACAATTGAACCATGTACATACGTCTACAAATCCTCTAAAAGATACAAGACTAGAGTAGGTCAGGAAATACCCCGCTTTACCCTTAACTATGATACAATACCAAAATGAATTTACCAAGGACTCAATAAAGCTCCGAAACAACTTGGAGCTCACCAAAAGTAGAAGAGTGTCGTGTCCTTCTACTGAGGAGTTCTACTAGCTGGAGTACATGTGCCTACAGCATTAAATGCAGCATCCCTAATATGGGACGTCTGTAGGAAAAATGCACTGAATATGTAAGGAAATAGCATATGTAATATGATAGCTCAAATGAAATCAAGTAGCAACATATGAGTGCATAGATTAGGAGAGAAGACCACCTTTATTTACTCTTGTGAGATCATGTAAGTTACGTTCTTTCCTTTACGTTTCTGTACGTTATAGTCTTTGTATGGCGTGTGATGCAAGTCACCAGCTGATCAGTTGGTAAAAGAGGATGTCCCATGCTAGGCATATTAACCCCTCGGATGCGGTCCTCATAATTACACAATTTGGGATCAGCCCATGCTAGGCTTTCGCCCCTGAGCTGCCACATTTCCATACCGATAGGGTTCGACCCATGCTAGGATCTCGCCCTTGGGTTGCCACCAACAATTATACAAATTTCTTCACTTAGATTCTTTAATCTTTGAGATTGTTGTTTATTAGTTCAGAACTCTTTTGGGATTGTTCTTTGGATATTCATAACACTTTTGAGATGTTGTTTTGGTGGTCATAATCATCTTGGAGATATGTAAGTACGGACCAGTAGTAGAAGACATGAAAAATAATACTTTGAGGCAGTAACAATGACATAAGGAGCTATGTAACATCAACACATTACTTTAAGATCTTAATGACACTAATTGACTTCAATTGACTAGGAGAGGGATTCACCAAACTTTCTTTTGGAAATACCATTTCTATAACAGCACAAGGGGGATAATTACACAAGTATAGAGTAGTGAACATATACTGAAGTAGTTCTATGTACTTATGATGGCGGGGGGAGGGATATAATTAGCTATTTGGAGTCAATACACTGCTATTGTTTCTTTTACTAGGAATAGAACTTAGGAGGTTCACTTCATTGATATTAATCACATGTGTCAGATTTCATGCCAAGGAATATGGAATAGAATAGCCTTACATACCTTATTTTCTGACCAATACCACTATCACAATTCAGCCTTCCTTTTTGGGTGCTAATCTACAACATAAGTCATGATTAAGCTAACGTCAGCAGATAATCACATTAAGGCCCTCGAAATCAGTAGCTAAATATTTGACGGAGAGCAGGCCCATACAACCCTTACACAAACGGTGAACCAACAAACCCTTCCTCTACACATTAATACGACTTCATACATCCTCTTCCAAGATACCAAGCATCTCTCAACAACAATATTCATAAGGCAACCACTATAAATCTCAAATCTTTCAGCATAATAGGAGAATATTGACTCAAGGATGTATCATAACCCTTGAATTCTTCATAAATATATAAAAAATTCTCTACTCCAAACATGTATTCAATGAAGAGGAAAACAAATGGGTTGAAGTCTTCCTTAATATTGGAAATTTATCCTCTAAACTTGTACTTCAAGAATTCAAACTCTCCTTCAAACTTTTACTTGAAATTGAGACAATACTCAAGAACCCTAAGGTGATTTAGGGCTGATTATTGAAGCTAAGATAGACCAAGAAAGAAACTTATCCTTTTAAAAGGGAGGTGCTATGGCCGACTTTCTTGGCCAATTTTGGGCCATATATTGTCAAGTAGGTGACCCACCTACTTGGCCTTTTAACTTGGGCCTTTTTGGACTTAAGATTATTGGGCCTTGGCTGTCCATTTTCCCTTTGTTATTTTATTCAACTTGGGCCAGATTAATGCAAGTAGGTGGTACACACTTGGCCCAATCACATGGTAAAAAAAGTCTTAGTAGGTGATGCACCTACTTAGTTTCACTTGGGCTTTATCCATAATGGGACAATTGGCATATTTGGCTGCTGGGCTTTCTTTCATTAATTTTTTTTTATTTAATAGGTTTGGGCTTCAAGTGAGCCCATTAATATAAGCCTAATCTGGTCCATCAAACTTGGGCCCTTTAACTATATTATAGCTCAAGTAGGTGATGCAACTGGTAGCTCAATTAAGCCAAGCAAGCAGCTCAATTATTTTATTTCAATTTCTCAATGTTAATCCCTTTTCTTCAACTTAGCACTTAACTTTCAACTTTAAGATCAACTACCACCTTACTATATTTACTTAAATACTTTCCGTCGGAGTTAACTTGCAATACATATATTTAAATGTGCATGTCATCACATCACCTTCCGATATAGTTTAAACCAACACTAATCATATAAGAAACATGATCCCTCACCTACACTATAAGTCTATGTCAAGTATAATATGAATAGAACTAGCATATACATAATACAAACCGTTACATTCTTCCCCCCTTGAAACATTTGTCCTCGAATGTTAGCAATGTTGTCCATCCTAAACAAGTTCAAGCCTAAGTTAGTACTACTATTAATCACATTGAACATATAGACTTATACTTACTTGTCAACGCTTCCACTAAAATTTTTATCGTTCCCACCAGTGTGGAAGAGGTGAGGATACTTCAATTTCATTGCTTCTTCTTCTTCCCACGTAACTTCTTCTACTTGTTGGTTTCTCCATAGTACTTTTGCAGAAGCTACTTCTTTATTTCTTAACTTTCTAACTTGTCGATCTAGAATAGCAATAGGTACTTTTTCATAAGTGAGATCTCCCGCAACTTGTACATCTTCAGTAGGAGTAATACGAGATGGGTCACCTATGCATTTTCAAAGCATTGAGACATTAAACACCGGATGAACTGATGAAAGTTCTTGTGGTAGCTCCAACTCATATGCTACTTGGCCTACTTTTCGAATAATCATATATGGCCCTATATAGCGTGGACTCAGCTTTCCCTTTTTACCAAACCTCATTACCCCTTTCACTGGAGACACCTTCAAGAACACCCAATCCCGTATAGAAAATTCTAGTCCTCTCCTTCTAATATCCGCGTATGATTTATGTCGACATTGAGCTATTTGTAGCCGCTGCTGTATCACTTTGACTTTCTCCACAGCTTGATGAACAAGATTGCCCCAAATAAGGCAATTTCACCTGTTTCGAACCAGCCAATTGGTGATCTACACATTCGACCATATAAAGCTTCATAAGGTGCCATTGTAATGCTTGAATGATAGCTATTGTTATAAGCAAATTCAATAAGTGGTAGGTGATCATTCCAGCTACCCATGAAACTAATATACAAGCTTGTAACATATCCTCAAGTGTCTGAATTGTACGTTATTCCTGGCCATCCATTTGACGGTGAAAGTCTGTACTTAAATTCACTTGTGTTCCCAAACTCTTTTGAAACAAATTCAAAAATTTTGCAGTGAATTGAGCTCCTCTATCAGATATTATAGATATTGGCACTCCATGTAGTCGAATTATATCTTTAATGTACAACCTCGCATACTCTTCTGCTGTATAAGTAGTCTTCACTCGCAAGAAGTGTGCTGCTTTGATAAGTTTGTCAACTATTACCCATATGGAGTCAAACTTCCGGAATGAGCGAGGCAAACCAGTGACAAAATCCATGTTGATCATGTCCCATTTCCAAATTGGAAGTTCTATATGCTTCATGTAACCTCCGGGCTTTTGGTGTTCTACTTTTACCTGTTGACAATTTGGACACTGAGCCACGAATTCTCCAATGCTCTTCTTCATGTCCCCCCACCAATACATTTCTTTAAAGTCATGATACATTTTAGTTGAACCCGAATGAACAGAGTATCTTTCATTATGTTCTTCCATCATGATCCTCTTTCATAGTTCATCTATATTAGGTACAAACAATCTGTTTTGACATCGAAGTACTCCGTATTTATTAAGTTCAAATGCCTTTGTCATACCATGTAGTACATTCTCTTTAAGTTGTAAAAGAATTGGATCAATGTACTGCTTCTCTTTCACTTCCACTACTAATGAGGATTCTGCCGCAGTTTGCACAATAACCCCTTCGTCTTGAGATTCAAGAAGGCAAACTCCCAAGTTCGCTAGTTACGACAGATCCTTAGTCATTCCTTGTATTTATACAGACTTTCCATAAGTGCTTGCCATTATTTTATGACTTAAAGCATCATCTACCATATTAGCTTTACCGGGATGATATAAGATGTCAATTTCATAATCTTTTAATAGCTCTAGCCACCTTCACTGCCTGAGATTTAAGTCCTTTTGCTTAAAGATATATTGCAAGCTTTTTGATCAGTGTACATGTCAACATGAACTCCATACAAGTAGTGGCGCCTTATCTTCAAAGAAAATGAAACTGCTGCTAGCTCTAGATCATGGGTTGGATAATTTTTCTCACGTGGCCGCAGCTGCCTTGATCCCTAAGCTACAACTTTACCATGTTGCATTAATACACTACCTAAGCCCACTCCCGAAGCATCACAATACATTGCATAGCCTTCCGTGCCTTCTGGAAGTACCAATACAGGTGTAGAAGTTAATTTACTCTTCAGCTCTTGGAAGCTTCTTTCACACTCATCACTCCACCGAAACATAGTTTCTTTGTGTGTTAGCTTTGTTAAGGGTGAAGCAATGGAAGAGAATCCTTCAACAAACCTTATGTAATAACCTTCCAATCCAAGAAAACTACGGATCTCCGTAGGCGTTCTAGGTCTTGGCCAGTTTTTCACGGCTTCTATCTTCTGGTTATCAACCCTTATTCCTTCATCGGATACAATATGACCTAGGTATGCCAGAGAATTCAACAAAACTCACATTTAAAGAACTTTGCATACAATTTACGATCATGGAGAATTTGTAAAACCTGCCGCAGGTGGTTAGCATGATCCTCTTCCAATCTTGAATACACCAAAATTTCATCTATGAACACTATCACGAACACATCTAAAAATGTCTTGAACACTCTATTCATCAAATCCATAAAAATTTCTGGTGCATTTGTTAGCCCGAATGACATGACTAAGAACTCAAAATTACCATACCATGTTCGGAAAGCTGTCTTGGGTATATTTTTGTCCTTGACCCTCACTTGGTGATAAACTGACCTCAGGTCGATCTTTGAAAAACACCTAGCACCTTATAACTGATCAAACAAATCATCAATTCTAGGGAGGGGATATTTGTTTTTAATCGTTACCTTATTCAAATGCCGGTAGTCGATACACATTCTTAACAAGCCATCCTTTTTGCGTACAAATAAAATTAGTGCTTCCCATGGAGACACACTAGGCCTTATGAATCCTTTTTCTAATAAGTCTTGTAATTGCTCCTTCAACTGCCGTAATTCTGCCGGAGCCATTCTATATGGAGGAATTGCGATAGGTTGAGTATCTGGAAGCACATCAATACCAAACTCTACTTCTGGTTCTGGAGGCAAACCGGGAAGATCTTCAGGAAACACATCTGGAAATTCATTTACCACCAGAATGGATTGGCTCCGCTTCTACATTTTTCACTCTAACCAGATGTCATATGTATCCTTTGGAAATCATCTTCTTTGCCTTAAGATAAGAAATAAAATTACCTCTTGGCGCCCCAATATTACCTTTCCATTCGAGGACTACCTCTTTTGGAAACTGAAAATGCACTATCTTAGTTCGGCAATCTACCATGTCATAAGAAGAAGCTAACCAATCCATACCCATTATAACATCAAAATCTACCATGTCTAGCTCAACAAGGTCAAACATGTATGGCGATCACAAACATTTACAATGCAATTACGATAAACGTTTTTAGATATAATAGACTCACCAATCTGTGTAGACTCTTCAAATGGCTTCACTAACAATTTTGGTGTTCTTTTGAACTTTCCAGCAATCAATGGTGTAACATATGATAGTGTAGACCCCGGATCAATTAATGCATATACAATATGTGAATAGATGGACAATGTACGTGTAACCACATCCGCGAGGCTTCTGAATTTTGTCAATCCCCTAGTGCATATGTGAGATTCTGACCTCCACTAGAACTAGCACCTCCCCTAGCTCCTCTACCACGACCTGTAGGCATCTGTAGCCCCCTACCAAAAGAAGGGTTTGATGAGTTTGATGCAACAACTGATCTAGTTGGATGTGTAAAGCCACCCACGCCCCTATGAGAGAAGTTTCTCGTCATATGCCCTGTTGTTCCACACCAAAAAAAAACATCTGTCCCAAACCTACATGCACCTAGATGATTCCTCCCACACTGTTTACAAGGCTGTCGAGGAGGCCTTATTTGGCTCGTACTTCCTTGCTCTTGATGACCCACTATTTGTGAGCCTTGTCTTTCACTACTTTGCCCAAAATGATTGACCCTAAAACCTTGAAACTATGGTGGAGCACTAGCTGTAGAGTAGAAAGATGATGGCCTAGGTGGTCTGTTAGAGAACCGAGGCCTAAACTCACCTCGGGATAGTGCAAAATGCCCCATGGATCTGGCCCTCTTATAATACCCTGTTTTCGACTCTTGTGTCCTTCTTCTTTGCCTTTGATCCTCCAACTTTTGCTCAAAGGCTGCATCCTTGCTATATCCATATCTTTATTCAATGAAGCAACGGTACAATCTCTAACTAAATATGAGTCTAATCTATCCACATATCGATGAACTCTATCCTCCATGGTAGCTACTACATTAGGAGCATATCTGGCCAAGGAATTGAATTTAAGACTGTACTCTCTCACGCTCATACATCCTTGGTGTAGATTTAAGAACTGATTCGCACGGGCCTCTCGGATCTCCAATGGAAGATAATGGTCAAGGAAAGACTTTTTGAACTTTTTCCACGTAGCTGAAGGTGCATCCGTTCCCCTAGACTGCTTCCAAGCTTCATACCACAATATAGCTACACCCTTGAATCTATATGCTGCTAGGTCAAGTGCTTCTTTACAACTTACACGCATAATATCCAAAGTTTGTTTGATATGATCTTTAAAGTCTTGTGGATCTTTATTAGGATATGACCCGGTGAATGATGGAGGGTCCAAGTTAAAAAAAACACGTATCCGTGTTCCAGCTGATCTATCTACACCACTAGTACCTACAACTAGACCTTCTTGTCTTTGTCAATGACCAACAACTATACGAGTCAATAATTGGACTGCATTCCTCAAATCTTTCTCGGTAGCATTAATAGGGGGTTCCTGAGGTTTATCTGCCCTCCTTAGTTCTTCAGGAGATGGAGGTGTCGGGGAAGTCTATGATAGAGACTCATCTTGAGGCCCACTTTGAATAGCTTGACTTGGTGGTGGTTGCTGGTCCATTCTTGGGCAGCCACATCTACTCGCTTATCAGTACTTTTACTCCTTCTCGTAACCGGCATCTTTGCTAGAATAAAACAATTTAGAAATTAGATATGATTCACCTACAACATTGGTTCTATCGCACGATATACGAAATGAAAGAAATGATACAACTCCTACATGTCCCGTAGTCTCCTGCTTATAGATGTGGTGCATGACACATCCATAAGCAAGATTCTACACAGACACGGCTTTGTAGACTCCCTAGGATGACATGATCTGATACCACTTTTGTCATGCCTCAAAACCCATTAAGACGGACAGGCACTCGATTCCCTAAAGGCTCGAGAGAACCAACCTGTAACCTGTTCTTACTATGCATATAACTATAGCAGTTGTAACAAGTTCACCTACGACGCAGCGATGCAAACAAACATAAGTAGATCCAAAAGTTATATAAAAGACTTGGCCGTTGAGGCCACAACTCCTTAAGATACAACTGAACCATGTACATACGTCTACAAATCCTCTAAAAGATAGAAGACTAGAGTAGGTCGGGACAAAACCCGCCTTACCCTTAACTACGATGCAATACCAAAATGAATTTACCAAGGACTCAATAAAGCTCTGAAACAACTTGGAGCTCACAAAAAGTATCAGAGTGTCGTGTGCTCCTACTGAGGAGGTCTACTAGTTGGAGTACCTGTGCCTACAGCATGAAATGCAGCGTCCCCAATATGGGACGTCAGTACGAAAAATATACTGAATATGTAAGGCAATAGCATATGTAATACGAGAGCTTAAATGCAATCAATTAGCAACATATGAGTGCATTGATTAAGAGAGAAGACCACCTTTATTTACTCTTGTGAGATCATGTAAGTTACGTTTTTTCCTTTACTTTTCTGTACGTTATAATCTTTGTAGGGCATGTGATGCAAGTGACCAGCTGATCTGTGGTAAAAGGGATGACCCATGCTAGGAATATTAACCCCTGGGATACGGTCCTCATAATTACACAATTTGGGATCCGCCCATGCTTGGCTTTCGCCCCTGAGCTGCCACCCTTCTTTACCGGTAGGGATCGACCCATGCTAGGATATCACCCTTGGGCTTCCACCCGCATTTATACAAATTTCTTCACTTAGATTCTTTAATCTTTGAGATTGTTGTTTATTAGTTTAGGACTTTTTTGGGAATTTTCTTTGGATAATCATAACACTTTTGAGATGTTGTTTTGGTGGTCATAATCATCTTGGAGATATGGAAATACGGACCAGTAGTAGAAGACATGAAAAATGATAATTTGAGGCAGTAAAATGACATAAGGAGCTATGTAACATCAATACATTACTTTATGAGCTTAATTGCACAATTGACTTCAATTGACTATGAGAGGGATTCACCAAACTTTCTGTTGCAAATACCATTTCTATAACAGCACAAGGGGTATAATTACACAAGTATAGAGTAGTGAACATATAATGAAGTAGTTATATGTACTTAGGATGGAGGGAGGGATATAATTAGCTATTTGGAGTCAATGCACTGCTATTGTTTCTTTTACTAGGAATAGAACTTAGGAGATTCACTTCATTGATATTAATCACAGGTGTCAGGTTTTATGCCAAGGAATATGGAATCAAATAGCCTTACATACCTTATTTTCTGACCAATACCACTATCACGATTCATCCTTCCTTTTTGGGTGCTAATCTACAACATAAGTCATGATTAAGCTAACGTCAGCAACTAATCACATTAAGTCCCTCGAAAATAGTAGCTAAAATATTTGGCGGAAAGCAGGCCCATACAACCCTTACACAAACGGTGAACCACCACACCCTTCCTGTACACATTAATACAACTTCATACATCCTCTTCCAAGATACCAAGCATCCCTCAACAACAATATTCATAAGGCAACCACTATAAATCTCAAATCTTTCAGCATAATAGGAGAATATTTACTCAAGTATTTATCACAATCCATGAATTCTTGATAAATATATACAAAATTCTCCACTCCAAACATGTATTCAAAGAGAGGAAAACAAATGGGTTGAAGTCTTACATTAATTCTGGAAATTTGTCCTCTAAACTTATACTTCAAGAATTCAAACTCTCCTTCAAACTTTTACTTGAAAATCAGACAATACTCAAGAACCTGAGGTGTTTTAGGGTTGCTTATTGAAGCCAAGAGAGACCAAGAAAGAAACTTAAGGAATCGTAAAATTTTGCAAGTTTAAAATGGAGAAAAAGACTTGATCTTTATCCTTTTAAAAGGGAGGTGCTAGCCGACTTTCTTGGCCAATTTTGGGCCACATATTGTCAAGTAGGTGACCCACCTACTTGGCCTTTTAAGGTTGGCCTTTTTGGACTCAAGATTATTGGGCCTTGGCTGTCCATTTTCCCTTTGTTATTTTATTCAACTTGGGACAGATTAATGCAAGTAGGTGGTACATACTTGGCCCTATCACATGGTAAAAAAAATGTCTTAGTAGATGATGCACCTACTTAGTTTCACTTGGGCTTTATCCATAATGGGCCAATTGGCAGATTTGGCTGTTGGGGTTTCTTTCATTCATATTTTTTTAATTTAATAGGGTTGGGCTTCAAGTGAGCCCATTAATATAAGCCTAAATCTGGTCCATCAAATTTGGGCCCTTTAACAATATTATAGCTCAAGTAGGTGATGCATCTGCTAGCTCAAATAATCTAAACAAGCAGCTCAATTATTTTATTTCAATTTTTGAATGTTAATCCGTTTTCTTCAACTTAGCACTTAACTTTCAACTTTAAGCTCAATTACCACCTTACTATATTTACTTAAATACTTTCCGTCGGAGTTAACTTGCAATACATATGCTGAAACGTGCAAGGCATTACATCACCTTCCGAGCTAGTTTAAACCAACACTTATCATATAAGAAACATGATCCCTCACCTACACTATAAGTCTATGTCAAGTATAACATGAATAGAACTAACATATACATAATACAGTCCATTACAGAAACTAAATGACTAAAAGACTGAAATGAAACTCATGACTGTTGTCCTCGGAGTTTGAGGACTCACCACTGAATGTACTAAACTAAAGATCGGGATATCGATCTATGCGTGATTTGGATGCAGAGAACCTGAACCTACATCACGAGAAGATGTAGCGCACGTATGCATCAGTACGAGAATATATATATATATATATATATATATATATATATATATATATATATATATATATATATATATATATATATATGATGTTCTAGCATATGATGTTCTATGAAATGTTTTATATTTTCTGCTTAATTTACTATGACAATGAGATGAATGATAACTATTGGCTTGTGTAAGACTTCCGAGAGGTCAAGTCCTCTATGTTACTTCAAGTGGGTGCTCCCCGGATGTGAAAATTTGTCCATCGATGGTCCGTTAGTTGAGCCAGCAACTTCCAAACATGCAGTCCTGCAGGTCCAATCGACGGACCAAGTCGACGGGCCTTTGGTTAGACCACTGGCCGTCGATTGGTATAATTTGTGGACATTTCCTAGGAAGTTATGGGTCCAAGTATTGGGCCCTTATATAGAGCCCCTTGTGGGTCCTAGGTGGGGTCGTACCCGAGCGCTAAACTCCTAAACATGGTCTTCTAGGTCTTAGGAACATCCCACACCAATTTCAAACAAAACAAACACGTAAAACTCACTCAAACATATGAGAACACACAAGCACTATCTAAGTCATATATTTTGAATGTCATGGACGTTTGACCTCCAAACTTAACCAAACTTCACACACTGACTAAGAACATCAATATGACTCATTTAAATTTACTATTAACTCGAGAAACAATCAGAATCTCTAGTTCACCTTAGTTCATTTTAGGGTGTTACACAGTTGGTGAGCCAATTAGTGTGCACTCCTCATTAGACTGGGAGAAAGTGACTACGTTGGGGTTCACCTTTCGGGGGGTGCCCCTAGTGGTTCGCGGTGTTATCGGTGATGTTTTTATGCCCTAAATAATGTTGGCTGGGTCCCTCTCCGAGTCTATGTATGCATCAATTAACCGAAGAAACAAGGCGACTGACTTGGAGTTTCCTCGACTGACATGCTCTTTGATAAAAATGGCGGATGTACAAAACCATCAACGATCGACGAACCGTAGTCCCCATCCATCATTTGACACTTGCGAGTTTTTGTAAGCGTGTCCAACCATGGACTCGATCGATGGTACATCTATTGAATGATGGTCCGTAGATGGGGTCTCGTGAATGAGGTTTGTGCCTGGATATAGGCCTCCTTCAGTTCAAGTTCCAACTTTAGTGATCATTTTCAACAACATCCTAGTCTACTCATGCATTTAAACTTATCCTATGCTAGTTGGTCGTTCCTAGTGTTCCAATTTCGTGAATTGTCTACGCATATTTCGTATAAGATATGGAACCCTAGGTCGAAACTGACAGGTAGACTTATACACACATATTACGGGTATTTAAACACTACACAATCACTATCCATGATACCAAAGGGTTATCACTATTTAACTTTTAGAATGAATTGTTAGTAGACTATGTCTCTAGGTCAAGATCCGACTCCCAACTTCCTATATTAAACAAATGAATGCGATGCAAATTGAGGGGAAGTTGTATTACCTTTCAAGCAATGAAGAGAGGTGTGATTGTGTGCCTACTATGATTTGAGACCCAAAGAAGATACCTACGCTCGCTGAAACCGATCACCAGAATTGTGGGGATGAAAAGAGGGAGAATTTTGTAGAGAGATGATTGGGATTTGTGTGTGTGTGACTAGAGAGCGTATTAGTAGGTGTGTGTTTTTGATTTGGAGAGTGACTTAGGGAAGAATTTAAGGAGAGGAGACGATTTTAGAAAAAAATTGGAAAAGGCGAATGATTTTAATGGTGAAGTTTTTATATAGCGGAGGTCAGGTTGGGTTGGTTTTCTGGAAAGTTGGATCCATGATACCCCATTGATGGTACGTGGATTATTTGACGGTCCGTCAATGTGGACCTGTAACGTCCCTAAATTGAACTAGGTTGAACTAGAGATTCACATGTGTCTCATGAGTTAATTTGTGTTAAAATGGTCAATAATTATGTGTTGAGGCATTGTCTAAGGTTTGGTGATATTTGGAGGTCAAAGGTCGAAAAATGTCCATGACGTTAGAAAGATGTGCCTTGAAAAGTGCTTGTGTGTCCTTATGTGTTTTAGCGAGTTTTACGTTTTTGTTTTGGTTTAATTTGAGGGTGGAGGTTCCTAATACATATATGATCATGTATAGGGGTTAAAAATCCGGGTACGAATCCACCTAGTACCCACAAGGGGTCCTAGAAGAGGACCCAAGACTTAGCAACAAAGCGGCAAAGGCAGGCCCAATCGATGGCCCTCACCTATGGGCAGTAGGTAGGACGACGCCCCATTGTTGGGGGCGTAGCTCCACCCTTAGTGCTGGGAGCTTAACCCCTTTGTGTCCAGTATCAGTCCCAATTGACGCTCTAGAAGGACGGGTCGTCGACAAGGCGACGCCCAGTATCCAGGGGCCATCGATTGGTCACTGTAAACCTGTCACAAAAAATATGCCAAGCTTGGGATGTTTTTGTAAATTCACCCCAAGTCTTTTATGAACCATGTCTGATATTTTTAGGGTCTTTAGGGTATTTTAAGTAGGTTTAAAGTCCTAGACCTAGACAAGACCTCATGTTCAAATATTGAAAACCCCTCCCTCAAGAAAAACACTCTCAAGACACCATTGAAGCTAAAACTCAAGGTTAAGCTAGGGTTGAAAGATTTGGGAGTTTTATTCATAAAATTTCGTGGGTTTTCTTCTCATTGAGGTATGGTAGTCATCCTTGAAATTCCTTTCATTCAAGGAGCCACTTTTAAATGATTTCATTAAGGGTTTTCAAACTCCAACTTTCTCTATTTTTGACTTTGAGCATGGGACTTTGCATTAAAATGTTTTAAGGATTCAAATATGTTGTTTTTAGTGTTAGTTTGTAATTTTAATGTGAAAACTTCAATGAAACCATGCTTATGGTTATTATCAACTTTTGGCTTATGAAGTGGGTTTGTTACTTTTATATATATAATGTTAGGGTTGAGTTTCTTAGGTTGTATTTTGGGTTAGCTACTGCCTATATATGCTTTTTTATTTGGTTTTGGAGAAATATTGATGAAAGGTGGTGAAAGCTTGGATGAAGTCTCAGTCATCCTATATTATTTAGTTTCCATTTAAATGATTCTTGAGTAATATGGTCCACCTTTGGTGGCGGTGTTTACTTGAAGTATATGAATATGTATTTACATGTGTATTGTGAGTATGGCTATGAAGGCATAATATGTGAAGCAATGTAAAAATGATGATGTTCTTGTTGATGTGCTTTATCAAGCTTGAAATGTATGTTTTGTAAAGAATATGTCTAAGTGAAGTATATGTTTATGTGAAGTATGCTAGTGTGTGATACATGATGAATGAAGTTATGAGTATGCTTATGAGTCAATGTTATGAAAATTGTCACTATATGAAAGGTATGTTCACACACATACTTGAATGAATGAATGAAGTTAATAAATGTGAATGGGGGAGTTTTGGGGTGAACACTCTTCGAGAGTCGAGATGAAGTGTTTAGTAGCAACCTCACTATTTCCCAAGAGCTTTTTAATATATCTTGGAGGATGGATACACATCTTGAGATGAGTACTCCTCGTTAGTAGAGAATGAGTTACTTAGAAGCAATCTTCTTATCCCTTAACTATGCAGCCGCATAGGTGTAGCTATTGGAGAATCCATGCAAAGGCTTGACAATGACCCTACACTAGGAAAGTGGGGATCCCTCATCGGATAGGGCTTAATGTTAGGATTCGATGTCAAGATCTCATGGTCTATCTCAGTTAAAGCTAACTCCCCACAAAATAATGTAATGAACTAAGTCTCCTAAAGAGTGTACTACCTAGGGTAGGTGGTGTTATGGGACACTATTTATCCATTGCACAAGTAGGCACTTGAATGGGGAGTCTTGGTGTGTCTTTATATGTAACGTATGAATGTGTCCTTATGTAATGAAAATGAAATTATGTGACTTCATTTCTAATGTTAAGAAAGCATGTTAAAGTTATGTCTTGTATGATGAAGTTTATGAATGATGGATGTGGTGTACCTAATCTAATGGAATCCTCAAGGAGCACAAAGTGGGAGTAGTAGTATAGGATGTTATTCTCACATTGCACTTTGTGTAACTTTAAAGTCCACTTGGAGAAGGGAACTTATGTGAAGTTCTTACATTCAAGTATGTTTCTCTAATGTCTGGTTATAAGATGCGGACTTGTTACCCGTACGAAGTAAGCCTATAATGGATAGTCTTGAGGAACACTTAGGTGTGCCTCGAAGGGATTGTATGGGCGGTTCCTTCACATCTTACCTTAGTGAGTCTTAGGATAAACTTGGTTAGGTAAACTTAAAGGTAATAGTTCACTCTGAGTTGGTTTGAAATGGGTTCACTGTAAAGTTGCTTGAGTTCACTATAATGTACTCTTTGGTGCTAAAATTATGGAAGTTCTGTTTTAGGTGTTAAATGGTGATTCATATGTACTTTTACTTGTATATTCATGAAAGTTTTACTTAATTTGCATGAAAGATTATTTCTACTAAATGTCCCTTTTCGCATATTTTTGCATATGCCATACTTAGTACGATGTTTATACTAACTCCATACTTTTTTATACTCTATAAGTATAGGTTTGAGGCAACTTGAAGATTAGAAGGCAAGCTTGGAAATCGACTCTCTCAAGACTAAGTATTTCCTCATATATCCGAGGGCATAGTCTTTAGATCTTTAGTTCTTTTATAAGACATATATGTATTTCTTTCAATGTAAAGGATCGTGTCCCTAAGATATTTATGTCGTGTCTTTAAGTTGGCATGTGACGATGAGACTACTATTTAGTATTTATGAAAGATATTTCCTTATTATTATTATATCGTGAAAAGTTTTAATTCCGCACTACTTTTCATGTCTTATGTAATAAATAATAGCAAAAATGCTAGTACAAGACCTCTGAAAGGTCAAGTACACAATTGTTCCGACCCAAGGGTTTCCCTAACATCTATGGGGTACTTTCAGGTCGTGACAGGACCGCCGATCACTCTTATTATTAGACAAAGTTTGAGGCTTACTTGGGATCTACGGACACCATTCACAATGCGTTGATTTATCAATAGACCGTCGATGGTTCCGTAGACCTCTGCACCAGACCATTTTCTGCGGATTCTAATATTTTCTCGTGCATATGTAACAATAATTTAGGCCATTTTTTTGTATTTTCTGGACACTTATTAGACACGGACCCTATGCTATATCTAGAACACTCTAGAAATAAATAATTTTATAAACACTAACTACTCTTGTACAAGAAATCAACTTGAGACAAAAAAAACTACTTGACGAGACTTTTAAACCTATGGTTGGCTAGACTTTACACCTTTGGTTGACTCCAAAGTAGCGCTTGATTTAAAGCACGACACCGATCTCTTCATTACTCAGAATTCATCAAAATAATAGGCCTCAATCACTTGTTGCACATTCTCCGCATTTCCCAGATATCACTTAATCTTCTGTCCATTTACCTTGAACCTTGATCCATCACTATTATCCAGCTCCACCGCTCCATTCGGGAACACTTGTTTGAGTAGAAATGGTCCAGACCACTTGGATTTGAGTTTATAAAGAAATAAGCGCAACCTAGAATTGAAAAAAAGTACAAGAATCCAACTACAAATTCAAGCTTTTCAATTTGTTGATCATGGTACTTCTCTATCTTCTATTTATACAAGATTGCACTTTCATAGGATTTAAGGGGAAACTCATCGAGCAAATTCAAGTCTTTTACCCTTTGAGTTAAAGCGGTGCCCCAATCTAAGTTGAGCTTCTTCATTGCCCATATAGCCCTATTCTCTAGCTCTACCGGCAAATGGAAAGACTTTCCATATACAAGTTGGTATGGATATATACCTATTGGAGTCTTATATGCAGTGTGGTATACCCCTAGCACATCATCAAGCTTCCTTGACCAATCCGTTCTATTGGCATTCACAGTCTTCGCCAAGATTTGCTTTATTTCTCTGTTGGACACTTTGACTTTCCCAGTAGTCTATAGATGGTAAAGAGTCGCTATGTTGTGGAGGACGCCATATTTGTCAAGCAATTTTTTAAGCAACTTATTGAAAAAATGGGAACCTCCATCACTGATAATTTCCTTTGGGTTGCCAAATCTTGATAAGATAGTTTTCTTCAAGAATCCGGCGACACTCTTGCCTTCATTGTTGGGGAGTGCAATTGCTTCCACCCACTTTGATACATAGTCAACCGCAACAAGTGTAAGGACCCCAAAATGCATTATGTAAAAATAGAGCCTAAAAGGTGTGTCATGAGATTATAAGGTCCTAAAATGACTAATTATAGTGTTAAGAGTTAGTGTATAGAGTTTGAAAGATTTTGGAGGTGAAACGTCCAAGAACGTCAAAGACGTTCGAAACATAGCCTTTGAGATGTGCTTGTGTGCCTTAGTATGTTTATTGAGGTTTTAAGTAGTGTTTGGAGCTCAAATATATAGGGAAGGTTCCTAACATCTAGAAAAACTTATTTAGAGTCAAAAAATTTGAGTACGAAACCCCGGGGACCACCCTAAGGGTCCCCAAAGAGGACCCAATTATTAGTCAAGAAAACTGCCAGGCAACAAAAATATGGAGGTTGCTCCGCATCGCGCCAACTAATCTTAAAGGGAAAAAGGTTTTCCCTGTGAAGCGGGCCCAACACGAACTATTTTGTCCCAAAATTTCCAAAATCAAGAATAAGAAGTGACCCCGCGACGCGCAGTGACTTCCAAGATTTGATCGCATCGTTTTAAAGTCAAATTAGAATTGGTTGATTGGTCCAATAAGTGCAGGGGTCTTTTGGGTACATGAGGAATTAATTATTGGTTGTTATTTTTGGGGTTTGAAGTGTATTTAAGCACTGAAATAGCCATTTATACCCTAGACTCCAAATAAAAACATCTCTTTCCAAAACTCTCTCAAAATCACCATTGAAGAAGAAGAGAAATTTGAGGTAGCTTCTAGGTCGAAATTCACCAAGGAATCAAGATTGGTTTAAGGCTCTAATATAATGTACGTGTAGTTTATTTATAAATGGATTCTTCCATTCATGGAGTCCAGCTAGTTTTACTCAATTGTAAATCCAAAGAACACCAATCTAGAGAGGGTTGTGATTCCATTGTGGGTAAGGCTTGATTGTGATCCCAGTATAGTGCGTAGCATTCAATTATGTACATATTATGATTATGTGATGTTTTCATGAGGTTTTGATGATGAATTGAGGTATTTGATGTTGAAGGTGATCATGGAGATTTTATGCCATTAGAGGCAAGATTAGGTTCTAAGTTGATCGTCTTAATTCAATTGTATTGTGTACTATTAGATCATTATTGAATCACCTATATATGAATTTAAATAGGCCTAATTGATTAGGGATGATCTTGATATGAATAATTGGAATTAAACCTATGTGATCAAGTATGACTAGATTTACCTTCTAATGATCTAATTTAATGAAGTAGGCTTGTAATTGGTCATTATTAGCTTTTATTATAGGAGTAGTATATCATTGTTGTTAGGGTATTGGTGGTGAAGTCATTATGAGGGGATTGTGATGATGTTTTCCTTATTTTTTATACTTAGACATGAACAATATAGGGGAATCAAGTTCTCTCACATAGATGTATTCTAGGTTGACCTAAGAACCTAAAGTGAATCAACACATGATAGACTAGAATAGCTTGAAGTAGTATTGAATAGCCTCTTCTTGTATAATTTACTTGTTAAGATAAGACAAAGGTGTGATAGCTTGAGATGCTAGGTTTCATGATAGCTCGAGAAGATGAATATCATAATAACTTGAGGTGATGAACCTCATTATAGCTTGGAATGGAGGAATCAAGTTCTCCGATGATTAGTTTGGTCTTGTATTTTAGGATGTCTGATCATGATAGCTTAACGTGGTTTGGCCAAAATCATTTCATGACAACTTTAGGGGAAAGGCCTATACTATCCTAATGTTTGCTTGATTGGCATGTAAGGTGTATTTCATGATATATCTTAATATAGTTATCTCATGATATCTTAGGGTGTAGGATTCATGCTCCCCTATGATTAGCTTGCATCTACATGATTGGTTGCATGTTGGTTAGGTTTGTACTATTGTATTTTTACTTTTTAGCTTGGTTTGTGTGTAAGTTGTTATCCATGGTAATAGGTCTATTATGTTAGTATGTCAAGCTTAATAGACAAGAGTGTAATATAAGTTAGCTTGGTCTAGAGGAATACTTAATGTGGATTGTAGTATGGGATATAATTCATACATGGCACAAGTATGAGTTGAAGCTACCGATGACATTACCCCTATGTGATGTATATTTAGCTTAGGTAGTGGCTATGGTTGCTTTCTATTAAATGCTTGACTTAAGATGATAGTCCCTTGTCTATATGAAGGAGGTCTACTAGAGACACCTATAGTTGATAAAAGAAGATAGGGTGAATTCAAGATATGATTAATGTGTGAGGTAGAATGGTATACTCACATGCATTGCACAAGTGTGTTTTGGGGTGATCTAGGGGAATAGTGCTCATATGACATGAAGAACTTAGGTCTTAATTATGAAAGTGGATTATGATCAAGAATGACCAAAGAGAGGTACTTAGCTTTGGTAGTAGTATGGGATGCTACCTTAGCCTTTCACAAGTATACTTGGAGGTGGCTTGTGAAATAGTTCATTTGAGTTAGAAGGAAAAGTAAGTAAGAATGAATTTAAATATGCTTTATGATGATTTATTATGGTTACGATATTCATGTTATGTTATGCTATTATCTATTATGATTATGTGTATTGTTGACTAACCCTTTGAGATATCTTATGTTGGTATGATAGTTTCCATACTTAGTACATTTCGTATTAACACATATTTACCTACATTCTAATCCAATGTAGGGTCTTGAGGAGATTGAGAGTCTTTGAAGGGTATTATTTCCAAGGCTTTCAAGAGTTGAAGATTGGTGAGTCCTCATAGAATCCATGTACACCACCCTTATGTTCTTTTATGTTCTTTTCTATGTTTCAACTTTTGTGGGCTGCGTCCCAAGACATTGTTATTAAAGTTGTGATTGATGGTTTTTGAGACATATGTTAGAAATACTTATGTTTTAAGAAATGACTTCCGCATATTTTTTTGAGAAAATTTTTTAATTCCGTGATGCTTTTTATATATATGCTATGAATGATGTCTAAGGGCTTGTACAATACCTCTGAGAGGTCAAGTACAGCGTGTTGCAATTCAACAGTGCTCTAACCTCTATGGTACTTGCAGGTCGTTAAAAACTTTGTATCAGAGCATAATGTTATGAAATCATCATAGGATGTTCAAAACCACACCTAGTAGAGTCTTATTCATCGGTTTGAGTCGCGTTACAACTATGAGTAGGAGTCTATGTGATGCTTAGGAAAGTTCCACTTTTTCATTATTCAAGTTGTTCCATAGAGTTTGGATTTAGTATGTTCTCTTTTTCTAATGTATGATTTTGTCTAGGTTATGGCTAACACTAGAGTTAATGCTATAATTGAAGGAAATGACATTAATAATCAAGAGGTTCCTCCCCAAGGAGGTCATGCTCCTCCTTAAGTTCCTAATGGTCCTAAAGTAAGGAATGTTACTCTAGATAAGTTTAGGACTTCTATGAACTTGTTGGCTCAAGCCTTGACGGCCTAAGACAATCAGGAAATTGTGGCAAGCCCTATAGGGGGAATGAGTACCTATAGGATTAGAGAGTTCTTGAGGATGAACCCTCCGAAATTTAGTGGCTCCAAGGTGGATGGGATCCAAATGGGTTTATAGATGAGGTTTAAAAGACTCTTACTATTATGGGATTAACCTCTAGGAAAAAATGGAGCTAGCGCTTACTAATTGAAAGATGTGACACAAGTTTGGTATGACCAATGGAAGGATTCTAGGCCGGCAAGGGCTGGTCCCATAGAGTGGGAGACTTTTAAGTCGGCTTTCCTTGATAGGTTCTTTCCTAGGGAATTCAGGGAGTCTAAGTTGGGGGAATTTATAAACCTCAAGCAAGGAAATATGAGTTTTAAGGAGTATTCTTTAAAATTCACTCTTTTGTCTATGTATTCCCCAAGCTTGGTTCCAAAACCTAGAGACTTTATGAATAGGTTCATGATGGGGTTGTCCAAACTAGTAGAATAAGAGTGTCGTATGGAAATTCTTACTGATGACATGGATATCTCCCGACTCATGGTGTTTTCTCAACAAATAGAAGAGTCCATGCTTAAGAAGGAGAAAAAAAGAAGTAGGATGTACAAGGATAAATCTGATGGACATGGTCGTTCTAAGAATCGACCAATGTTTTTTGGACAAGGTTATTCTAATGCCTCTAAGTATGAGGATGAGAGGGTGTAACCCTAGATATCAAGGGAAGAACAATGAGTATTCCCGACCTACTTTCCCTAGGTGTGGTAAGAAACATGAGTGTAGGTGTTTAGCCGGTAGGGATTGTTGCTATGGGTGTGGTGAGACAGGCCACATGATGAAGGATTGACCTAAGGCAAAGGCTAATGTGAGAGAAGTCAAACAAGTTTACCCTCGTATTGTGGAAGGTGCTCCTCTAGCGAAGAATAAGTTCTCTGATCTCTAATCCAAGGGTGATCCTGAATGATCTCCTTATGTCCCTTTTCGGTATGTGTTTCTTTATTTATTAATGAAAATTTGAAGAATTTCCTTTGATTATGATTTGCTTTGCTGATTTTTCTGCCCTTAATGTTGATGAATTGATGTTAGAGAGACATATGTGGCTTATTCCCAAGTGGAGGATAAGGAGCCTTTTCATAAGATCTAAGTATGACTTTGTGTAGTTATGATTATCTTGGAATTGAATTGTTTCAGATATTTTGGTATGTGCATTTAGGTATAATTCATGTACGATGGGCTGATAGTCTAGATTTGATCCTTTAAAGAAGTGAGGTCTCATTCGAGGACAAATGTTTCCCAAGTCGGGATATTGTAAGGACCCCAAAATGTATTAGGTCAAAATATAGCATGATAGGTGTTTCATTAGCTTATAAGGTGCTAAAATGACTAATTATAGTGTTAAGAGGCAGTGTATAGATTTTGGAAGAGTTTGGAGGTGAAACGTCCAAGAACGTCCAAGACGTTCGAAAGGTAGCCTTGAGACGTGCTTGTGTGCCTTAGTATGTTTTGTGAGGTTTTAAGTAGTGTTTGGATCACAAATTGATATTGAATGTTCCTAACATATATACGGACGTATTTAGAGTCGCAACGTTTGAGTACGACACCCCAGTGAACAACCTAAGAGTCCCCTAAGAGAACCCAAACGTTGGCCAAGAAATCTGCCGGGCAGCCAAGAAATCGAGGTTGCTGTGCATCGCGCCAGCTACTCTTAAAGGGAAAAAAGCTTGCCCTTCAAATCATGGACTACACAAACCATTTTGTCACAAAATTTTGCAGAACCAAGAATCAGAGGTGACTCTGCAACGCGCAGTGACTTACCAGAGTTTCTCGCGTCGTTTTAAGTCAAATTAGAATTGGTTAAATGATCCAATAAGTGTAGTGGTCTTTTGGGTAATTTAGGGGTTATTTGTTGGCGGTTATTTTAGGGGTTTGAAGTGTATTTAAGCAGTGAAATATCCATTTAGAACCTAGACTCCAAATCCAAACCTCTCCCTCTCCAAAACTCTCTCAAAATAAACCATTGAAGAAGATGAGAAATTGGAGGCAGCTTCGAGGAAGAAATTCACCAAGGAATCAATCTGGGTTTAAGCATCTAATTTAATGTATGTGAAACTTATTCTTCCATGTCCATTCATGGAGTCCCCCTAGTTTTCCTCAATTGTAAATCTAAAGAACCCTAATTTAGAGAGGGTTGTAATGACATTGTGGGCAAGGCTTGATTGTGATACCAATCTAGTAGGTAGAATTCAATTATGTTCATATGATGATTATGTGATGTTTTCATGAGGTTGTCATGGTGAATTGTAGTATTTGATGTTGAAGGTGATCATGGAGATTTTACGCCATTAGAGGCAAGATGAACGTTCTAAGTTGATCTTCTTAATTCAATTGTATTGTATACTATTAGATAATGATTGAATCACCTATATATGAATTGAACTAATTCTACTTGATTTGGGATAATCTTTACTTGAAAAGTTGGAATTTAACCTATGTGATCAAGTATTACTAGATTTACCTTGTAATGTTCTAATTGAATCAAGTAGGCTTGTAATTGGACATGAATCACGATAGAATGAAATTATATTTGATTATAGGACTTATATATCATTGTTATTAGGTCCTTGGGGTGAAGTCATTATGAGGGGATTGTGATTATATTTTCCTTCTTCTTTATACCAAGACATGAACAAGCTAGGGTAAGCAAGTTCTCTCACATAGATGGATTCTAGGTTGACCTAAGAACCTAAAATGAATCAATACATGATAGAATAAAATAGCTTGAAGTTGTATTTAATAGCATCTTCTTGTATAATTGACTTGGTAAGATAAGACCAAGGTGTGATAGCTTGAGATGCTAGGTCTCATAATAACTTGAGATGATGAATCTCATGAGAGCTTGAGGTGACGAACCTCATGATATCTTGGTATTGAGGAATCAAGCTCTCCCATGATTATATTGGTCTTGTGTTACTAGGATGCTTGATCATGATAGCTTGACGTGGTTTGGCAAAAATCATTTCATGATACCTTTAGGGGAAAGGCCTATACTCTCCAAATGTTAGCTTGATTTGCATGTAAGGTGTGTTTTATGAAATAGGTTGAGATAGGTTTCTCATGATAGCTTAGGGTTGAGGATTCATGCTCCCATAAGATTAGCTTGAATCTGCATGATTAGTTGCATGTTGGTTAGGTTGGTACTTGTGTATCCTCTCTTGTTATCTTGGTTTATGTGTAAGGTGCTCTCCATAGTAGAGGTCTATTATGTTAGTATGTCAAGCTTAATGGCAAGAGTGAAAGATAAGTTAGCTTGGATTAGTTTGTTTTAGAAGAATACTTAGTGTTGATGGTAGTATGGGATGCATTCATACATGGAACAAGTATTACTTGAAGCTACCTATGACATGACCCATATGTGATGTATGTTTAGCTTGAGTAGTGGCTATGGGTTCTTTCCATGAAATGATTGACTTAAGATGATAGTCCCTTGTATTATAAAGTAGGTCTATAGGGACACCTATAGTTGATAAAAGAGGATAGGATGACTTCTAGATAAGCTTAGTGTGTGTGGTAGAATGGGATGTCTCACATGTATTGCACAAGTGTGTTTTTGGGTGATCTAGGGGAATAGTTCTCATATGACATAAAGAACTTAGGTATTAATTATGAAAGTGGATTTTGATCAAGAATGACCAAAGAGATGTACTTAGCTTTATTAGTAGTATGGGATGCTACCTAAGCCTTGCACAAGTATACTTGGACGTAGATTGTGAAATAGTTCATTTGAGTTAGAAGGAAAAGTAAGTAAGTATGAATGTAAGTATGCTTCATGACGATTCATTATGCTTACGATATTCATGTTATGTTATGATATTATCTCTTAATATTATGTCTATTGTTGACTAACCCTTTGACATATCTTATGTCGGGTATGATAGTTTCCATACTTTAGTTCACTTCGTACTAACACATATTTTACCTACATTCTAATCCAATGGAGGGTCTTGAGGAGATTGAGTTTCTTTGAAGGGTAGAGTTTCCAAGGCTTTCAAGAGTTGAAGATTGGTGAGTCTTCATAGTATCCTAGGATACCACTCCTATGTTCTTTTATGTTCTTTACTATGTTTAGACTTTTGTGGGCTGCGTCCCAAGACATTGTTATTAATGTTGTCATAGATTGTTTTTGAGACATATGTTAGAAAGACTTCTGTTATATCAAATAACTTCCGCATTACGTTTTTGAGAAAAAGGTTTAATTTCGCTCTACTTTTCATATATATGAAATGAATGATATGTAAGGGCTTGTACAAGACCTCCGAGAGGTTAAGTATGATGTGTGGTGACTCAAGAGTGGTCTAACTTCTAGGGTACTTGTGGGTCGTATCAACAAGAATATACTTCATCCCATAAGAAATAACAAATGTCCCCATAAAGTCAATTCCCCATACATCAAATAAATCGATTACCATGAATGGGTTCATAGGAAGCTCTTGCCTCTTTGAAATTCAACTTTCTCTATTGCACCGGTCACAAGACTTGGCAAACTCATGGAAGTCTTGATGAATGGTTGGCCAATAGTTTCCACACTACGAAGTCTTGTGTGTAATTCGCATACCAATGTGATGCCCTCGACAGGCGATGAAAGACACGCCTCAAGAACACTCAAAATCTCTACCTCTGGAACACAACGATGAATAATCCCATCGGCGAAACTACGGTACAAGTATGGCTCATCCTAATAGAACTTTTTCAGATCATGCATGAAATTTTTCCTTTGATGTGAAGACAATTATGTTGGTACTACATCGCTTGCCAAGTAGTTAGCAAAGTCGTCATACGAAGGAATGAGGTCATTTGAGGCGAACAATACCTTTTCCTCTAGTAACATATCATTTATTTCACCCTTTTCCCCAAGCTCGAGTAAACCTTCATCTTCTAATCTAGACAGATGATCGTAAACTTGGTTATCTATCCCCTTTCGGTCTTACACCACAAAATAAAATTCTTGCAACAACAACACCCACTTCATAAGTCGAGGTTTAGCATCCTTCTTGGCCATCAAATATCTAAACTTTGAATGGTCCATGTGCACTATCACCTCTGTCCCAAGAGAATAAGAGCGAATTTTCTTGAAATAAAACACCACTGCGAACAAGGTCTTGCTCTGTAACTCTGTAAATTCTTTGGGATGCATTTAGGGATTTGCTTGAATAGTAAATGGTGTGAAGGATCATTTCACGCCTTTTCCCCAAGACTACTCCAACAGCCACGCCAGTGGCATTGCACATGACTTCAAACGGCTCCCCCCTATTTGGAGCAATAATAATAAGGGTGGAGACCAACTTCGTCTTCTACTCTTTAAATGCTATCTGATGAGCATAATCGAAGTCAAATTTACTCTCTTTTACAAGCAACTTTCACAAAGGATGTGCAATTTTTGAGAAATCTTTTATGAACCTTCTATAGAACCCGGCGTGCCGAAAAAAACTTCTGACACCCTTTATGGATATGGGTGGTGGAAGTCTTTCGATCACCTCAAATTTGGACCTATCGACCTCAAAAACCTTGCTCAAGATCGGATGACCCAACACAATATCTTCTTTGACCATGAAGTGCCACTTCGCCCAATTTAGTACCAAATTCAATCTTCCCATCTTTAAAGTACTTTAGCTAAATTGTCTAAACAATGATAAAAAACAGTTGCCCACGACAGGGAAATCATCCATGAACACCTCAATAGTGTCCTCCACAATGTCGGAGAAGATCGACATCATACAACGTTTGAATGTGGCAGGTGCATTGCGTAACCCAAATGGCATCCGTTTGAATGTAAAAGTCCCATAAGGACATGTGAATGCGGTCTTTTCTTGATCTTCTGGGGCGATTGAGATCTGATTGTAGCCCAAATACCCATCAAAGAAGAAATACCATCCCTTACCTACAAGTCTATCCAACATGCACTCACCTCCATGCGAACAACCACTCTTACCAAACGTCTTTCGTTCACGCTGGGCATTTCTATCACTGCCCCTTCTTGGGAAGGACAGATCTTGAGTCTAAAGCCTTAGACCACTTGGACATCCTAATTCTTGTGTGTATTGTTTTACGCGCTCACACAAGAAGGAAGTTAGATACTTAGAATGACAGAAAGTGTCAAAGCTCTAGATAGCACGATAAAGAGTAGAAGAAGGAAAATTTTCCTACGCATCATGCAGTCTCTAATTCATGATAGTGGTGCACTTCACTACCATAACTTAGAAAATACTCGATGTGGTTGATGTGAACTTATTATCCTTGGAACTTAACCTAATGCTATGATACCAACTTTTTCACGACCGGAGTCTAGACCCCAGACGAGACCGGCGTCGTTGACCACTCAGAGGTTGCAGACAAGCCTACATACGTTATCTTTACTTCATCTAGGTTAATTTTAGCGGAAAATTTGAATTTTTTGTTTTCTTATTTAATGTGAAACATATTATTCTTAACATCATAGGCGTTCCCAAATCAACCTTCTAATATAGAAATAATCAAATGAAAGATGCAGTTCATAATTGCATTAAACGTATCCTTGCCAAAACGACACCAATACAAAGTCTGAAATGAAATGGGAAATGAAACACTAGTGGGACATGCCCCACTAGCTAAAGCCTACATCTAAGCTAGATAATAATAGTATACATCCTCAAAAGCATGAGGGCCTACCAAAACCAGATGAAAGCTCCACATCTGGATAGCTGCGACGCCGTACTGTAAGCTCTAACATCCACTTGTGCATGCACCTAAAAGTAGATATTGTATGGGATTAGTACAAACTTGTACTATGTAGGGTATATGGAAGCACACACCAAGGACATGCATGAGTAAGAATAGCTCTTTCCTAACAACATGATTTATGGAAAGTCAAGTCAGTGGACTTGCCAAATTTGGATTAGGAAAGTCAGTGGACTTGCCAAATTTGGATTAGGAAAGTCAGTGGAATTGCCAAATTTGGATTAGGAATGTCATGCGATGAGAGTAATATGCATCATCATACTTATCATTTTGCAAGCAGCACATAACATCTTGCACATATCATATCACGTAGTTCATATCATTCTTTCATATGCCATGAGACCTTGGAATCATGGACTTGACATTAGGACTTCCCAAAATGAGGGTTCAACATATGGGACCTCAACTAGGGAGCCTTCTTCAGCAAACACAGAGTCTGTTTCGTTCGTTCCTACGTACTTCATTTTCATTCATTCATATACAAGTGCAATCACCAGTCATACCTAGGATGAAGTTTAAGACTCTCATCGGGTTTGCTGTGCAATGACCATGAATAACCTAGTGTCATTACTTAAGTCTAGCTCACCTCTTGATTATCCTATCCTAACACCTTTGGTATCATTTATTTCATTATGTGCATTCGTTGAGGCTGACCTCATTCTTTCTTTGGGAACTTTAACCTTAACCGACATAGATCATGTGAGTATCATGAAATCCAGTGTGTCATCCCCACACCGGAAAGATGTGGAATCACCGGCCAAAGTGAACCAAAACATGCTAGCGTATATAGGGAGTCGAACCCTATTTGATCCCTATATTAGCAGTATAGGTTCAAAGACTAGGAGATATAAGGAGACCCATAAACGGCATGCCGGACAGTCTCATCTCATGAGAGTTACGTGAACCTCCTCCCTTCCCAAAGGAAGGCATCACCGCTCATAGCTAACCTATCGGTGCTCAGTATAAAGTTCCATTACATTCAACTCATAAATCATGGAAGCTGACTTCTAGCATGAGGACATCATAGCTCATTAGATGATTTCTCATCTCATCATTAGTATTAAGTATGCATTAACTTCAATACTTTCATTAGAGTGTTCATGGAGACTGGTCTCTTCATTAACTTTACACTCTCATAGGTGAGTACGTTTTGGTAACATTTACTTAAGCTCATCTGAGATTGCTCTCATCTTTCACATTAGCCTCTTATCATAGTGTTACCTCATTCATTAACTTTAACACATTTTCTTTTCATAATTACTCACCCCTCCACGTGAATATTCATTTCATCATATGCCAATGCTCTTGGCCATTTAGTATGTTTCACACTCTTACTTAACCCTTCTAGGGTTACATCATTTCATCACATACATCTTAGGCTCACTTACTTTTAAACGTATGCTAGACTTATGAGTCCACACATACAAGCCATGAGGCTTTATTCATAGTTTGTCTAAGTGATTCATGTTTACCAAAGATTATGTGGTACAAGACATGCATCTTGTAGATATGCCAAGATATTGTTTTTGATCTTTAGAGGCAAAATTCATTAAATATTTACTTACTTATGACATATGTGTCAATACGAAATTGGGCAAGGGAACCCGATTTCGAATCCCTTGGACAACACTTAATTTTATTTTAAACTTCATAATTGCATTTTTCAGATTTGGGAGACCCTAGTTCGATTCCCATCAACCCCATAATATGTCTTTCTTGTTCTCTCTCCTTTTTCGTTTTAAGGCAAGGAGGTTGTGGGTTCAATCCCCCACAAGCTCATTATTTTTCTTTTAAATTATCTCTTAGCTTTCTCACCTATCCAAGAGGTTGTGGGTTCAATCCCCACTCTCTACATTTATTTTCTCCTTTATTTTCTCCTAACTCTCTCATCCATTCAAGAGATTGTGGGTTCAATCCCCACTCAACACATTTATTTTTCCTTTCATTCTTCTCATGAATTTTTTATGAAATTTTCATTTGGTGAGGTCATGGGTTCAATCCCCAATGACCTCACATTTTAATTTTTTTTTAAAAACATAGCTAATTTTCCTCATCCTTGGCCGAGACTACAAATTTCCTGCAAGCTGGAAATTTGGTCTCTTCCAATCTATTTTCCTCTCAAAATTTTGTTGATTTTTTTTGTAGCTTTCATATAATGATGTGTTGGGTTCAATCCTTAGTTATCTCACTTATTTTACATTCATTTTTCATTGCAATTTGTACCACTTTGTTTGGCCGAACCCAACCTACCAAATGCTGGAAATTTGTTCACTATTTTAAGCTTCTTTTTATCATCATTCATACGTTAATTCTTAAGGCATTTTCGTGGATCATTTGGTGCATCTTTAAGTGTAATCTTTTTATGATTATATCCAGCCAAGAATTACCATTAAATCCAGCCATATTACACCACTTTTACATCACATGATTTACACAAACATTCGCACATAAAATTCAACCATAAAAATATATCATTTTTAAGGCTTAAAACCGAAAATCATGTCACGACATATACATACATTTTTCAAGAAATTTCGGCAGACATACTTCATCGTTCATACAATTCCGAACACATAATCATGAACACATTATAACAAAAATCACACTTCATACCTAATATACCAGAAAACATACCAACCTAAGATTAGTGATAGGAGCTAGTGACAAGGAACATGTAATGGGGAACAATCCTAGTTTCAAAATAGAATTATTTGAGTCTTAAGGGTCTCTTGGGAAAGGAACCAAGAGTAAGAAAACCCATAAGTGATTTTAACGTTGTTCAACACTTGAACTTGCTGCCCAAAACCGACCACCAATTCACGTCCACCAACAAATCTCACACCTTACCCGACTAGAAATTTCGTTAACTTTTCGTTTCTTAGATTAGCTTGTTCGTTTGTATTTTTGTAAGTTCTTCAAGTGTGAAGAAATTTTGTTTTGTTTTCAGTTTTGTAAAGTAGAGAGAAAACGCTAGTTGAGAGAGAGGAAGACGTGAGAGATAGATAGATAGGCGTGAAAGAGAGAAGTGTGAGGTAGTGTCCCCTTAGAACTAGGACTTGTTGGCAAGACTTAGTCAAATTAATTAATAATTAATAATAATAAATAAATAAAATCTGATTTTACCGTTTTTTTTAAATAAGCCATTAAGTATTAATTTATTAAATTAATCTACCAATTTAAATAAAACAAATTAAATCATTGCTCCCACCTAGGTTCAAACCCGGGTGGAGCAAGATTTTGCTAAAAGGGCAATTTCAGCCCTCTCTACCCAAAATGCCCCTCCACCTTACTAATTAAGTAATTAATTACATATTTAGGGTAATTATGATACTACCCTTAGCCAGAAAAAAGACCATTTTACCCCTAGACCCTCCAAACTTAAGATTTCCCCTTTTTAAGTCCGGTAAAGACTCATCCGAGTAAATCTTCATATTCGGGAGCCCTACATGGCTGGACCCAACCTTTCCTAGCTCAACTAACTGCCCAAGTTAGTTGGCTTGGCGGTCGCAAGGGTTCAGAGGTCTGGTTCTACGCGCATCAATCCGTGTGAACCCGGTCTAATCGTAGGCATTCTGGACACATTAAGCATTACTTAGCATATCCATTTTTAGGGTTGTTACATTATCCCCCCTTAGGAACATTCGTCCCCGAATGACACTTCTTATAATCTAGCACAACGTCAGTCATATCATAACATAACGACCATGCACAGTCAAGCAGTAGCAACAAAGAATGGAGAGATAAGGAAAATTCGACTTAATAGTAGGGAATCTAACCTTAAGGACTAAAAAGATGGGGATAGCGGGATCTCATATCGGCCTCGGCCTCCCACGTAGCACCCTCAACAAGATGGTTCCTCCACAATACCTTCACTGTGGCAATCTCCTTGTTTCTCAGCCGATTGACCTTTTTGTCTAAGATCTCAACAGGTACCTCCTCATAGGACAAGTCTTCATCAACCCCCAAACCTTCCACAAGTAGAATCGATGCTGGATCACCTAGTCACTTCTTTAACATGGATACATGAAAAACTGGATGGACAGAATCTAGCTCCACAGGCAATGCCAACTCATAGTCCACCTCACCCACACGCTGTAGGATCTCATATGGACCAACATACCTCGGACTCAACTTCCCTTCCTGCCAAACCTCATCACCCCATTCATAGGTGATATCTTCAAATAGACCTGGTCACCAACATCAAACTCTAAGGGCCGTTTCCTGTTATCTTCATATGACTTCTGCCGACTGTAAGCAGTAGCCAACCTGTCCCTAATCACCCTGACCTTCTATAAGGCCTCATGAATGATCTCTGGACCCAAAATGGATGACTCTCCAACCTCGAACCACCCAACTGGAGACCTACACCTCCTACCATATAGTGCCTCAAACGGTGCCATCCTAATGCAGGAGTGATAGGTGTTATTATACGAGAACTCTATCAAAGGCAGATGGTCGTCCCAACTACCCCTAAAGTCAATCAGACACGCCCTCAACATGTCCTCCAATGTCTGAATGGTGCGCTCTACCTGCCCATCAGTCTGAGGATGAAAGGCAGTACTAAGCTTTACCTGCGTGCCTAAGCTCTTCTGGAAGGATCTCCAGAAATGTGTAGTGAACTAAGCTCCTCTATCTGAAATGATAGACAAAAGAATCCCATGTCATCTCACAATCTCATTAATGTAGAGTCTCACATAATCCTCGGCTCTGTAAGTAGACTTCACAGGGATAAAGTGGGCAGACTTAGTCATCTTGTCCACAATAACCCATATGGAGTCATGCTGTCTCCTAGTCTTCGAAAGACCAACCACAAAATCCATATTAATGTCCTCCCACTTCCAAGTCAGAACCTCAATAATTTGAGTAAGACCGCCAGGCTTAAGATGTTCTCCCTTAAACTGCTGACAATAAATACACTTGGCCAAATATTCTTCAATGTCCTTCTTCATGCCATCCCACCAATAGATCTGCTTAAGATCATGATACATATTGGTGGAACCTGGATGTATGGAATATCTGGAACCATGGGCCTCTGCAACAATCCTGGTCCGCAAATCATCCACATCTGGTACACACAGCCTGTCCTGGTACCTAAGTACGCCGTCACCTCCCAAAGCAAAAGACTCATTCATCTTTATCAACACTGAGTCCTTCAGCTCCATCAACACATGATCGAGATGCTGACCCTGCTTGACTTCAACTACCAAGGATGATTCAGAACTAAGATGAACTGAAATACCCCCACTAGTAGAGTCAACCAACCGCACACCCAGTCTGGCCAGTCTGTGTACATCTTTCACCAACTCCTTTTTCTCCTCATCAACGTGGGTTGTACTCTCCATGCTCAACTTGCTCAAAGCATCAGCTACAACATTTGCTTTACCTGGATGGTAGTGGACACTCATATTATAGTTCTTCAACAGCTATAACCATCTCCGCTGACGTAGATTCAACTCTCTTTGTGTGAACACGTACTGGAGACTCTTGTGGTCTGTGAACACCTCCACGTGCACTTCGTACTATTAATGCCTCCACAGCTTCAATGCAAAGACCACAGCTGCCAATTCCAGGTCATGAGTGGGATAATTCTTCTCATGAACCTTGAGATGTTTGGACGCATAAACTATCACCTTACCACCCTGCATAAGAACACAACCCAAACCAACCCTAGATGCATCACAATAAATAGTGTAATTCTCACCACACTTAGGCAAAGTAAGCACTGGGGCTGAAGTGAGTCTGTCCTTGAGCTCCTGGAAACTCTTATGTCAAATCTCCGTCCATTCGAACTTGGCCTTCTTCTTAGTCAAAGCTGTCAGTGGGGCAGCAATGGAAGAAAAACCCTTCACGAACTTGCGGTAGTAACCAGCCAATCCCAGAAAGATATGGATATCGGTGGGAGTAAGAGGTTTTGTCCAGTTCTTCACAGACTCAGTCTTCCTGTGTCCACCTCCACACCCTGATCGGACACAACATGACTCAGGAAGGTCACTGATCTAAGCCAAAATTCACACTTGCTGAATTTGGCATACAACTAATGTTGTCTAAGTACCTACAAGGTTAGTCTCAAATGTTGTAAATGCTCTTCCTTGGTCCTAGAGTAGATGAGGATGTCATCAATGAATACTATGACAAAAGAATCAAGGTATTCACGGAAGACTCGGTTCATGAGATCCATAAATGCAGCTGGTACATTAGTGAGACCAAATGACATGACTAAGAACTCATAATGACCATAACGGGTATGAAAGGCTGTATTTGGATATCTATATCCCTAACCCTAAGTTGATGATACCCTGAACGAAGATCAATCTTTGAGAAGAAACTAGACCCCTGGAGTTGGTCAAACAAGTCATCTATTCTGGGAAGTGGATACTTATTCTTGATAGTGACTTTGTTGAGTTGCCGATAATAGATACACATTCTAAGGGTTCCATCTTTCTTTTTCACAAACAACACTGGAGCGCCCCAAGGGGATATGCTTGGCCAAATGAAACCCTTATCAGTGAGATATTTTAACTACAGCTTCAACTCTTTGAGTTCAGCTGGATCCAATCTGTAAGGAGGAATTGAAATTGGTTTAGTATCGGGTTCTAAGTCAATACCAAAGTCAATCTCTCGAGGGGGTGGAACTCCAGGAAAATCATCAAGAAATACATCTTGGAACTCATTCACTACAGGCACTGAGTCTATGGAAGGAATGTCATGATCTAAATCATTAACACTCACAAGATGACACAATAACCCCTTCGACATCATTTTATTGGCCTTAATGTTCGAAATCAAGGGAATAGGACGACTCGAGTTGTACCCCTCTAGACCAGCTCTACATCATTAGGGAAATAGGATCTCACAACCCTACTACGGCAATCCATGAAGGCATAACATTTATGGAGCCAGTCCATACCAAGTATAATATCGAAGTCATTCATGGGTAACTCAAGAAGGTCTGCATACATAATCTTACCACATACTACTATTGGGCAGTCTAGCATTTATGAATTAATCCATACCTAAGCAATCTTCTTGAGCTAGTAAGCAGCCAACTTAGCCTTCTCCTCTTCATCAGTACTCATAGCAGGCTTTAGAACCTACCATGCACTCACCTCAATGCGAACAACCACTCTTACCAAACGTCTTTCGTTCACGCTGGGCATTTCTATCACTGACCCTTCTTGGGAAGGCCAGATCTTGAGTTTAGAGCCTTAGATCACTTGGCCATCCTAATCCTTGTGTGTATTCTTTTACGCGCTCACACAAGAAGGAAATTAGATACTTAGAATGACACAAAGTGTGAAAGCTCTAGATAGCATGATAAAGAGTAGAAGAAGGAAAATTTTCCTACGCATCATGCAGTCTCTAATTCATGATAGTGGTGCACTTCACTACCATAACTTAGAAACTACTCAATGTGGTTGATGTGAACTTATTATCCTTGGAACATAACCTAATGATATGATACCAACTTTGTCTCAGATGAGACCGGCGTCGTTGACCTCTCAGAGGTCGCAGACAAGCCTACATACGTCATCGTTACTTCATCTAGGTTAATTTTAGCAGAAAATTTGAACTTTTTGTTTTCTTATTTCATGTGAAACATATTATTCTTAACATCATAGGCGTTCCCAAATCAACCATCTAATTTAGAAATAATCAAATGAAAGAATCAGTTCATAATTGCATTAAACGTATCCTTGCCAAAACGACACCAATACAAAGTATGAAATAAAATGGGAAATGAAACACTAGTGGGACATGTCCTACTAGATAAAGCCTACATCTAAGCTAGATAATAATAGTAGACATCCTCGAAAGCATGAGGGCCTACCAAATCCAGATGAAAGCTCCACGTCTGGATAGCTGCAACGCCGTACTTTAAGCTCTAACGTCACTTGTGCATGCACCTAAAAGTAGATATTGTATGGGATTAGTACACACTTGTACTAAGTATGGGTATATGCAATCACACACCAAAGACATGCATGAGTAGGAATAGCTATTTCCTAACAACATGATTTATGGAAAGTCAAGTCAGTGGACTTGCCAAATTTGGATTAGGAAAGTCAGTGGACTTGCCAAATTTGGATTAGGAAAGTCATGCCATGAGAGTAACATGCATCATCATACTTATCCTTTTGCAAGAAGCACATAAAATATTGCACATATCATATCACGTAGTTCATATCATTCTTTTATATGCCATGAGACCTTGAATCATGGACTTGACATTAGGACTTCCCAAAATGAGGGTTCAACATATGGGACCTCAACTAGGGAGCCTTCTTCAGCAAACACAGAGTCTGTTTCGTTCGTTCATACGTACTTCATTTTCATTCATTCATATACAAGTGTAATCACCAGTCATACCTAGGATGAAGTTTAAGATTCTCATCGGGTTTGCTGTGCAATGACCAAGAATAACCTAGTGTCATTACTTAAGTCTAGCTCACCTCTTGATTATCCTATCCTAACACCTTTGGTATCATTCATTTCATTATGTGCATTCGTTGAGGCTGACCTCATTCTTTCTTTGGGAACTTTAACCTTAACCGACATAGATCATGTGAGCTCATGAAATCCAGTGTGTAATCCCCACACTGGAAAGAGGTGGAATCACCGGCCAAAGTGAACCAAAACATGGTAGCGTATATAGGGAGTCGAACCCTGCTAGATCCCTATATTGGCAGTATAGGTTCAAAGACTAGGAGATATAAGGAGACCCATACCCGGCATGCCGGACATTCTCATCTCATGAGAGTTACGTGAACCTCGTCCCTTTCTGAAGGAAGGCATCACCGCTCAAACCTAGCCTATCGGTGCTCAGTATAAAGTTCCATTACATTAACTCATACATTATGGAAGCTGACTTTTAGCATGAGGACATCATAGCTCATTAGATGATTTCTCATCTCATCATTAGTATTAATTATGCATTAACTTCAATACCTTCATTAGAGTGTTCATGGAGACTAGTCTCTTCATTAGCTTTACACTCTCATAGGTGAGTACGTTTTAGTAACATTTACTTAAGCTCATCTGAAATTGCTCTCATCTTTCACATTAGCCTCTTATAATAGTGTCACCTCATTCATTAATTTTAACACATTTGCTTTTCATAATTACTCACCCCTCCACGTGAATATTCATTTCATCATATGCCAATGCACTTGGCCATTTAGTGTGTTTCACACTCTTACTTAACCCTTCTAGGGTTACATCATTTCATCACATACATCTTAGGCTCACTTACTTTTAAACGTATGCTAGACTTATAAGTCCACACATACAAGCCATGAGGCTTTATTCATAGTTTGTCTAAGTGATTCTTGTTTACCAAAGATTTTGTGGTACAACACTTAATCTTATTTTAAACTTGATAATTGCATTTTTCAGATTTGGGAGACCCTAGTTCGATTCCCATCAACCCCATAATATTTATTTCTTGTTCTCTCTCCTTTTTCGTTTTAAGGCAAGGAGGTTGTGGGTTCAATCCCCCACAAGCTCATTATTTTTCTTTTAAATTATCTCGTAACTTTCTCACCTATCCAAGAGGTTGTGGGTTCAATCCCCACTCTCCACATTTGTTTTCTCCTTTATTTTTCTCCTAACTCTCTCATCCATTCAAGAGGTTGTGGGTTCAATCCCCACTCACCACATTTATTTTTCCTTTCATTCTTCTCATGAAATTTTTATGAAATTTTCATTTGGTGAGGTCATGGGTTCAATCCCCAATGACCTCACATTTTAATTTTTTTTTAAAAACATATAGGTGATATCTTCAAATAGACCTGGTCACCAACATCAAACTCTAAGGGCCGTTTCCTGTTATCTTCATATGACTTCTGCCGACTGTAAGCAGTAGCCAACCTGTCCCTAATCACCCTGACCTTCTCTAAGGCCTCATGAATGATCTCTGGACCAAAAATGGATGACTCTCCAACCTCGAATCACCCTAATGGAGACCTACACCTCCTACCATATAGTGCCTCGAACGGTGCCATCCCAATGCAGGAGTGATAGGTGTTATTATACGAGAACTCTATCAAAGGCAGATGGTCGTCCCAACTACCCCTGAAGTCAATAAGACACGCCCTCAACATGTCCTCCAATGTCTGAATGGTGCGCTCTACCTGCCCATCAGTCTGAGGATGAAAGGCAGTACTAAGCTTTACCTGCATGCCTAAGCTCTTCTGGAAGGATCTCCAGAAATGTGTAGTGAACTAAGCTCCTCTATCTGAAATGATAGACAAAAGAATCCCATGTCATCTCACAATCTCATTAATGTAGAGTCTCACATAATCCTCGGCTCTGTAAGTAGACTTCACAGGGATAAAGTGGGCAGACTTAGTCATCTTGTCCACAATAACAAATGGAGTCATGCTGTCTCCTAGTCTTCGAAAGACCAACCACAAAATCCATATTAATGTCCTCCCACTTCCAAGTCAGAACCTCAATAATTTGAGTAAGACCGCCAGGCTTAAGATGTTCTCCCTTAAACTGCTGACAATTAGGACACTTGGCCAAATATTCTTCAATGTCCTTCTTCATGCCATCCCACCAATAGATCTGCTTAAGATCATGAAACATATTGGTGGAACCTGGATGTATGGAATATCTGGAACCATGGGCCTCTGCAACAATCCTGGTCCGCAAATCATCCACATCTGGTACACACAGCCTGTCCTGGTACCTAAGGACGTCGTTACCTCCCAAAGCAAAAGACTCGTTCATCTTTATCAATACTGAGTCCTTCAGCTCCATCAACACATGATCGAGATGCTAACCCTGCTTGACTTCAACTACCAAGGATGATTCAGAACTAAGATGAACTGAAATACCCCCACTAGTAGAGTCAACCAACCGCACACCCAGTCTGGCCAGTCTGTGTACATCTTTCACCAACTTCTTCTTCTCCTCATCAACGTGGGCAGTACTCCCCATGCTCAACTTGCTCAAAGCATCACCTACAACATTTGCTTTACATGGATGATAGTGGACACTCATATCATAGTCCTTCAATAGCTCCAACCATCTCCGCTGACGTAGATTCAACTCTCTCTGTGTGAACACGTACTGGAGACTCTTGTGGTCTGTGAACACCTCCACGTGCACTCCGTACAATTAATGTCTCCACAGCTTTAATGCAAAGACCACATCTGCCAATTCCAGGTCATTAGTGGGATAACTCTTCTTATGAACCTTGAGCTGTCTGGACGCATAAGCTATCACCTTACCACCCTGCATAAGAACACAATCCAAACCAACCCTAGATGCATCACAATAAACAGTGTAATTCTCACCACACTTAGGCAAAGTAAGCACTGGGGCTGAAGTGAGTCTGTCCTTGTGCTCCTGGAAACTATTCTGACAAATCTCCGTCCATTCGAACTTGGCCTTCTTCTTAGTCAAAACTGTCAGTGGGGCAGCAATGGAAGAAAAACCCTTCACGAACCTGCGATAGTAACCAGCCAATCCCAGAAGGCTATGTATATCGATGGGAGTAAGAGGTTTTGGCCAGTTCTTCACAGACTCAGTCTTCCTGGTGTCTACCTCCACACCCTGATCGGACACAACATGACCCAAGAAGGTCACTGATCTAAGCCAGAATTCACACTTGCTGAATTTGGCATACAGCTGATGTTGTCTAAGTACCTGCAAGGTTAGTCTCAAATGTTTTTCATGCTCTTCCTTGGTCCTAGAGTAGATGAGGATGTCATCAATGAATACTATGACGGAAGAATCAAGGTTTTCACGGAAGACTCGGTTCATGAGGTCCATAAATGCAGCTGGAGCATTAGTGAGACCAAATGACATGACTAAGAACTCATAATGACCATAACGGGTATGAAAGGCTGTCTTTGGGATATCTACATCCCTAACCCTAAGCTGATGATACCTTGAACGAAGATCAATCTTTGAGAAGAAACTAGACCCCTGGAGTTGGTCAAACAATTCATCTATTCTGGAAAGTGGATACTTATTCTTGATAGTGACTTTGTTGAGCTGCCGATAATAGATACACATTCTAAGGGTTCAATCTTTCTTTTTCACAAACAACACTGGAGTGCCCCAAGGGGATATACGTGGCCAAATGAAACCCTTATCAGTGAGATCTTTTAACTGCACCTTCAACTCTTTGAGTTCAGCTGGAACCATTCTGTAAGGAGGAATTAAAATTGGTTTAGTATCGAGTTCTAAGTCGATACCAAAGTCAATCTCTTGAGGGGGAGGAACTCCAGGGAAATCATCAAGAAATACATCTTGGAACTCATTCACTACAGGCAATAAGTCTATGGAAGGAATGTCATGATCTAAATAATTAACACTCATAAGATAACACAATAACCCCTTGGACATCATTTTATTAGCCTTAAGGTTCGAAATCAAGAGATTAGGACGACTCAAGTTGTACCCCCCAGACCAGCTATACTTAATTAGGGAAACAGGATCTCACAACCCTACTACGGGAATCCATGAAGGCATAACATTTATGGAGCCAGTCCATACCAAGTATAATATCGAAGTCATTCATGGGTAACTCAAGAAGGTCTGCACACATAATCTTACCACATAATATTATTGGACAGTCTAGCATTTATGAAGTAATCCATACATTAGCCATCTCCTTGAGCTAGTAAGCAGCCCACTTAGCCTTTTCCTCTTCATCAGTACTCATAGCAGGCCTTAGAACCTACCATGCGAACAACCACTCTTACCGAAGGTCTTTCGTTCACGCTGGGCATTTCTATCACTGCCCCTTCTTGGGAAGCCAGATCTTGAGTCTAGAGTCTTAGACCACTTGGCCATCCTAATCTTTGAGTGTATTCTTTTACGCGCTCACATAAGAAGGAAGTTAGATACTTAGAATGACACAAAGTGTCAAAGCTCTAGATAGCACGATAAAGAGCAGAAGAAGGGAAATTTTTCTACGCATCATGCAGTCTCTAATTCATGATAGTGGTGCACTTCACTACCATAACGTAGAAACTACTCGATGTGGTTGATGTGAACTTATTATCCTTGGAACATAACCTAATGCTCTAATACCAACTTTGTCACGACCGGAGTCTAGACCCCAGACGAGACCGGCGTCGTTGACCTCTCAGAGGTCGCATACAAGCCTACATACGTCATCGTTACTTCATCAAGGTTAATTTTAGAGGAAAATTTGAATTTTTTGTTTTCTTATTTCATGTGAAACATATTATTATTAACATCATAGGCGTTCACAAATCAACCATCTAATATAGAAATAATCAAATGAAAGAAGCAGTTTATAATTGCATTAAACGTATGCTTGCCAAAATGGCACCAATACAAAGTCTGAAATGAAATGGGAAATGAAACACTAGTGGGACATGCCCCACTAGATAAAGCCTACATCTAAGCTAGATAATAATAGTAGATGTCCTCGAAAGCATGAGGGCCTACCAAATCCAAATGAAAGCTCCACGTCTGGATAGTTGCAATGCCGTATTGTAAGCTCTAACGTCCACCTGTGCCTGCACCTAAAAGTAGATATTGTATGGGATTAGTACACACTTGCACTAAATATGGGTATATGCAATCCCACACCAAGTACATGCATGAGTAAGAATAGCTCTTTCCTAACAACATGATTTATGGAAAGTCAAGTCAGTGGACTTGCCAAATTTGGATTAGGAAAGTCAAGTCAGTGGACTTGCCAAATTTGGATTAGGAAAGTCATGCCATGAGAGTAACATGCACCATCATACTTATCATTTTGCAATCAGCACATAACATATTGCACATATCATATCACGTAGTTCATATCATTCTTTCATATGCCATGAGACCTTGGAATCATGGACTTGACATTAGGACTTCCCAAAATGAGGGCTTAGCATATGGGACCTCTACTAGGCAGCCTTCTTCAGCAAACACAGAGTCTGCTTCGTTCGTTCCTACGTACTTCATTTTCTTTCATTCATATACTAGTGCAATCACCAGTCATATCTAGGTTGAAGTTTAAGACTCGCATCGGGTTTGTTGTGCAATGACCAAGAATAACCTAGTGTCATTACTAAAGTCTAGCTCACCTCTTGATTATCCTATCCTAACACCTTGGTATCATTCATTTCATTATGTGCATTCGTGAGGCTGGCCTCATTCTTTCTTTGGGAACTTTAACCTTAACCGACATAGGTCATGTGAGCATCATGAAATCCAGTGTGTAATCCCCACACCGGAAAGAGGTGGAATCACCGGACAAAGTGAACAAAAACATGCTAGCGTATATAGGGAGTCGAACCCTGCTAGATCCCTATATTGACAGTGTAGGTTCAAAGACTAGGAGATATAAGGAGACCCATACGTGGCATGCCAGACAGTCTCATCTCATGAGAGTTACGTGAACCTCCGCCCTTCCCGAAGGAAGGCATCACCGCTCATAGCTAGCCTATCGGTGCTCAGTATAAAGTTCAATTACATTCAACTCATACATCATGGAAGCTGGTTTCTAGCATGAGGACATCATAGCTCATTAGATGATTTCTCATCTCATCATTAGTATTAAGTATGCATTAACTTCAATACTTTCATTAGAGTGTTCATAGAGACTGGTCTCTTCATTAGCTTTACACTCTCATAGGTGAGTACGTTTTGGTAACATTTACTTAGGCTCATCTCAGATTGCTCTCATCTTTCACATTAGCCTCTTATCATAGTGTCACCTCATTCATTAACTTTAACACATTTTCTTCTCATAATTACTCACCCCTCCACATGAATATTCATTTCATCATATGCCAATGCACTTGGCCATTTATTGTGTTTCACACTCTTACTTAACCCTTCTAGGGTTACATCATTTCATCACATACATCTTAGGCTCACTTACTTTTAAACGTATGCTAGACTTATGAGTCCACACATACAAGCCATGAGGCTTTATTCATAGTTTGTCTAAGGGATTCATGTGTACCCAAGATTATGTGGTACAAGACTTATGCATTTTGTAGATATGCCAACATATTGATTTCGATCTTTATAGGCAAAATTCATTAAATATTTACTTACGTATGACTTATGTGTCAATACGGAATTGGGCAAGGGAACCCGATTTTGAATCCCTTGGAGAACACTTAATCTTATTTTAAACTTGATAATTGCATTTTTCAGATTTGGGAGACCCTAGTTTGATTCCATCAACCCCATAATATTTCTTTCTCGTTCTCCTCTCCTTTTTCGTTTTAAGGCAAGGAGGTTGTGGGTTCAATCCCCCACAAGCTAATTATTTTTCTTTTAATTTATCTCTTAACTTTCTCACCTATCCAAGAGGTTGTGGGTTCAATCCCCACTCTCCACATTTATTTTCTCCTTTATTTTTCTCCTAACTCTCTCATCCATTCAAGGGGTTGTGGGTTCAATCCCCACTCACCACATCTATTTTTCCTTTCATTCTTCTCATGATATTTTATGAAATTTTCATTTGGTGAGGTATGGGTTCAATACCCAATGACCTCACATTTTAATTTTTTTTTTAAAACATAGCTAATTTTCCTCATCCTTGGCCGAGACTCCAAATTTCCAGCTTGCTGGAAATTTGGTCGCTTCCAATCCATTTTATTCTCAATCTTTTGTTGATTTTTTTGTAGATTTCATGTAATGATATCTTGGGTTCAATCCTTAGTTATCTCACTTATTTTACATTCATTTTTCATTTCATTTTGTACCACTTTGTTTGGCCGAACCCAACCTACCAAATGCTGGAAATTTGTTCTTCTTTTTATCATCATTCATACGTTAATTCTTAAGGCATTTCGTGGATCATTTGGTGCATCTTTAAGTGTAATCTTTTTATGATTATAGCCAGCCAAGAATTACCATTAAATCTAGCAACATTACACCACTTTTACACCTCATGATTTACACAAAAATTCGCACATAAAATTCAACCATAAAAACATATCATTTTTAAGGCTTAAAACCGAAAATCATGTCACGGCATACACATACATTTTTCACGAAATTTCGGCAGACATACTTCATCGATCATACAATTTCGAACACATAATAATGAGCACATTATCATAAAAATCACACTTCTTACTTAATCCACCAGAAAACATACCAACCTAAGATTAGTGATAGGAGCTAGTGACATGGAACATGTAATGGGGAACAATCCTAGTTTCGAAAAAGAATTATCTGAGTCTTAAGGGTCTCTTGGGAAAGGGACCAAGAGTAAGAAAACCCATACCTGATTTTAACGTTGTTCAACACTTGAACTTGCTTCCCAAAACCCACCACCAATTCACGTCCACCAACAAATCTCACACCTTACCCGACTAGAAATTTCGTTAAATTTTCGTTTCTTAGATTAGCTTGTTCGTTTGTATTTTAGTAAGTTCTTCAAGTGTGAAGAACTTTTGTTTTGTTTTATGTTTTGTAAATTAGAGAGAAAACGTGAAGTAGTGAGAGAGGAAGACGTGAGAGATAGATAGATAGGCGTGAAAGAGAGAAGTGTGAGGTAGTGTCCCCTTAGAACTAGGACTTGTTGGCTAGACTTAGTCAAATTAATTAATAATTAATAATTAATAAATAAATAAAATATGATTTTCCCTTTTTTTTAAATCACCCATTAATTATTAATTTATTAAATTAATCTACCAATTTAAATAAAACAAATTAAATCATTGCTCCCACCTAGGTTCGAACCCGGGTGGAGCAAGATTTTGCTAAAAGGGCTTTTTCGGCCCTCTCTACCCAAAATGCCCCTCCACCTTATTAATTAAATAATTAATTACATATTTAGGATAATTACGATACTACCCTTAGCCTTGAAAAAGACCATTTTACCCCTAGACCCTCTGAACTTAAGATTTCCCACTTTTTAAGTCCGATAAAGACTCATCCGAGTAAATCTTCATATTCGGGAGCCCTACATGGATGGAACCAACCTTTCCTAGCTCAACTAACTCCCCAAGTTAGTTGGCTTGGCTGTCGCAAGGGTTCAGAGGTCTGGTTCTACGCGCATCAATCCGTGTGAACCCAGTCTAATCGTAGGCATTCTAGACACATTAAGCATTACTTAGCATATCCATTTTTAGGGTTGTTACACTATCCCCCCCTTAGGAACATCCGTCCCCGAATAACACTTCTTTTAATCTAGCACAACGTCAGTCATATCATAACATAACCACCATGCACAGTCAAGTAGTTGCAACAAAGAATGGAGAGATAAGGAAACTTCAGCTTAAGAGTAGGGAATCTAACCTCAAGGACTGAAAATATGGGGATAACACGATCTCATATCGGCCTCGGCCTCCCACGTAGCACCCTCAACAAGATGGTTCCTTCACAATATCTTCATTGTGGAAATCTCCTTGTTTCTCAGCCGCTTGACCTGTCTGTCTAAGATATCAATAGGTACCTCCTCATAGGACAAGTCTTCATAAGCCCCCAAACCTTCCACAGGTAGAATCGATGCTGGATCACCTAGGAACTTCTTTAACATGGATATATGAAAGATTGGATGGACAAAAGCTAGCTCCACAGGCAATGCCAACCCATAGGCCACCTCACCCACACGCTGTAGGATCTCATATGGACCAACATACCTCGGACTCAACTTCCCCTTCCTGCCAAACCTCATCACCCCTTTCATAGGTGATATCTTCAAATAGACCTGGTCACTAACATAAAACTCTAAGGGTTGTTTCCTGTTATCTGCATATGACTTCTGTCGACTGTAAGCAGTATCCAACCTGTGCCTAATCACCCTGACCTTCTCTAAGGCCTCATGAATGATCTCTGGAACCAAAATGGATGACTCTCCAACCTCGAACCACCCAACTGGAGACCTACACCTCCTACCATATAGTGCCTCGAACGGTGCCATCCCAATGCAGGAGTGATAGCTGTTATTAGATGAGAACTCTATCAAAGGCAGATGGTCATCCCAACTACCCCTGAAGTCAATCAGACACGCCCTCAACATGTCCTCCAATGTCTGAATGGTGCGCTCTACCTGCCCATCAGTCTGAGGATGAAAGGTAGTACTAAGCTTTACCTGCGTGCCTAAGCTCTTCTGGAAGGATATCCAGAAATGTGAAGTGAACTGAGCTCCTCTATCTGAAATGATAGACAATGGAATCCCTTGCCATCTCACATTCTCGTCAATGTAGAGTCTCGCATAATCCTCGGCTCTGTAAGTAGACTTCACACGGATAAAGTGGGCATTCTTAGTCATCTTGTCCACAAATATCATATGGAGTCATGCTGTCTCCTAGTCTTCGGAAGACCAACCACGAAATCCATATTAATGGCCTCCCACTTCCAAGTCGGAACCTCAATAATTGTGTAAGACCGCCAGGCTTAAGATGTTCTGCCTTAACCTGCTGACAATTAGGACACATGGCCATATATTCTGCAATGTCCTTCTTTATGCCATCCCACCAATAGATCTGCTTAAGATCATGATACATCTTGGTGGAACCTGGATGTATGGAATATCTGGAACCATGGGCCTCTGCAACAATCCTGGTCCGCAAATCATCCACATCTGGTACACACAGCCTGTCCTGGTACCTAAGTACGCCGTCACCTCCCAAAGCAAAATACTCATTCATCTTTATCAATACTGAGTCCTTCAGCTCCATCAACACAGGATCGAGATGATGACCCTGCTTGACTTCAACTACCAAGGATGATTCAGAACTAGGATGAACTGAAATACCCCCACTAGTAGAGTCAACCAACCGCACACCTAGTCTGGCCAGTCTGTGTACATCTTTCACCAACTCCTTCTTCTCCTCATCAACGTAGGCTGTACTCCCCATGCTCAACTTGCTCAAAGCATCAACTACAACATTTGCTTTACCTGGATGGTAGTAGACACTTATTTCATAGTCCTTCAACAGCTCCAACCATCTCCGCTGACGTAGATTCAACTCTCTCTGTGTGAACACGTATTGGAAACTCTTGTGGTCTATGAACACCTCCACGTGCACTCCGTACAATTAATGCCTCCACAACTTCAATGCAAAGACCACACCTGCCAATTCTAGGTCATGAGTGGGATAATTCTTTTCATGAACCTTGAGTTGTCTGGACTCATAAGCTATAACCTTACCACCCTGCATAAGAACAAAACCCAAACCAACCCTAGTTGCATCACAATAAACATTGTAATTCTCACCACACTTAGGCAAAGTAAGCACTGGGGCTGAAGTGAGTCTGTCCTTGAGCTCCTGGAAACTCTTCTCACAAGTCTCCGTCCATTCGAACTTGGCCTTCTTCTTAGTGAAAGCTGTCAGTGGGGCAGCAATGGAAGAAAAACCCTTCACGAACCTGCGGTAGTAACCAGCCAATCCCAGAAAGCTACGGATATCGGTGGGAGTAAGAGGTTTTGGCGAATTCATCACAGACTCAGTCTTCCTGGGTCCACCTCCACACCCTGATCGGACACAACATGACCTAGGAAGGTCACTACTCTAAGCCAGAATTCACACTTGCTTAATTTGGCATACAACTTATGTTGTCTAAGTACCTGCAAGGTTAGTCTCAAATATTGTTCATGCTCTTCCTTAGTCCTAGATTAGATGAGGATGTCATCAATGAATACTATGACAAAAGAATCAAGGTGTTCACGAAAGACTCGGTTCATGAGGTCCATAAATGCAGCTGGTGCATTAGTGAGACCAAATGACATGACTAAGAACTCATAATGACCATAACGGGTATGAAAGGCTGTCTTTGAGATATCTACATCCCTAACCCTAAGATGATGATACCCTGAACGAAGATCAATCTTAGAGAAGAAACTAGACCCCTGTAGTTGGTCAAACAAGTTATCTATTCTAGGAAGTGGATACTTATTCTTGATAGTGACTTTGTTGAGCTGCCGATAATCTATACACATTCTAAGGGTTCCATCTTTCTTTTTCACAAACAACACTGGAGCGCCCCAAGGGGATATGCTTGGCCAAATGAAACCCTTATCAGTGAGATCTCTTAACTGCAGCTTCAACTCTTTGAGTTTAGCTGGAGCCATTCTGTAAGGAGGAATTTAAATTGGTTTAGTATCGGATTCTAAGTCGATACCAAAGTCAATCTCTCGAGGGGGAGGAACTCCAGGTAAATCATCAAGAAATACATCTTGAACTCATTCACTACAGGCATTGAGTCTATGGAAGGAATGTCATGATCTAAATCATTAACACTCACAAGATGACACAATAACCCATTGGACATCATTTTATTAGCCTTAAGGTTCGAAATCAAAGCATTAGGACGACTCGAGTTGTACCCCCCCCAAGAACACCTCTACTTTATTAGGGAAACAGGATCTCACAACCCTACTACAGCAATCCATGAAGGTATAACATTTATGTAGCCAGTCCATACCAAGTATAATATCGAAGTCATTCATGGGTAACTCAAGAAGGTGTGCACACATAATCTTACCACATACTACTAATGGGCAGTCTAGCATTTATGAAGTAATCCATACCTAAGCCATCTCCTTGAGCTAGTAAGCAGCCAACTTAGCCTTCTCCTCTTCATCAGTACTCATAGCAGGCTTTAGAACCTACCATGCACTCACCTCCATGCGAACAACCACTCTTACCAAACGTCTTTCGTTCACGCTGGGCATTTCTATCACTGTCCCTTCTTGGGAAGGCCAGATCTTGACTCTAGAGCCTTAGACCACTTGGCCATCCTAATCCTTGTGTGTATTCTTTTACGCGCTCACACAAGAAGGAAGTTAGATACTTAGAATGACACAAAGTGTCAAAGCTCTAGATATCACGATAAAGAGTAGAAGAAGGGAAATTTTCCTACGCATTATGCAGTCTCTTATTCATGATAGTGGTGCACTTCACTACCATAACTTAGAAAATACTCGATGTGGTTGATGTGAACTTATTAACCTTGGAATTTAACCTAATGCTCTGATACAAACTTTGTCATGACCGGAGTCTAGACCCCAGACGAGACCGGCGTCGTTGACCTCTCAGAGGTCGCAGACAAGCCTAAATACGTCATATTACTTCATCTAGGTTAATTTAAGCGCATGAAATGGCTTCCATCCTTTTTTGGTATTATTGTGGATATGCTTCGAGAGTGACTTTCTGGTCCCCTTCTGCCAGACGTACTTCAAGAGAAGGTTTGTGGGCGATCTCTTCCTCATAACTTTCTTCAATACTCTCCAACTCGGGCTCTCGGGAGGAAATAATATGTCATATAGGCGCTTTCCGCGCTACTTTCGTATGTTGATCATCTTCTCTTCAGTGTGTTCAGTCTTGACATTCTTTCCTTTTTCCATAGCTGTGATCTCACCTTTCCTGAGATTGTAGAGTTGTGTTTTAGGATCAGGTGATAGGATTTTGCTTTTGTCTCGGAAAATTTGGTCGAACTTTGTAGTAGTGACTTGTATATTTTCTAGAAATTTCTGATAGGGAGTGGGTACGCAATATCCTCATCCAAAGCAACATATCACATAAACAGTTTAAAAACACATCTATCGCGTCCTAAACATACAAGAGACCCTTTTGTGCCAAGGGTAGGCCTAGCGCATTTGAACGTTGTACGTGTGGAATTGAAAAAGTTAATTACCCCCCCCCCCACCCCAAACAAATTTCACATATGAATAGTTACTGTTCAGAAGGGCAATAAACGAGGGGAAATAAAGAACAAAATACAAAAGTAAAATCCACACAGGGGCCATTTAAAATGTACTGAAATGCAAGACAGGCAAACCCACGCAGGGGCTGAAAAATGACGGAAATTCATATAGAAAAACCCACACAGGGGAGAAGTCCACTATGTTGTCCCTGAAGGCCCAACTCCTCCGCTGGTTTGTTGTATCTTGTATTGCTGAAACATGTATCGTAGGATCAATAGGTAGGCCTCACTCCATCGTCCTTTCTCTTTCCAATTCTCGTATTGCATCCCCTCTATCTTCTCTTTAACCCATAAGTCAAACTCGTCGAAACTGCGTCTTAACCTTTCCAACTCCTGAGTTGTCTTCTCAAGGGCACTTTTATTTTCGAGAAATTTGGCATTCATTTCTTGGGCGTCTTTCCTTACCTCACTTAACTAAATCACAACTTTGGAATCGTTGTCTTCCACAATACGACAACTGTTTGCGACTGAAGAGGAGATACTTGTATGTTCTTTTTTAGCCAAGCCTTATAAGTTCCATCATACCCGACGTCAAACCGATATGGAGCAATAATGTCTTTCTTCATTCGCTTGGCCCCTTTCAATCCCCTTAGCATTTCTATAGCGTCATCCACTCTGTCATCCCTAATATCATACACATAAGCTTTATAGTACGCCTCTCGAGGCATGATTTTCTCCTCTAAAATTGTCGTAGGACTCGGAATGGTGTGTAAGGACGGATCCCCAGAATACCTGGTAGTGGAAGCACAAGTTGTATGCGGCCCCCTATGATGACATCTTTTGAGATGAAGCGATCAAGCATCCATTGGAGATCTTCTTCTCTTAGTTCAAAAGAAATTCGATCCCATTTTTCTCTAGTCGTTTTATTTTTCATAATTACCCAAAATATAATATCGTTCAAATCCCTGAGAGTGTTCTTATTATCCAGTGTATGTAGCTCCTAATTCCCAAGTACTTTCGCTAAATGACAAAGGATCGACCATTGACGGAGCAGGTTACATCATTGAATGTAATGATGTTCCTCTTTGCACTTTTCTAGGGCTCGATACATGTCTTAAAGTATGACCGGAGCGATTGGATAATACTTTAATTGTCCTTGATTCTTAAACCCGTTTAACAAAGTGTGCGCGAGCATTATCACTCAAGTGTTGATACTCAGGCTAAGGCCATGTGGAAAGACCATTGTTCCCATTAGTGCGACAGCAAATACCAAAGGTCAGATTTCATTCCATTATCTGTAGGTGAACCTGAAGTCTTTGTTGTAATTTGCATAAAAACTCGCATGCCCGAATATAACAAAGAGGTCCCTAAATAATACACTAGATTCTTGGGCCCAATAAGCGTAATATTTTCCCAAACAAAACAAGTTTGTGATATCTTCGACAGAAGGTTTTTTAGGGATCAAGATGTCTTCTTGTTTTCTCACCCTTCTTTCTAACCCTGTACCAACTGTGTCGATGCAGTCTCGAAGTTCCTCGATTGTCGGGGTGATTTCTGTACTTCCGAATCAGAACACCATTTTCTCGTTGTCCCAATAGCCTATGAGAACTCCTATTAGTAGTGGCCAACCTGTCATGTTGAGTAGCTCGGTAAGGGAAAACATATACTTGTTGAGGGTTCTTTTGTGATCTCCGTCGAGGTTGTTATGCCACATTTTGAGTAAAAGCGGTGCTTCTACAACCATGTCGAATCTTGAAAAGCGATTCATACCTACAAAACAAAACCCAGTTAAGTTTACCCACTCCACATTTGGTTTCCACATGTACATTATTCAAATGTCAAGAAAAATGATATGTCGTGAGGTCGGAGACCTTGTACAAGATTTTGGCAGTTGCGACTAATAAACTTAATATGCCTTGGGTATTAAGCTTTCTTAGGCTTATGCTTAGATTTGGTTTTGTTTTCTCTCTATCTTAGACTGACTAGAATTGTTTCAAAAGTGTTGGTTACCCGAGTCAGACAGACGACAGGGGTGAAGCTAACAAACGACATTGGATGACCGCAAGCCAACTATTCATTTGTTACTTCAAAATAAAGACTTATGTATTTCTGAAAAAAGTCGTGGTAAGCCACGTAACTTCCTTTATCCTAATGAAACTATTTGTCGTTTGGCGGAAGTATGCCCTGGAAGTGCACAGTTTTAACAGTATAACAAAGAAAGCCAGTAAACAATTTATTTACACATAGCCAAGTAAGTTAGTTGGAAGGTTAGAATCCTCAAAATCCCCAGCAGATTCTTCATTCTATTTTAATTTGGAGAATAATTTTATATAAATATTGAGACTTTTTAGAGTCTCCACTTAATTTTTAAGGAAAAATCAAGAAAACTTAGTTTTCAAAAGATTTAAACAGAAAAACCGATTGAAAACCTTAAGGGGGTTCATGATTCTTCTTTATATTTTAGGAAGGTTTTTACGGCACTAAATATATTCACTAACTCTTGATTATCCTGCAACTAACTTTATTGGCGAAAAATATCTAACTAAATTTGAGATAAAAAATTATTTATAATTTGTTTGAAACTGAAGTATTAATTTTACTATCTACCAGAAATTTGCGAAATTTATATTTTTAATTTTATTTATACTTGATTGATTTAAAAAAGTGATTAAAAATTGTTACACCCTCAAAATGAGCTAGGTTGAGCTAGAGCCGACCACTTGTGTCATGATTTTTTAAAGTCATAAAATGGTTAATAATAGTGTTCTTAGGCAGTATATAAAGTTTGGAAGTGTTTGGAGGTCAAACGTCCAAGACGTTCGGAAACTAGTCGAAGTTGAACTAGTGTGTCGTACTGTTTTGTAGTGATGTTTTCAGGGATGTTTTGATGGTGGATTTCAGTACGGAGAGTTCCTACGCGCAGCCTGACATACAAAGGGTCGAAAAATCTGGGAACTACGCCCCGGGGACCATCAAAGGGATCCCCGAGGAGGACCCAAACATGGGCCAGCGAAGCTGCCAAACAACCAAGATTTGGCCTGCTGCTGCGCGACACGCAGCTATCACGCAGTAGGGAAAATCCATTCCTTGGGACGCGGGTCTGTCAGGAATCATTCTGTCCAAGAATTTTTGAAAATAAGATTTGGAAGTGTCTCCGCAACGCGCAATAAAGTCCCAAATTTTTGTTGCATCATTTTTAAGTAAAATTTTTAGTGGTTAATCTGTCCAATAAATGTAGGGGTCTTTTGGGTAATTTAGGGGTATATTATGGACGGTTATAGGACCTATTCAAAACCCTAATCTCACCAATTAAAGCAAAACCCTCAACTCAAAACAAAACTTCTCCATTCACTCTCTCCAAAACTCCATTGTTAAAGCTTGGAAGCCCCAAAGAAGAAGATAGGTTTCTCAAGTTTTAATTCATCAATTGGGATTTTCATCACAATTAAGATTTGGTTATTAATCTTTGAAATCTCTTTCCTGAAGGAGTCAATTCCAATGATTTTCGAAGATGATCAAAAACATGAATTGTCCAATTTTATGATCTAGCCATGGGTTCTTGCATAAATGATTTTGGATCAATGTTTTAGAATTGAATTGATGTTAATGAAATGTTTTAAAGCTATTATTCCTATGAACTCATGCAAAACATAATCTCTTCAAATTGGCTATATTTTTAGATGTGATGATCATGTCTCAATACTTACGAATTATAGTGTAGTTTTCTATGGGCGATTGAATGATGTAAGAATTGTAGTTAATAGATGTCTAATTGGTCTTAAATTGATGAATCTATATTGAATTGATTTAGATGCATAGAGTATTGTGATTTATGTTTGAATTGATGATCATGGCCATGGGTAAGGGTCTTATGATATTGAATTGGATGACTTAGCTACGGATTGAAGTGGTGAGAATGGAGTGGTGCTACGCTTCCCTAATTCTCTTTGTTTTATGTTAATAAGACTTCAATTAAGTTGTGATTGGTATGGTCCACTTATTGTGGCGGTGTTATGTGCTTTACATGCAATTGATGTGGCCTTGTTGGCGTGACTTTATGTATTATGATGATCATGGCCTTGGCGACAACTACTTGAAGTGTTATGATGATTGTGAAGTTGATTATGTGAAGTACGACTATATCTATTTACATGCTAGTAATGTAAAGATTTGATATTCCTAGATGATCATGTTAGACTATTACTATGTGTTCAACTGTGTAGCCTTTGAGTTGATGCATGATTGTTCGTACTTGACTGACTATATGAGTCTACAATGGTTATATTGATGATGTAATAGTAATGTATAGGATGACATAAAGATGATAAGGGTCATTCCTTAGTTCGTCAAAGAACGATATGATATATGTGCTAAATAAAATTAATGATGTGTCTTGTTTTGGTAGACTTGTGTCCCTTACTTGATACATGTATATGATGAATATGAACATCTTGACTTAGTAGACTTGGACACCTTTGTCTTGTATGTGTATGGATGAATTTTGAATGGAAGCCTAGGATCGGTAGGCCTAAGATGGTGCCTTTCTAAGCATGACTAATATATGGAACCTTCTATACAGAGAGAAGGTTAAGAATGAGCTATCATTATAGACCATTGAGTGGCATCCCTAGTGGACCCATCTTTGGTAGGTGCATTACTACTAGGTAATGACTAAGAGATGGTACCTTTTCATATGCTCCATTTTGTAGAACTTACTCTATGAGAACAAAGGCTAGCTCCAAGTGAATATGTTATGGTTTGTAGATCTACTTAAGAAGGAGTCTAGAGTACAATGTATTTCTACATGAGAATGAGACTAAAGTGCATAAAGACCTTGATATTTCTTAACCGTGTGCCTACATGGGATGTGTCCTAGTTCTACCCTTGGCAAGTAGAACACCCTCTAACGGAGTAAGTTTATGACTTCGGATTCCATGACTAGCTAGTATGGTGTATGTCGGTTATTGCCTATTCTCATCATGTGAGATACATACTAGTGTTGGATAAGTACTAGGAAGTTTAGGTAGTGGAATGGGATGCTATCTAGACATTGCACGACTAGACTTTAAAGATGTTAGTATGTGAGTCCCTATGTATTTCCAAGACCATTATGTGATGTGTTTAATAAATTAAATGTCTTCTAATTGACATAATGAACGATCATGACTTTAACTAATGTATGTTGAATAGAATCTGCTCTATCTAGGATATCTTTGAAGGTTGCTTAGGTAAGCTTGAAGAGGGTGGATGGGCGGTCTCTTCTTGTCCTACTTATGTGAATCTTAGAGTAACCTTATATGGGAAGTAATGAAAGGAAAAGGGAACAATCTTATTTTAGGTAGTTTTAAGGATCATTTAGGTGTGCTTAGAGAGGGTGTATGGGCGGTCCCTCTTAGTCTCACTTATGTGAGTCTTAGGATAACCTTTGGTGAGAGGGATGAGGGCTAAAAGAGGTTACTGTGAAGTTGAACTTAGTTCACTGTAAGGTGAGTTCACTTTAATATTCTAACTATTTGATAAAATGCTTATGTGATATTTTATATGTTGCTAAGGTGTTAAATGTTGTTCTTATGCTTATACTATGATATTTTAATAAAAAAGATCAAGTTTTATACAAATGTCCGTTTATCATGATTTTATGCATTATGTCATACTTAGTAAAAGTGTTTGTACTAATTCCATACATTTTGTCTATCTCTAAATGTGTAGGTGGCGTTTGAGAAGAGTCTCGAAGTTGAAGCTTGGACTAGTGTTCATTCAAGTAAAGAGTTGGTATGTCCTAACTAGATTCGAGGACATATTGATGTTTAGATTTCCTTATTGAAGTATTGTAATAGACATAGATATTTTATATATGATGAAGTATGGGTCGTGTCCCAATATATTCGTATGTCTAAGATGGTGACTTTGAGACTTAGCCTTTTGTTATTTTTTCTATAAAAGATATCTTTTGAAGTATTCTTATTTCGTATGAAATTTTTAATTCCGCACTACTTTTCATACATGTATGCAATGAATGGTACAAAAAGGGCTTGTATTATACCTTCGAGAGTTAGACTACGCCGTGTTTCTATTCGAAAATGCCCTAACATCTAGGGAGTACTCTCGTGTCGTAACAAACTTTGTATCAAAACATAAGGTTATGAAGTAGTACTTAGGAATCCTAAAGTTTCAAAAAGCCACGTCTAGTAGAGTCTTGACCATCGGTGTGAGTCGCGACACATCTATGGGCAAGAGGCTATAGGACGATAGAGTTTCCCTTCTTTTATACTCCTATGTCGTGTCGTAGAGTTTAAAATTTATAAGTGTCCTTTTCTTATGGTTTTCCATGTGTTTATAGGAAGATGAATACGAGGAAGACACTGGCTAGGAGGGTTGAGGAGAATAATCTGAATGGGGGACTTCCTCCCCGAGGTGGACATGTGCCACAAGTTGAGAAAGTTCCTCGGGGTGTTCAAGATGCTCAAGATGATCAAGTCCCTATTGTTGAAGGAGGTAATGAGGTTTCGATGTTTCCCCCGGAAATGGCTAATGGGGAGATTAGAGAGGCTCTCCTTACCCTAGCCCGAGCTATGACAACTAAAGTAAATAGAGACATTTGGCCTAGAATGAATGCTATGGAGAGTACTATGACCTCTAGATTGAGGGATTTTGTGAGAATGAATCCCCTATCTTCTTTGGTTCTTAGGTGGTAGAAGATATCCAAGATTTCTTGGATGAGGTGTATAAGATAGTCCGTGCAATGAGAGTGACTTCTAGGTAGAAAGCGGAGTTAGCTTCGTATCAATTGAAGGATGTTGCTCAAGTATGGTTTACTCAATGGAAGGATAGTAGAGAGGTGGAATCGGGTCCCTTAGAGTGGGAAGAGTTTAAGGAAGCATTCTTATAAAGGTACTTTCTCCGTGAGAAGAGGGAGGTTAAGATTGAGGAATTCATTAACCTTAGGCAAGATAGCATTAGTGTTGAGGAGTATTCCTTAAAATTTATCCTATTGTATAAGTATGATCCATCCTTGGTGTCTAACCCTAGGGATGAGATGAGTAGGTTCTTGACCGGTGTTTCGGATATTGTGAAAGAAGAGTGTCGTACAACCATGCTACATGGTGACATGACTCTATCTAGGCTTATGGTGTATGCTCAATCCATTGAAGAGTCTAAATTTGGGAAGAGAAGTAGAGATGCTAAGAGGGGAAGAACCGATGATCAAGTTCAACATAATTTTAAGAAGAGGGCTCCAAATCAAGATGGTTCTAGTGCTCCTAAGGCTAACTATGAGAGAGGTGGTGGTTCCCAAGTGGTTAATCTTACTTGTGACACTTGTGGGAAGAGTCACTTTGGGAAGTGTCTAACCGGTACTAGTGGGTGCTTTGGTTGTGAGAAGGATGATCACAAGGTGAGAGATTGTTCTACTATTGTGGATAGAGGTAGAGAGGCCAAGAAAGTTCCTCCTAATGTTCCGGATGGTGGTGCTCCAAAGAGAAGTCGCTTCTATTCTCTCCGAGCCAAACGAACAAAACCGGATGATGATGATGATGCCGGTAAGTTATAGTTTTTTCTCTTTATTATATGATTTCCTTCTAAGTGGGGGAGTATGGGGAGTAGTAGAATAGTGATTTGTGGTCTCATCTCTTCTATTCAATTCAAGCTTGAGAGATAGAATGTCATAATAGAATGTTGCATGTTGCATTTCGTTTAGGAGTCTAGTTGAAATTGAATTTCATTGATTCCTTGCATTGTGCATTTCATGAACTTATGATTATGTTTTAAATTGAGTTTTTATGGTTTTAACTCTAATATTTTTATGCTTCCATCATAAATTTCTTAAGAGTTGCATTTTTTTTTTGGAAAATTGAGCATACTTCAATGTAAAGAAATTGGTGCTCAATGTAAAGCTTTTTAAATGATTAAATTGTTGTTTCATGAAAAATGGTTAATATGTGTATAGAACTGATGTATATGAGCATGATATTAGGTGGAGACGGAAGTTCCTCCTATTTGATATGAAAAGGGTGAGTCTTATTGCATGATGAGTTGTAGATGTAGTTCCTACCTTCTTTTTGTGTTGTAAGTCTCTTGTTATGTGGAGTTGATGTTTCTCCTATATGTGTGTATTGTATACTTTGTGGTATGGTTATGAGCTATTAATCTTTGAGTCTTAACTATTAAAAATGTTCAAAGTATAGCAAGTATCATTTGAAGACGAATGTTTTCCAAATGGGGGAGTATAGTTACACCCTCAAAATGAGCTAGGTTGAGATACCGCCTAACACTTGTGTCATTATGTTTTAAAGTAATAAAATGGTTAATAATAGTTATCTTAGGCAGTATATAAAGTTTGGAAGTGTTTGTAGGTCAAACGTCCACGAACGTTCAAGACGTTCGGAAACTTGTTGAAGTTGAACTAGTGTGTCGTAATGTTTTGTAGAGTTTTTTTTTGGGGATGGTTTGAAGGTGGAATTCAGTACAGATAGTTGCTATGCGTATCCTGATATACAAAGGGTCAAAACTTCCTGGAACGACGCCCCGGGGACCATCAAAAGGGTCCCCGAGGAGGACCCAAACATGGGCCACTGAAGCTGCCAAACAACCAAGATTCTAAATGCTGCTGCGCGACGCGCAGCTATCACGCAGTAGGCAAAATCTTTGCCTTGCGACGCGGGTCTGTCACGAACCATTCCGTCCAAGATTTTTGAAAAATAATATTTGGAAGTGTATCTGCCACGCACAGTAAAGTCCCAGATTTCGTTGCGTCGTTTTTAAGTGAAAATTTAGTTGGTTAATTTCTCCAATAAATGTAGGGGTATTTTGGGTAATTTAGGGGTATATTATGGACGGTTATAGGACCTATTTAAACCCCTAATCTCACCTATTAAAGTAAAACCCTCAACTCAAAACAAAACCTCTCCATTCACTCTCTCAAAAACTCCATTGTTGAAGATTGGAAGCTCCAAAGAAGAAGATAGGTTTCTCAAGTTTTTATTCATCAAACTTGTTGGAGTTTCATCACAACAAAGGTATGGTTATTCACCCTTGAAATCTCTTTCCTCAAGGAGTCAATTCCAATGATTTTCAAAGATGATCAAAAACATGAATTGTTCAATTTTATGATCTAGCCATGGGTTCTTGCATAAACCGTTTTGAATCAATGTTTCAGAATTGAATTGATATTAATGCAATGTTTTAAAGATACTTTTCCTATGAAACCATGCAAAACATAATATCTTCAAATTGGCTATATTTTTAGATATGATGATCATGGCTCAATACTTATGAATTAAAGTGTAGTTTTCTATGGGTTATTGAATGATGTAAGAATTGTATTCAATTGATCTCTAATTGGTCTTAAATTGATAAATATATATTGAATTGATTTAGATTCATAGAGTATTGTGATTAATGTATTGAATTGATGATCATGGTCATGGGCAAGGGCCTTATAGTATTGGATTGGATGATTTAGCTGCGGATTAAAGTGGTGAGAATGGAGTGATGGTACTCTTCCCTAATTCTGTTTATTTTAGGTTAATTAGACTTCAATTAAGTTTTGATTAGTATGCTCCACTTATGGTGGCGGTGTTATGTTCTTTACTTGCAATTGATATGGCCTTGTCGGCGTTACTTTATGTATTATGATGATCATGTCCATGTCGCCAACTAATTTAAGTGTTATGATGATTGTGAAATTGATTATGTGAAGTATGACTATATCTATCTACATGATAGTAATGTGAAGGTTTGATGTTGCTAGGTGATCATGTTAGAATATTACTATGTGTTCATGTGTGTAGTCTTTGAGTTGATGCATGATTGTTCCTACTTGAATATATGAGTCTACAATGGTTATATTAATGATGTAATAGTAATGTATAGGATGACATAAAGATGATAAGGGTCATTCCTAAGTGCTTCAAAGAATGATATGCTATATGTGCTAAATTGAATTAATGATGTGTCTTGTTTTGGTAGACTTGTGTCCCTTACTTGATACATGTATATGATGAATATGAACATCTTGACTTAGTAGGCTTAGGCACCTTTGTCTTGTATGTGTATGGATGAATTTTGAATGAAAGTTTAGGATCGGTAGACCTAATCTGGTGCCCTTCTAAGCATAACTAATATATGGAACCTTCTATATAGAGAGAAGGTAGAAGGTTAAGAATGAGCTATCCTTATAGACCATTGAGTGGCAGCCCTAGTGGACCCATCTTTGGTAGTTGCATTATGACTAGGTAATGACTAAGAGATGATACCTTTTCATATGCTCCTTTTTATTGAACTTACTTTATGAGAACAAAGGCTAACACCGAGTGAATATGTTATGGTTTGTAGTTCTACTTAAGAAGGAGAGTAGAATACAATGTATCTCTACTTGAGAATGAGACTAGAGTGCATAAAGACCTTGATATTTCTTAAGCATGTGCCTACATGGGATGTGTCTTAGTTCTACCCTTGGCAAGTAGAACACCCTCCATCGGAGTAGGTTTTTGACTGCGGATTCAATGCCTAGATAGTATAGTCTATGTCGGTTATGGCCTATTCTCATCATGGGGATACATGCTAGTGTTGGATAAGTACTAGGAAGTTTAGGTAGTGGAATGGGATGCTCTCTAGACATTGCACGACTAGACTTTGAATATGTTAGTATGTGAGTCCCTAGGTCTTTCCAAGACCATTATGTGAAGTCTTTAATAAATTAAATATCTTCTAATTGACTTAATGAACGATCATGACTTTAGATAATGTATGTTGAATATAATGTGCTCTATCTGGGGTATCTTTGAGGGTTGCTTAGGTAAGCTTGAAGAGGGTGTATGGGCGGTCTCTTCTTGTCCTACTTAGGTGAATCTTAGGGGAATCTTAGATGGGGAGTTAATGAAAGGAAAAGGGAACAATCTTATCTTAGGTAATTTTAAGGATCATTTAGGTGTGCTTAGAGAGGGTGTATTGGCGGTCTCTCTTAGTATCACTTAAGTGAGTCTTAGGATAACCTTTGGTGAGAGGGATGCAAGCTAAAAGAGGTTACTGTGAAGTTGAACTTAGTGCACTGTAACGTGACATAGTTCACTATAATATTCTTAACTATTTCATAAAATGCTTATGTGATATTTTATATGTTTATAAATGTTCAATGTTTTCTTATGCTTATACTATGATGTTTTATTAAAAAATATCAAGTTTTATACAAATATCCGTTTATCATGATTTATGCATTATGTCATACTTAGTACAAGTGTTTGTACTAATTCCATACATTTTGTCTATCCCTAAAGGTGTAGGTGGCGTTTGAGAGGATTCTCGAAGTTGAAGGTTGGACTAGTGTTAATTCAAGTAAAGAGTTGGTATGTCGTCACTAGATTCGAGGACATCTTGATGTTTAGATTATCTTATTGAAGTATTGTAATCGAATTAGCTATTTTCTATGTGATGAAGTATGGGTTGTGTCCCAATATATTTGTATGTCTAAGATGGTTACTTTGCGACTTAGCCTTCCATTATGTTTTTCTATAAAAGAGATATTTTGAAGTATTCTTATTTCGTATGAAAAGATTTAATTCCGTACTACTTTTCATACATGTATGCAATGAATGATACGAAAGGTCTTGTCTTAGACATCCGAGAGGTAGACGACGACGTGTTTTGATTCGAAAATGCCCTAACTTCTAGGGGGTACTTTCGGGTCATACCAAAAGCGACTTGGCGTATTGCGGGATTTGAAGTTTTTTACACCTTGAAATTAACGGCAGATAATAGAAAAGCAAATAATGATAAAGAAAAGGGAGAGGGAGAGAGAGTTGTGTCCAAATCCGATTTTTGTCGCCTGGACTGGTATTCGGACCCATTTTTGTTTTTGGGTTTTTGACTCACTTCAGTCTTACATGTCCTATACTAAAAAATATAACTATAAAAGAAACACAAGGGCTTAGGCCCAAAACAAAATACAAATTTTTGCTATGTTAAAAAAAAGGGACCTGTTCGTATTTTTTTATGGGCTTGACTCGAGATAAGGAATTGGGCCTCCATGGCCCAGTGGAAGAAAATGCAAGGGAACAAGATATAGTTCATGTACGACAAAGAGAGGAAAAGAAAATATTAGTATAATATTGTAAAAAGATTAATTTAGACCACCATTCTTAGGAAAATTTGAGCATGTAAAATCAACACAGTTCCCATACCAGTCAGACGACAAATAATGTTTACACCTTGAGAAAATATGGTCGAGGTGTGCGTTCATTTAGAGACAAACGGAATGATCTTGGGATATAGCTTTCAATTAAATGAAACAATCAAAACAATTCCTTTTAATAATAAAGGCTACCTTATAGAGATGAAAAATACAAGAATAATAACAATGACATCAATAAGCTAGGAAATTAAAGACTTTCACATGCCATTCCAATTTGCCAGCATAGGGCAGCATTATTTTCTTTTGGAGTCCAAATAAATAAAATAAATTTAAACAATGACAAAGAGTTCTACACATTTAAAGAAACAGGAAGATAGCAAATATATCTTATTTAACAACGATCATAAACATCAAGGGGATAATGGGATAGTTTGACATTACATTAGTATAGAGAACAAAAGCGAGAAGAAACAATAAAGTGGACAGAACAACATAACCAAAAACGGGCATTCCATTAAATCGAACTAACTGACTTTTTACCTATTCGTAATGTAAAATAAAAGGAATATGCGGCCAATGGAAGTTAAAATCATCTATGGAAGATGACTTCAAGCTCCACGACCGAAACACTACTTTTATAGTGGATCCTTCTAACGATGACGGAACATGAAACTGAGTCCAGAGGGGAAGCATCTAAACGAAGCGAACACAACAACGACAAGAACTAACAGATGAAAATTTATCACTAAACCGCAACTAAAAAAAACATTTGATTCTCCAATCCTTGAAACAATGAGCAAGAACAACACCTCTTAGCTAAATATGGAAACATGTAGTAGTTGAAAATATATAAAGTAGTCAGGGATAGAAACTTGTTAACACGAGAAAGAATTTTCTACTTTAACAGGGATATATATACATATACATCCATATGGAGGAAAACTAATTCAGGTGGGCTTCAGAAAATAAAAGCCAAATAATGCAATATTATTTGACATTCTCAGAACGCTTGACAGAATGCAAACAAAAGCATAAATAAAAATAGACCAAAAAATGAACATTTAACACGCATACATGGGCTTAAAACGCAGAAAGGACATACTTGAAGACGAATACAAGACCAATGAATTGGAACCTGGACGAGAGACATTAGAACAACCTGTCTAAAACAATGGCTATGGCCAAGAAAGTCTAGATCCAATAAAACTAGCTACAGAACCAACAAGTCGCCTCCAAACTTATCAACAAAAAAAATCACGTTGTTGACATCTCGATTCATTCACTAAAATCAAAACAACATCGAACTTAGCGTCAGTTAACAGCCAACAACCAAACTGTAACAAAAATAGAAGAAGAATGGAATAAAAATCGCAAGAATATTGTAAGGAGATGGACAATACCTTCTTTGATGCAGCAAATGGGATAAAACAAGCGAAGAGATGAGACCTTAACCACACAAATTCGAAAACTAATGCCACACATAGAAATCCTAGACAGAAGCTAAGGCCTCTTTGTATGTCCTTGCTAAGTTGGCACTCTAACTGAAATGTCCAACTTCCTATGGTTTCTAATTTTGTTTTCTTAATTATTACTTTCTGTTTTACCCAAACTTTCGTAACTCACAAATTTTCTCTCAATATTTTCTCCAAAAAACAATCGTCCTTCGTTTTTCTAACCAAAATCTTTTTCTCCTCTCCCAATTTTTTTTCTTCGTCCTCTATAGTTAACCCAAAGAAAGTATATATATGCAAAAAAGAGGGTTCCCTCTTTGGGGAAAAAAGAGGGAAAAAGTATAGAGACCAAGGGCCCAAAGGATATTCCAAATTGATTTCCCATTTCAAATTTTCTCTCCCACGGCAAAAGCAAACTGGATTGTACAAAGAAATCAACCAAATCCTGGAAAATTTGGACACGACAGGTCTTAAAGGGCTTGGATGTGTCCATTCGTCCTTGAGTGTCCTCTTGGCTCGATCTCACGCCACCAAGGACGTTGGACGCGACTGCTATGACCTGTTGTACGAGGCAGAAAAAGGAAGGTTCTTACGAGCATGAAGATAGAGACGTTGGGGAGTTGTTGTTCATGCGCGAAGAGGCATCGCCGGCTTTTATGCGTTGCTTTTACATGGAGGAATCGAGGGTCATTTGGAATCGTTTACTTTGCTGCTGCACGGCTCTGAGTTTTATCTTTGGGGAAGTTAACAAAAGTTGAGTCGGTCGGGGAAATGGGTTGGGTCGAGGTGTTAAATGAGTTGGGTTGGGTTAGGAGTAGAGAATGGTGGGCTGGGAATGATAATGGATAGTTAAATTGTCTGCTTTTGAGGAAAGGGATTATTGGGAATGGGTTTAGATAGTGGGCTGATTTGGTCTTAATAAATCAACCTTTTGGAAGAGGCAAAAGGATGGCAAAAAATACCATTGACCCACAAGTCCAATGAATTTAATATGTAACGAAAAGAAATATTATTCGACTAGGACGAATTAATACCAATTAATTAACAAGTTTCCTATATATTAACAAGATCAAATAGTTAACTTAATTAGAAATTAATGACTCAAAAAAGTAAAACAACAATCTAGACAAAAAAAAATAGATAAAGTGTTGAGCAAAAACCAAAATCCTTTTGAGACGATTTCACATATTTATAAAAGAAACCAATTATATACAAAATTATATAAAACGAATATATTGTCTAAACTATAATAAGATAAACTATTAAGTTAACTATAAACTAAGCATTCAAAACTATAAGCTGCTAAAACTAATATATATAAAGCGTTAAATAAAACTAAAAATCTTTTTGATGTGATTTTTGAATATTTCATAAAATAAACTAACTATGTAAAACATATAAGAATGTATATCGCTTCAAACTATAGGAATTGACTGAAGCTACTTTAAAAATTGACTAAAGCTACTTTAAGAAACTCGTCATTAATTCTTGGGGGGGGGGAGGGGGCTAAAATTGGGTGTCAACAATAAGTCATTTAGGAAGTCTAGAAACCAAAACTTTCAAGAACGTCTATGACGTTCGGAAACTAGTTCAAGGAGGTACTAGCGTGCCTTAACCTATTTGACTAGCTTTTAGGAGCCGGAAATTCATGAAAATTGGTGGAAGGGTGTGTAACATGTTTTTAATTTAATTCATGGTAAAAACGTCCGGGTACGACTCCCCAAGGACCAACCAAGGGCCCTTGAGGAGGAACCTTGCATTTTAGGGTCAAAGGTTGTCTGGTTAGTGTGCACCCTCGAAGGGAAACAACGGAATGTGTGTGGATCGATGGGGCGTCAATGCCATCCGTCAACCAACACTTAGACAAATCCTTGAATGACCTCTTATTCACAGTCTTTGAACTTACCTACGGATGTGCAGCACGGAAGGGTGAGTTGGCCGTCGATTGACCCACGATTCGTCGATCGTGGTGTCGTCTGTGAAGGCCTGATTTTGTGCACGTTTTAATTTAGTTCCAATTAAATAATTAAGGGGTTAGGTCATCAGTTAGGGGTTAAGGGAAGCCTAATTAATTTAATTAACACCCCATATAAAAAAAAAAACCATTACACTAATCTAAACTCTCATAACTAACAAACCCAAACTCTCTTCGTTCTCTCTTGTTTCTCTCTCTAGTGAAGACCTCCATTGAAGACAATGCTAGGGGAGGGTTTAAGGGATAAAAATAGTCAAGTTTCACCATAAATATTCATCAATTAGTAAGGTATGTGATGTAATTCACCTTTGAGACCTCTTTCCTCAAAGGGTTCCATCAAATTGATTTGAAAAGTTAAGTTTTCAAGTGGGTTTCATCCAATCTCGAAATTGATGTTATGAATTGATTTGTTTATGATCTATCTTGGATATTATTAATATATTGACATGTATTCTAACTGAATTATGATATATCTTGATGGTTTGGTATAGTTAGTACTAGATGACCTTCACCCCTTAGCCTTAGGTTATGATCTTGATATGAATTGTTTAATGTTGGTTCAATTGACTTGATTATTGATTGAATTAATACTAGATGATGTTATTGTATCAATCATGAATAGATTAGGATGCATTATATTCCTATCATGATAGTTCTTGTGAAGTGATTTAGGTTATGAGGTATGTTGTGAATTGACCTAAGTATCTTGTCTTAAGCTATGAATTAGTGATGAATTGTGATATAGTGATTCAATTAGCCTTGTTATTATGTTGTCGATTGTTTTATGATTAAAATATACCCTAATTGGGTTGATTTAAGGGTTGATGGTAAGACCTTGATGATGGATTATGAAGGAGACTTGGTAAGTCTAATGATCCCTATTCTTTACTTCAAATTATGGTTAATTGTTATTAAGTTATGATGTTGTTTTGGAGTATGCCTTGTATTAGGATTTATAGGCTTTGAATCATGTTGAATTGAAATGTATTGACTATGATTAGTGAGGTGTTGTCTAAGATTTAAATGTTATAATGATGGTGAATGATTTTCCAATGTGACTTATTATGAAGTGATATGTGAATGTGCTAACCTCAGTTATATGAATGTGATGAAAGGATTATACTCATACAATTCTTATCGAGCTATGATGATGATGAATATACATGGGTTAGACCCTATGACCTACAATAAGCTATGATGATTAATAAAGACAATAAAGACATTTCAAAAAGGGACTTAGCTTAGCACTGAGTGAACTTGACAATTGGAGGTGATGACTTCCATAGAGGAAGATTCACTCTATAGTTCAACATGTGGTGTTGACTCCCCAATGAGGGATACTCATCTAATAGATTCCGATGAGAGGAGGCCCCAATTACCAAGTGGTATGTAGAGAGATTATACCTATCTTTTAGTTCTTGAACTATGTTGCCCCCATAGGAAGACTAGCTAGTGTATCCACCTAGAAAGCTACATTTATGTTTGTTTTTACTTTGGCAGGTAGACCACGTTCCATCGGTGTAAGTTTTCACATCACCGGATTCCACATTTAGCTTTTGTGGTCTATGTTAGTTAAGGCAAGTGTTCCCTAAACTAAAATGAACTAATGAAGTATAAACCAACTAGGGTGACTTAAGAGGTTTAACGTTGGGTAGGTAGGGTATCGGACTCTACCTATGCCTTGCACTAGTTTCCCTTGAAGGAAGCCTTAGAAGGTTTATATTATGTATGTATATGATAATCAATGAAAATGATGATAATATGATGATATTACATGTAAATGATATTATCCGGTGATGGTTATTCTTATGAACATGTAGTTGGTCTTTATTGCTAAAGTATGATGTTATGTATCCTTAAAAGTTATGTTATGTGAAGTTGGATATGAGTCATGGTTCTTGTTGAGTTACTTGATTGAGTAAGCTTATGGGCTTTGCTTGGTCATTGCACTTGTTGACTTAATGAGGGTTCATGAATAGTTTTCTTGCTTTATTATGAGATGATGAACTCTTATTAATGCTTGTGATGTTATTACTTTATGATAGGGTTCTATTTGATTTAGTTGCAAGTATGTTGATATGCATGTTACTTGCATTGACTTAATGAATATGTCTTGTTGATTGGTATGGTTTGCTTTATTATGCACAATGCTTTCAAAAGGTAAAATAACATGTTTTCATGAGAGGTCCTCTTTAGCATGATTTGATCTTATATGTGCATATGGTCTCATACTTAGTACAAGTAGTGTACTAACCCCATTTTCTCCCTTTTTTACCCAACACTTTAGGTTTCGATCGTTGAGGACTCTTTGAGACAACTTTGAAGAAGACTTGAAATTTCTCAATAATCCAAATGGATAGGTCCTCACTTTCCGAGGGCAATTCCAAAATCAAGCTTATGAAGTTGTTTTAGTTTTAAGACTCTTATGTTCTTTCTCTTTCATTTGAGTACGGATTGTATAGCCTATATGTGTCTCTTTTACATTCATGTTTGGGCTATGCCCAAATTTCTATAATCTTGTTAGATGGTTATGAGATGAGACACTTTTTAAAGACTATGTTCTATCTTATATATATACTTATGTGCAATAAAAGTAAAAGACTATGCAATCTTCCTATACGAAGGGTCTATGTATACTCGAGATGAATATATTATGTGTATGTGGAGTTCTGTGTAAACCTCCATGTAGAATTAATGAAAAGTTTTAAATTTTTTTTGCATTTTAACCTATGAATGTAATGATGTATACTAAGAGGTTAGTCTTAGTCCTCAAATAGGACGATGACGTCGGTTACGTCAGGGGAGGCTCCCCGGATGTGACAAACTTGGTATTAGAGCATGAGGTTGAATATTTTTGATGTTGATGTCTCTATCAACCACATCTATGTAGATTCGTACTCATAATTGTGAAGCGAGCCACACTTATGAATAGGAATGTATGTGATGCTTAGGAAACTCTCTCTTTCTTTGAAATCCAATATTATGCCTCTAGAGTGTACTTGTTGTGTGATTTCACATAAACCTTGTATTTTGGTTATAAGAAATAAATAAAGGAATGTGGCACAAAGACTTAAGGAAGATATTGCCAATGGGGGAGTTCCTCCCCGTGGTGATCAAGTCCCTCCTCTTGAAGAAGATGCTAATGTTGACCAAGCTCCGGTCAATCCTCCACCTTTGACGGATGATGAGATAACCGCTTCCCTTTTCCAAATGGCCCAAGCCATTACTTCACAAGCCCAAGCCGTCACTACTCAAGCCCAATCCATGACGCCCAAGCTAATCGGGAGGTTGTACCCTGACCAAATCAACAAGTTGCTACCATGGACCCCGTCTAAGGGATTTCACTAGGATGAATCCTCCTACTTTCTGTGGGTCTAAGGTTGAAGAAGACCCCCAAGAGCTCATTGATGAAGTTTACAAGATCATTTATGCTATGGGGTTGACTACTAGTGAGAAGGCTGATTTATCCACTCACCAACTCAAAGATGTGGATCAAACTTGGTACGTCCAATGGAGGGACAATAGGCCTCTAGGGGGTGGACCGGTGACATGGGAGATCTTCAAGAAGATTTTTCTTGGTATGTTCTTTCCTAGGGAGATGAGGGAAGCCAAAGTGGTGGAGTTCATCAACCTTCGTCAAGGAGGTGTGAGTGTGCTTCAATACTCTTTGAAATTCACTAAATTGTCCAAGTATGATTCTTCTTTTGTTTCCGATCCTAGGGATGAAATGAGCGTTTTGTGATGGGGTGTCGGATGATTTGCAAGAGGAGTGTCATTCGGATATGCTACATGACAATATGAATATTTTTCGTCTCATGGTTCATGCCCAACAAATGGAAGAGACAAAGGCTAAGAGAAAGAGTAGATATGCTAAGAGGTCAAGATCTTTTGATTGTGGTTCTTCAAAAGGTAGGCTTGATATCCAAGACAAGCCTAGGTTCAAGAAGAGGTTCTCTAATCAATTTCAATCCAAGTTCCCTAAGGCTCGTGAACTCACCACATAAGAAGCCTACATGTTCGAAGTGTGGAAAGGGTCATCTTGGTGAATTCTTGGTTGGAACGGGCAATTGTTTTGGTTATGGCAAGAGTGGAAAAAAGGTTAGGGATAGCCCTAATGTGAAGGGTAAATATAAGGGTGGTGGTCAAGCTCAAGCAAGTGGGTCTAATGATGCTTCTAAGAAGAACTGCTTCTATGCCCTCCACACTAGGGGTGAGCAAGAGACTTCCCCCGATGTGGTGACCGGTATGTTGAAAGTCATTTATATTGATGTATATTCTTTACTTGATCCTGGTGCTACCTTGTCATTTGTTACCCCTCTTGTAGCTAAAAAGCTTGACATTTTACCCTATATCTTGCATGAACCTTTTATAGTTTCTACCCCGGTGGGTGAGTCGGTTATTGCAAAAAGGGTGTATAGAAATTGTCCTATAATGTTGCCCTATAGAGTTTCTTATGTTGAACTAGTAGAACTTGATATGCTTGATTTTGATATCATTTTGCGTATGGATTGGTTGCATGCTTGATTTGCCTCTATTGATTGTAGAACGAGGGTGGTGAAGTTTAAGCTTCCAAATGAGCCCATTTTAGAGTGGATGGGGGGAAATTCTATTCCTAGAGGTCGTATCATCTCTTGTCTAAAAGCATGAAAAATGATCTCTAAAGGTTGTTTATATCATATAGTAAGAGTCCAAGATTTAGACTCCGAAATTCCTCACATTGAGTCGGTCCCTGTAGTGAGTGAATTTCTGGATGTCTTTTCGAATGATCTTCTCGGTAATCCTCTTTTACGGGAAATTGATTTTGGTATCGATTTGCTACCGGGAACAAATCTCATTTCAATTCCTCCTTATCGGATGACTCCAACCGAATTGAAAGAGTTGAAGGCTTAACTCAAATATTTCCTAGACAAAGTCTTCATTAGACCTAGTATATATGCATGGGGTTCTCCGGTTTTATTTGTGAAGAAGAAGGATGGGTCCCTTAGAATGTGCATTGATTATCGCCAACTCAATAAAGTGTAACACCCTAAAATGAACTAAGGTTAACTAGAGCTTCGTGATTGTTTCTTGAGTTAATCTTGTTATAAAATGAGTTATTTCAGTTTCATTAAGCAGTGTGTGATGTTTGGTTATTTTTAGAGGTTAAACGTTCAAGAACGTCCATGTCGTTCGAAAGATATGCCTTAGAAAGTGCTTGTGTGTCTTGATGTGTTTGAGTAAATTTTACGTGTTCATTTTGTTTGAAAATGGTGTGGGATGTTCATAAGACCTAGACGACTATGTTTAGGGGTTTAACATTCGGGTACGACCCCAGGATGGACCTACAAGGGGCCCTAGAGAAGGACCAAAAACTGCCTTGGCAGTGTCCACAAACGAGGGCAAACGACGGCCAGTGTTCCAAACAACGGCCTGTCGACTTGCCCCATCGATTGGATCTACAAGGTGGGATATCAGGACCCAAATGTAGTTAAGGGTCAACCCACGAAACCACACAAATGGACCATTGATGGATAGACAGTTCGTTGGTTGCATCTGTCAATGGTGCTGCCAAAAGCTGCTGAAAAATCTGCCAAGGCTTGGGTTTTCGGTAAATTCTCCCCAAGTGTTTTATGAACCTAGGAAGTCATTTTTAGGGTTAGTTAGGTATATTAAAGTTTTCCAAACTCTAAGACCTAATTTTAGACCTCATTTCGTAAAACCCAAAACCCCTCTCTCCTAAAACTCTCTCTCAAGTCTCCTTGGAAAGCAGAAGTCAAGAAGAGCTAGTAGGGTTGTTGGTCTTCGTGTGCTTCATAAAAATCATTGGGTTTATTCTATTTTGAGGTATGTTATCGATCCTTGAACTCCCTTCAATTAAAGGATCCCATTCTAATAGATTTCAAAAAGAGTTTTCCAACCCTAGTTTCTTCTATCTTTGACCCTAAGTATGTGTCTTGCATGAAAATGTTCTAATGATTCAAATATGATGTTTCTAATGTTAGTTGTAAGTTTAATGCTAAAACATCAATGAAATCATTTTAAACCTTTTTATGAAATTTCTGTTTAAGAAATGGGTTGAATGAACATGATATTGTAGTCTTTTAGCTTTGGTTTCCTTTTATTGATATTGTTGTTTAGCTACTGACCTAAGGGATATATTATGATGAATGGTTGAAGGGATTATTATGGGTGATGAAATCTTGGAATAAAGGGGTAAGTTGTTTATCTTTTTTAGCCTTAATTATTACATGCTCCTGAGTGGTATGGTCCACCTTTGGTGGCGATGTTTACTTGGTATATATGTGAATGTGAAGCTACTTGTGAATTGTTAATGAGGCCTCAAGGCATGTTATGTGAAGTAAGATGACAATGATGCTATTCTCGATAAATTTTCTATATGAAGCTTATTATGTTAAGTAGGCTAGAGAGTATGCCTAAATGAATTACATGATTATATGAAGTACGTTAAAGTGTGATGTGATGAATGAAGGTCTAAGCATGTACAGAATGAAATGTAAATGAAATGATGCTTATGCCCAAGGTGTGTTCACATGTACACACACTCACACTTGAATGAATTAATTAAGGTAAGTTAAGTAAAAAGGGAAGTTTTGGGGTGAACACTCTTCGTGAGTTGAGATGAAATGTTTAGTAGCAACCGCACTACATCCTAAGATCTTTCTAAGATAGGTTGGACGATGAATGCCCTTCGGGAGTTGAGATGTGGTGTTCACTAGTTGTCCTTGACCTATAGTTTATAATATTGAGAATCTGTGGGGAGTTATGCATAGCGCCGAGAGGATATGAAGAAGGTGTGGTTACACTTCGTGAGTTTAGAAGTTGTACTCCAATGTACCTCTTGAGATGAGTACTCCTCATTAGTAGAGAATGAGTTACTTAGTATCAATCTCCTTATCCCTTAACTATGCACCGACATAGGTGTAGCCATTGGGAAATCCATGTTAAAGCTAAAGAGAAAAGACCTCACTCTAGGCAAGTGAGGGGACCCTTCTCCGATAAGGGAACTATCGGCATTCCATGTTTAGATCTCGTGGTCTATTTTAGTTAAGATAACCCCCACAAAAGTAATGAAAGTACTAATTCTTCTAAAAGAGTGTACTACTTAGGGTAGGTAGTGGAATGGGATGCTATTTATCCATTGCAATAGGTAGGCATTCCTAAAGGGGAGTCTTGGTGAGTCTTCTATGAATTGAATTAAGTAAATCTCCTAAAAGAACGTACTACTTAGGGTAGGTGGTGGCATGGGACTCTATCTATCCATTGCACTAAGTAGACCATCCGAAAGGGGAGTCTTGGTGCCAAGCCTTCTAAAAGAGTGTACTACTTAGGGTAGGTGGTGGAATGGGACGCCATCTACTAATTGCACTAAGTAGGAATTACGAAAGGAAAGTCTTGGTGTGTGGTTGAGTGTTCTTCTAATGTCTTGTGATTGAGTGGTGACTTGTTCTCCCGAGTGGAGTAAGACTATGGTGGGTAGTCTTAAGGATCTCCTTGGTGTGCATTGAAGGAGGTGTATGGGTGTTTCCTTCATGTATTACCTTGGAGAGTCTTAGTACAACCTCGGTTGGGGAAACTTCTAAGGAAATGAGTTTACTTCCTCTTGGAAATACCTTGGGAGTTCACTGTTTTGGAAATACGATAGTTCACTGTAATGTTGAAGGAACTTACTGTAAATGTTAGGTACTTCACTGTAAAGTGCTTCTTTTTGTTAAAATTATGGAAATCCTTCTCTAAGTTTTAGATGATGTTTCTTATGTTGTTTTGTTTCTAAATTCGTGAATGTTTTAATTATTTGGCATGAAAGCTTATTTATACTAAAATGTACCTTTTTGCATGTTTTTGCATATGCCATACTCAGTACATTATTTGTACTAACCCCATACTTGTCTATACTCTATAAGTATAGGTTTCGGAAGCAAGGTTGAAGGCTAAAGAGCAAAGCTTGGAAAGATTCTCTTAAGACTAAGTATGTCCTCATATATTTGAGGGCATAGTTCTATTTCTTAGTTTTCTTTATTTAAAGACCTATTATGTATTTCTTTTTAATGTAAAGGGGTGTGTGCCGAAGATATTACTTCTTGTCTTTAAGTTTGGCTTGTGACAATGAGATTTTATTAGTATTTATGAAAGACTTTCTTTTTATATTAAATATCGTGAGAATTTTTAAATTCCGCACTACTTTTCATATGTTATGTAATGAACGAGAGTTAAAGGGATTGTACAAGACCCCAAAGGGTCAAGTACGCCCGGTCATGACCCAAGGGTTCTCCCTAGCGCCTAGGGGGTACTTTCAGGTCTGAAAGACTTGGTATTAGCATATAAGTTATGGGAAATAGTTTAGGGTCTAAAAGTCTCAAAAGCAGCATCTAGTAGAGTCTTGTTCATTGGTGTGAGTCGCGACACATCCATGGACAAGAGGCTATAGGACGATAGAGTTTCACTGTCTTCATTACACTTGTATCGTGCCATAGAACTTAACTCCATAAGATCTCTCTCTTCTTCTCCTTTCTCCGGTGTTTTTCTAGGTGTGATTTCTTGGAAAGGGAGATGTTTCTAAGTTTGATGGAGAGGAAAGGTGAGTTTTGATGTTATGATGGTTTTGTGGCTAGAAGAGTGAATGTGAAGGTGAGTTCTGAAATTTTTTGATGTGATGCCGTTTATGGCTATGTGTGATTTACTATATTGGAAGTGTTATGATGAGAAACTCTATGGTGATGTAGTTCTAAGCATGCTAAGATTTATAATGATTGAATGAAGTGCCTTTGAGAGGAAATGAATTACCTTGTGTTTATGTTCAATGTGGTAGAAAGCTTTAAGGTGTAAACATCAGAAATGTTGAGAGAATGTGGAGATTTGGCAGGAATAGAGGACAACCTTCTTGTGTGGTTAATGTTTCATAGTTGTTCTTATGATTGGGTTGAAGTTCTTGTGTAGGTTTACTCTTAGGAGGAATTGTGATATGATTACATAGTAAGGGATTTTGAATCCATGAGATTGAGTTAAGTGGTGCCTAAGAGTTCAATGAGGTGGTGTTTAACAGAGTTTGTCTAAGCTTGAATCCTAAAAGGAGAGTATTATGCTTGACTAGTAGAGTTGATGTTTAGTCTTTATGATCATTTTTTAAGAGTAGTATGAGTTCCTATCTTGTGCGAATCATAATGGAGCTTTGAAGTGTGAGACCTTGAATATGGCTTTACCCTAAGTGGGGGAGAATGAGTGAGTATAAAGGTAGTTATCCTCATCTTTCCTTTTTGTTCTTATTCAAGCTTGAGACAAAATCCTTAGTAGTTTGGTAATGATTAAGAGTCTTGCATAATAGTATGAGCTGCATTTATCCTTTTCTTATGAGTGCCTTTATGGCATAATGTTTGGGAGGCTCTTGAAATTATGATGAGGGCATGGGAAGGATTGGTAGTCAGTTTATGCTCTCTTGGTTTAGGTGTAGCAAATGATAAGTGCTTAAATGCTTCAAGGTTGTTTTGAATATGAAGTGTATAAATGAGTTATCTTGTGTTGTATATAAAGTTAGATGACTTAAGGTCTAATGTTAAAAAGCAAATTAAAGCGAAGTTTTGCATAATGAATGTTAAGTAGAATTGCATGTAGTGTACTTAGTCCAAGAGAATCCTTAAGGGTCACTAAGATGGACTGGTAGTATGGGATCCTATTCTCACATTGCACTTAATGTTACTTACCAAGTCTCTTTGGAGTAAGTTAGTATGCTCTTGTCTCTCATATTTTCATGCCATCTTGTTAAAGTCTGTTAAAAGGTGCATTATAGAATTTTTAAGGAAGTGATAGAGGGAAGTTTTGAGTTCACTGTAAAAAAGTCTAAATTTTTGAGAAAAATTGCATTTCAATAACAATGGTTTCAATTTTTTTAGAAATGATGTTTATGATCATGTTTAATTTTGGAGAAGGTAGTCCCTCCATAAAAGAAGGAAAAAGGGTGAATTTTGAATTTGTGAAGTTTTGTGAAATGTTTTCTGTGTTGCAAGTGTTTGGAAATGTGAAATTGTGCTACTTGTTAGTTGATTCTTTGATTATGAGTGTATTTATCATTATTTTAATGTGTTATGTGTTTCCAATGGAGTCCTTGATGGTCTTAATATTTTAGTGTCATTCGAGGATGAATGTTATTCCAAGTGGGGGAGAATGTAACACCCTAAAATAAACTAAGGTGTACTAGAGCATAATGATTGATTCGTGAGTTTATCTTATTATAAAATGAGTTATATTAGTGTCCTTAGGAAGTCTGTGAAGTTTGGTTAAAGTTTGGAGGTCAAACGTCTAAGAACGTCCATGACAGTCAGAAGATATGCCTTAGAAAGTGCTTGTGTGTCTTAATGTGTTTGGGTGAGTTTTACGTGTTCGTTTTGTTTGAAAATGTTGTGGGATTTTCCTAAGACCTAGAAGACTATGCTTAGGGGTTTAAAATTCGGTTACGAACCCACTTAGGACCTATTAGAGGCCCTAGATAAGGGCCCAAGAGAAGTACCAAAAACAGCCTTGGCAGTGTCCACCAACAAGGCAAACGACGGCTAGTGGTCCAACCAACGTCCCATCGACTTGACCTGCCGATTGGACCTGCATGGTGGGTTATGCAGGCCCCAAATGGAGATAAGGGTAAATACACGAAACCCACCAACGGACCATTGGTGGATAGATAGTCCGTTTGTTGCATCTGTCTAAGGTGCTGCCAAAAGCTGCTAAAACATCTTCCAAGGCTTGGGGTGTTTGGTAAATTCACCCCAAGTCTTTTATGTACCTAGTAAGTCATTTTAAGGGTTATTTAGGTATATTAAAGTGTTCCAAACCCTAAGACGTAATTTTAGACCTCATTTCCTAAAACACAAAGCCCCTCTCTCTTAAAACTCTCTCTCTCAAGTATCCTTGGAAACTAGATGTCAAAAAGGTCTAGGATGGATGTTGGTGGTCGTCTACTTCTTCAAAATAAGTGGGTTTATTCTATTTTGAGGCATGGAATCCATCCTTGACCTCCCGTCCATCAAGGAGTCATTTCTAATAGATTTCAAAAAGAGTTTTCCAACCCTAGTGTCTTCTATCTTTGACCTTAAGTATGGGTCTTGCATGAAAACGTTTATAATGATTCAAATATGATGTTTCTAATGTTAGTTGGTGATTTCAATGCTAAAACTTCAATGAAATCATGTTAAATCTTTTTATCAAATTTTGGATTTAAAAAATGGGTTGAATGAACATGATATTGTAGTCTTTGAGCTTTAGTCTCCTTTTATTGATATTGTTGTTCAGCTAATGCCCTAAGAGATATATTATGATGAATGGGTTAAAGAATTATTATGGGTGTTGAAAGCTTGGATTGAAGGGGTAAGTTGTTTATCTTGTTTAGCCTTAATTATTAAATGTTCTTGAATGGTATGGTCCATATTTGGTGACGATGTTTATTCGGTATCCATGAGAATGTGAAGCTACTTGTGAATTGTAAATGAGTCCTTGAAGGAATGTTATGTGAAGTAAGATGAAATTGATGCTATTCTTGATAAATGTTCTATATGAAGCTTATTATGTGAAGTGGGCTAGAGAGTATGCCTAAATGAATTACATGATTATATGAAGTATGTTAAAGTTTGTGATGTGATGAATGAAGGTCTAAGCATGTATAGAATGAAATGTAAATAAGATAATGCTTATGTGCACGGTGTGTTAACATGTAAACACACACACTCACACATGAATGAATGAATGAAGCTAAGTTAAGTAAAAAGGAGAGTTTTGGGGTGAACACTCTTCGTGAGTTGAGATGAAGTGTTTAGTATCAACCTCACTACATCCTAAGAGGTTTCTAAAATAGGTTGGACGATGAATGCCCTTCTTGAGTTGAGATGTGGTGTTCACTAGTTGTCCTTGACCTATAGTTTATAATGTTGAGAATCCGTGGGGAGTTATGCCTAGCACCGAGAGGATATGAAGAAGGGGTGGTTAAACTTCGTGAGTTGAGAAGTTGTACTCCAATGTACCTCTTGAGATGAGTAATCCCCGTTAGTTGAGAATGAGTTACTTAGTAACAATCTCCTTATCCCTTAACTAAGGGCCCGCATAGGTGTAGGTATTGGGAAAGTCATGTAAAAGTTAAAGAGAAAAGACCTTACTCTAGGAAAGTGAGGGGACCCTTCTCCGATAAGGGAAGTGTCGGGATTCCATGTTTAGATTTCATGGTATATGTCGGTTAAGCTAACCCCCACAAAAGTAATGAAAGAAGTAAGTCTTCTGAAAGAGTGTACTACTTAGGATAGGTAGTGGAATAGGACGCTATTTAACCATTGCACTGGGTAGGCATTCCGAAAGGGGAGTCTTGGTGAGTCTTATATGAATTGAATGAACTAAATCTCCTAAAAGAACTTACTACTTAGGGTAGGTGGTGGTATGGGACGCTATCTATCCGTTGCATTATGTAGACCTTCCAAAAGGGGAATCTTGGTGTCTAGCCTTCTAAAAAGTGTAATACTTAGGGTAGATGGTGGAATGGGACGCCATCTACTCATTCCACTACGTAGGCATTCCGAAAGGGAAGTCTCGGTGTGTCGTTGAGTGTTCTTCTAGTGTTTTGTGATTGATTGTTGACTTGTTCTCCCGAGTGGAGTAAGCCAATGGTGGTTAGTCTTAAGTATCTCCTTCGTGTGCATTGAAGGAGGTGTATGAGTGTTTCCTTCATGTATTACCTTTGAGAGTCTTAGGATAACCTCGATTAGGGAAACTTCTACATAAATGAGTTTACTTCCTCTTGGAAATACCTTGAGAGTTCACTGTTTTGGAAATAGGATAGTTCACCGTAATGTCCAAGGAACTTACTGTAAATGTTAGGTACTTCACTGTAAAGTGCTTCTTTTTGTTAAAATTATGGAAATCCTTCTCTAAGTGTTAAATAATGTTTCTCATGTTGTTTTGTTTGTAAATTCATAATGTTTTAATTATTTGGCATGAAAGCTTATTTATACTAAAAGCTTATTTATACTAAAATGTCCCTTTTGCATGTTTTTACATATTCCATACTTAGTACATTATTTGTACAAACCCCATATTTTTCTATACTCTATAATTATAGGTTTCCGAAGCAAGGTTGAAGGCTAGAAGGCAAAGCTTGGGAATGATTCTCTCAAGACTAAGTATGTCCTCATATATTCGAGGGCATATCTATTTCTTAGTTTTCTTTATTTAAAGACTTATTATGTATTTCTTTTTAATGTATAGCGGCGTGTCCCTAAGATATTATGTCGTGTCTTTAAATTTTGCTTGTGACGATTACATTTTATTAGTATTTATGAAATACTTCCTTTTTATATTAAATGTCCTGAAAAGTGTTAAATACCGCACTATGTTTCATCTCTTATGTAATAAACGAGAATTAAAGGGCTTGTACAAGACCTCAAAGGGTAAAGTACGCCCGATCATCACCAAAGGGTTTTCTCTAGCTTCTAGGGGGTAATTTCGTGTCACGAAAGAGTTTGTATCAAATCATAAGTTATAGGAAATAGTTTAGGGTTAAAAGTCTCACAAGCCACGTCTACTAGAGCCTTGGTCAATGGTGTGAGTCGCGACACATCCATGGACAAGAGTCTATAGGACGATAGAGTTTCACTTTCTTCATTATTGTTGTATCATGCCATAGAACTTAACTCAATAAGATCTCTCTCTTTTTCTTCTTTGTCCGGAGGTTTTCTAGGTGTTATTACATGTAAAGGGAGATGTCCTTAAGATTGAGGGATAGGAAAGGTGAGTTTTGATGTTATGATGGTTTTGTGGCTATAAGAGTGAATGTGAAGGTTACTTTTAAAAAATTGTATGTTATGCCATTTATGGCTAGGTGTGATTTATGAGATGGAAGTGTTATAATGAAGTGACTTTGAGAGGAAATGAATTACCTTGTGTTTATGTTCAATGTGGTAGAAAGCTTTAAGGTGTAAATTTTAGAGATGTTGAGAGAATGTGGAGATTTTGTAGGAATTGAGGTCAACCTTATTGTGTGGTTAATGTTTCATAGTTGTTCTTATGATTGGGTTGAAGTTCTTTTGTAGGTTTACTCTACGGAGGAATTGTGATATGATTACCTAGTAAGGGAGTTTTGTTCCATGAGATTGAGTTAAGTGGTGCGTAAGAGTTGAATGATGTGGTGTTTAAGAGAGTTTTTCTAAGCTTGAATCCTAATAGGAGACTATTATGCTTGACTAGTAGAGTTGATGTTTAGTCTTTATGATCATGTTTTAAGAGTAGTATGAGTTCCTATCTTGTGAGAAGCATAATGGAGCTTTGAAGTATGAGACCTTGAATATGGCTTTAATCTATGTGGAGGAGAATGAGTCAGTAGAAAGGTAGTTGATATCCTCATCTTTCCTTTTTGTTCTTATTCAAGCTTAAGACCAAATCCTTAGTAGTTTGGTAATTATTAAGGGTCTTGCATAATAGTATGAGCTGCATTTATCCTTTTATTATGAGTGCCTTGATGGCATAATCTTTGGGAGGCTGTTGAAATTATCATGAGGGCATGGGAAGGATTGGTAGTCAACCTATGCTCCCTTGGTTTAGGTGTAGCTAATGATAAGTTCTTAAATGCTTCAAGGTTGTTTTGAATATGAAGTGTATAAATGAGTTATCTTGTTTTGTATATAAAGTTAGATGACATAAGGTCTAATGTTAGAAAGCAAATTAAAGCGAAGTTTTGCATAATGAATGTTAAGTAGAATTGCATGTAGTGTACTTAGTCCAAGAGAATCCTCAAGGGTCACTAAGTGGGAGTGGTAGTATGGGATGCTACTCTCACATTGCACTTAGTGTAACTTACCAAGTCTCTTTGGAGTAAGTTAGTATGGTCTTGTCTCTCATATTTTCATGTCATCTTGTTAAAGTCTCTTAAAAGGTGCATTATATAATTTTTAAGGAAGTGACAGAGTAAAGTTTTGAGTTCACTGTAGAGAAGTTCGAATTTTAAATAAAAATTGCATTTTCATGAAAAATGGTTTCAATGTGTTTAGAAATAATGTTTATGAGCATGTTTAATATTGGAGAAGGTAGTCCCTCCATGAAAGATGGAAAAAGGGTGAATTTTAAAGTTGTGAAGTTTTGCAAAACGTTTCCTGTGTTGCAAGTGTTTAGAAATGTGAAATTGTTCTCCTTTTTAGTTGATGCTTTGATTATGAGTGTATTGATAATGATTTTAATGTTTTATGTGTATCTAATGGACTACTTTATGGTCTTAAAGTTTTAGTGTCATTCGAGGACGAATGTTATTCCAAGTGGGGGAGAATGTAACTCCCTAAAACGGACTAAGGTGAACTAGAGATTCATGATTCATTATTGAGTTAATATTACTATAAAATGAGTTATATTAGTGTCCTTAGTCAGTGTGTGATGTTTTGTTAAAGTTTGTAGTTCAAACGTCCAAGAACGTCCATGACGTTCGGAAGATATGCCTTAGAAAGTGCTTGTGTGTCTTGATGTGTTTGAGTGAGTTTTACGTGTTCGTTTTGTTTGAAAACGGTGTGGAATGTTCCTAATACCTATAAGACTATGTTTATGGATTTAAGTTCTGTTAAGAACCCACCTAGGGCCCAAAAGGGGCCCTAGAGAAGGGCCCAAGAGAAGTACCAATAACTGCCTTGGCTTTGTCCACCAACGAGGGCATACGACGGCCAGTGGTCAAACCAATGGCCCGTAGAGTTTACCCATATATTGAACCTGAAAGGTGGGCTAGCCAGGCCCCAAATGGAGTTAAGGGTCAAGCCACGAAACCCCACCAATGGACCGTTGATGGACAGACAGTCCGTTGGTTGCATCCGTCGAAGGTGCTTCCAAAAGTTGCTGAAAAATCTGCCAAGTCTTGGGGTTTTGGTAAATTCACCCCAAGTATTTTATGTACCTAGGAAGTCATTTTAAGGGTTATTTAGGTATATTAAAGTGTTCCAAACCCTACGACCTAATTTTAGACCTCATATCCTAAAACCCAAAATCCCTCTCTTAAAACTCTCTCTCAAGTCTCCTTGGAAACTAGAAGTCAAGAAGAGCTAGGAGGGCTATTGGTGGTCGTATGCTTCATCAAAATCAGTGGGTTTCTTCTATTTTGAGGTATGGAATCCATCCTTGAACTCCCTTCCATCAAGGAGCCCTTTTTAATAGATTTCAAAAAGAGTTTTCCAACCCTAGTTTCTTCTATCTTTGACCTTAAGTATGGGTCTTGCATGAAAACGTTTATAATTATTCAAATATGATGTTTCGAATGTTAGTTGGTGATTTCAATGCTAAAACTTCAATGAAATCATGTTAAATCTTTTTATCAAATTTTGGCTTTAAAATGGGTTGAATGAACATGATATTGTAGTCTTTGAGCTTTAGTCTCGTTTTATTGATATTGTTGTTCAGCTAATGCCCTAAGGGATATATTATGATGAATGGGTTAAAGAATTATTATGGGTGCTGAAAGCTTGGATTGAAGGGGTAAGTTGTTTATCTTGTTTAGTCTTAATTATTAAATGCTCTTGAATGGTATGGTCCATATTTGGTGACGATGTTTATTCGGTATCCATGAGAATGTGAAGCTACTTGTGAATTGTAAATGATTCCTTGAAGGCATGTTATGTGAAGTAAGATGAAATTGATGCTATTCTTGATAAATGTCCTATATGAAGCTTATTATGTGAAGTGGGCTAGAGAGTATGCCTAAATGAATTCCATGATTATATGAAGTATGTTAAAGTTTGTGATGTGATGAATGAAGGTCTAAGCATGTATAGAATGAAATGTAAATGATATGATTCTTATGTGCAAGGTGTGTTCTTATGTAAACACACACACTCACACTTGAATGAATGAATGACGATAAGTTAAGTAAAAAGGGGATTTTTGGGGTGAACACTCTTCGTGAGTTGAGATGAAGTGTATAGTAGCAACCTCACTACATCCTAATAGCTTTCTAAAATAGGTTGGAGGATGAATGCTCTTCGTGAGTTGAGATGTGGTGTTCACTAGTTGACCTTGACCTATAGTTTATAATGTTGAGAATCTGTGGGAAGTTAAGCCTAGCACCGAATGATATGAAGAAGGAGTGGTTACACTTCGTTAGTTAAGAAGTTTTAATCCAATGTACCTCTTGAGATGAGTACTCCTCGTTACTAGTGAATGAGTTATGTAGTACAAATCTTCTTATCCCTTAAATAAGCGCCCGCATAGGTGTAGCTATTGGGAAAGCCATGTAAAAGCTATAAAGAAAAGACCTCACTCTAGGCAAGTGAGGGGACCCTTCTGCGATAAGGGAAGTATCGAGATTCCATGTTTAGATTTCATGGTCTATGTCGGTTAAGCTAACCCCCACAAAAGTAATGAATGTACTAAGTCTTCTAAAAGAGTGTACAACTTAGGGTAAGTAGTGGAATGGGACGCTATTTATCCATTGCATTAGGTAGGCATTCCGAAAGGGGAGTCTTGGTGAGTCTTATATGAATTGAATGAACTAAGTTTCCTAAAAGAACGTACTATTGAGGGTAGGCGGTGGTATGGGACACTATCTATCCATTTCACTAAGTAGACCTTCTGAAAGGGGAACCTTGGTGCCAAGCCTTCTAAAGAGTGTACTACTTAGGGTAGGTGGTTAAATGGGACACAATCTACTCATTGCACTAAGTAGGCATTCCGAAATGGAATACTTGGTGTGTGGTTGAGTGTTCTTCTAATGTCTTGTGATTGATTGTTGACTTGTTCTCCCGAGTGGAGTAAGCCTATAGTGGATAGTCTTAAGGATCTCCTTGGTGTGCATTGAAAGGAGGAGTATGGGCATTTCCTTCATGTCTTACCTTAGAGCGTCTTAGGATAACCTCGATTAGGGGAACTTCTACGAAAATGAGTTTACTTCCTCTTGGCAATACCTTGTGAGTTCACTGTTTTGGAAATAGGATAGTTCACTGTAATGTTGAAGGAACTTACTGTAAATGTTAGGTACTTCACTGTAAAGTGCTTCTTTTTGTTAAAATTATGGAAATCCTTCTCTAAGTGTTAAATGATGTTTCTTATGTTGTTTTGTTTCTAAATTCATGAATGTTTTAATTATTTGGCAAGAAAGCTTATGTATACTAAAATGTCCCTTTTAGTATATTTTTGCGTATGCCATACTTAGTACATTATTTGTACTAGCCCCATACTTGTCTATACTCTATAAGCATAGGTTTCGGAAGCAAGGTTGAAGGCTAGAAGGCAAAGCTTGGGAAAGATTCCCTCAAGACTAAGTATGTCCTCATATATTCGAGAACATAGTTTTTTTTCATAGTATTCTTTGTTTAAAGACTTATTATGTAATTCTTTTTAATGTAAAGGGCGGTGTACCTAAGATATTATGTCATGTCTTTAAGTTTGGCTTATGACGATGAGATTTTATTAGTATTTATGAAAGACTTCCTTTTTATATTAAATGTCGTGAAAAGTTTTAAATAACACACTACTTTTCATGTTTTATGTAATGAACGAGAGTTAAAGTGCTTGTACAAGACCTGAAAGGGTCAAGTACGCCCGTTCATGACCCAAGGGTTATCCCTAGCTTCTAGGGGGTATTTTCCGGTCGTGACATAAATTACTATTTAGAACAAGTATCCTCTCCCTCGGATTGATGACTTGTTTGACCAACTCCAAGGGGCAAGCTACTTTTCTAAGATTGACTTGAGATCAGGGTATCACCAACTTAGGGTGAGAGGTGAGGATATACCAAAGATGACATTTCGGACTAGATATGGTTACTATGAGTTCTTAGTAATGTCCTTTGGCCTCACTAACTCTACGGTGGCGTTTGTGGACCTAATGAATAGGGTGTTTCTAAGTTACCTACATTCATTTTCCTTGTCTTCATTGACGATATCTTGGTATATTCGAAAACTGAGGTTGATCACATGGGTCATTTGAGAGTGATGTTGCAAGTACTTAAAGAACATCAATTGTTTTCAAAGTATAGCAAATGTGAGTTTGTGTTAAGGTCTGTGGCATTTCTTGGTCATATTATCTCTAGTGAGATAGTTGAGGTTGATCCAAGGAAAACGGAGGCTCTGAAAAATTGGCTAAGACTATTGATTCCAACCGATATTAGGAGTTTCTTGGGTCTAGACGGTTATTATTGGAGGTTTGTGGATGGTTTTGTATTCATTACATCTCCCTTGACTACATTGGCCCAAAAGAGTAAGAAGTTTGAGTGGTCGGAGGCATGTGAGAAAAGCTTCCAAATATTTAAAGATAGGTTTACTTCCTCTCCGGTGTTGACTTTACCGGAGAGTACAAAGGGATTTGTTGTGTATTGTGATGCATCCCGAGTGGTTTTGGGGTGTGTGCTTATGCAACGTTGGAAAGTAATCACTTATGATTCTAGACAACTTAAGGTTCATGAGAAGAACTATCCAACTTATGACCTTGATTTAGCGGCCGTGGTGTTTGACTTGAAAATATGGAGACATTACTTGTATGGTGTTTATGTTGATGTGTATACCGACCACAAGAGTCTCCAATATGTGTTTACCCAAAAAGAGTTTAATCTCTGACAAAGAAGGTGGTTAGAATTGTTAAAAGATTACGACATGAGTGTTATCTATTACCCCAGCAAGGCCAATGTGGTTGCGGATACTCTAAGTCGTATGACCATGGGTAGGGTGTCTCATATGGAGCAAGCCAAGAAATACCTAGTGAAAGATGTTCATAGGTTGGCTAGATTGGGTGTTAGGTTGGAAGATTCTCCAAATGGTGGTTTTATGGTCCATCATTACTCCGAGTCATCTTTAGTGGTTGAGGTGAAGTCCAAACAACACCTTGATCAACCATTGATGGAGTTGAAGGAATCGGTTCTTGGTAAGCTTAATGAGTCATTCTCCTTAGGGAGGGATGGTGTTTTGAGGTATCAAGAAAGGTTGTTTGTTCCCAATGTAGATGATTTGAGGAACCGGATTCTTGAGGAAGCTCATGGGTCTCGTTACTCCATTCATCCGGGGTCAACAAATATGTATCATGACCTTAGGGAAGTATATTGGTGGGAAGGTGTCACGACTAGATTCTAGACCCCAGACGAGACCGGCGTCGTTGACCTCTCAGAGGTCGCAGACAAGCCTACTTACGTCATTCTTACTTTACATAGGTTAATTTTAGCGGAAAATTTGAAACTTTTTGTTTCTAAATATTGCTTACTAAACAATTCTAGTACATTTGTAATTTGTTCACCATCAACCATCTAACATTAAGAGATAATCAAATGAAAGGAATAGTTCAATACTTATAAAGCGTATAATTGCCAAAATGGCACCAACACGTAGTCTGAATAAAAACAGGAAAGAAACGCTAGTGGAACATGCTCCACCAGCTCAACTCTAAATCTAAGCTAGAATATAAAACAGTAGCATCCTCGAAAGCATGAGGACCTACCAACTCCGGATTAATGCTGGACTTCCGGATAACTGCAACGATGATCCTGTATCTCTATCGTCCACCTGTGCCTGCACCTAAAATAGTAGAGTTTGTATAGGGTTAGTACACACTTGTACTAAGTATGGGTATATGCAAGCACACACCAAGGACATGCATGAGAAAGAATAGCTCTTTCCTAACAACGTAATTTTTGGAAGTCATGTCAGTAGACTTGCCAAATTAGGATTAGGAAAGTTTCCAAATTTGGATTAGGAAATTAAATGATCTTTCCAAATTTGGATTAGGAAAGTCAGTGAGCTTTCCAGATTTGGAATAGGAAAGTTATGCCATGAGAATAACATACATCATCATACTTTTCACATTTGCACACGGGACATAACATTTACACATAGCACATATCATATAACATATAGTACATTTTGCATGTAGCACATAACTTCTTTCATATCATTCATTCATATGCCATGAGACCTTGGAATCATGGACTTGACATTAAGACATCCCAGAAATGAGGGCTCAACAGATGGGACCTCAACTAGGGAATCTTCATTAGCAAACACAGAGTCTGCTTCATTCATTCATACGTACTTCATTTTATTTCGTTCATAGGCCAGTGTGAAAACAAGCTATACCTAGGGTGTAGTTTACGACTTTCATCGGGTTTGCTGTGCAATGATCAAGAATAACCTAGTGTTATTACCTGAGTCTAGCTCACCTCTTGATTATCCTATCCTAACACATTTGGTATCGTTCATTTCATTATGTGCATCATTTGAGGTTGGCCTCATTCATTCATTGGGAACTTTAATTTTAACCGACATAGATCATGTGAGCATCATGAAATCCAGTGTCTCCCCCACACCGAAAAGAGGTGGGATCACCGGCCAAAGTTACCCAAAAACATGCTAGCGTACATGGGAATTTAACCCCGCCAGATTCCTATATTGGCAGTATAGGTTCGAAGACTAGGAGATATAAGGAGACCCATACCCGGCAAGCCGGACAGTCTCATCTCATGAGAGTTACGTGAACCTCCGCCCTTCTCGAAAGATGGCATCACCGCTCATAGCTAGTCTATCGGTGCTCAGTATAAAGTTCCATTACATTCATCTCATACGTCATGGAAGATGGCTTCTAGTATGAGGACATCATAGCTCATTAGATGATTTCTCATCTCATCATTCGTATTGAGTATGTTAAGCTCAATACTCTCATTAGAGTGTTCATAGAGACTGGTCTCTTCATTATCTTACACTCTCATAGGTGAGTACGTATTGGTAACATTTACTTAGGCTCATTTGAGATTGCTCTCATAATTTACATTAGCCTCATATAATGTTGTCACCACATTCATCATCATTAGCACCTTTGCTTTTCATAGTTATTCACCTCTTATTACGTGAATGTTCATTTCATCATATGCCAATGCACTTGGCCATTTGGTGTGTTTCACACCCTTACTTAACCCTTCTAGGGTTTCATTATTTCATTGTTCATTTCATCATTTCATTGTTCATCACATCATATGCCAATGCACTTGGCCATTTAGTGTATTTACACTCATACTTAACCCTTCTAGGGTTCATCATTTTATTTCATACATCTTAGGTTCACTTACTTTTGAACGTATGTTAGACTTATGTGCCTATACATACAAGCCAGGGGGCTTCATTCATAGTTCGTTAAGTGATTCTTACATTCCTAAGATTATGTAGTACAAGACTTATGTATCTTGAATATATGCCAAGATCTTGATTTTGATCTACGTAGGTGGCATTATTCTTGGATATTTTGTTCACGTATGACTTATGTATCAATACGGAAGTTTGGGCAAGGGAACCCAAGTCTTGAGTAAATTGGATATCGTTTATATTTTTCATTGATTTTATTCTAACATTCATAACATTATGACTCTAAGTTAAATCACAATATTAACATTGAAATATTAATTTTCTACTTAACCTTTCTCTTAAATTGGCCGATGGGTTGTGGGTTCGAAACCCCACAACCCCTTCTTATTTTTCATTAACCTTTTTATTGTCCAATTTCGCCTAAACCAAGAGGTTGTGGGATCAAACCCCCACAGCCTCTTTTATTTTGTTCTTTAATTCGCCTAAGTAGGGAGGTTGTGGGTTCGAACCCCCACAGCCTCCTTACTTTTAATTAATTTTCGCTAGGGGCTGTGAGGTGGTGGGTTCGAACCCCCACAGCCCCATATATTATTTTCTTTTTATTTTTCGCTAGGTTGAGGGCATTGGCAGTGAGGTCGTGGGATCGAACCCCCACAGTCTCACTTGCTTTAATACTCATTTTCGCCTCCTCTATTTCCAGCCTTGAGGTCGTGGGTTCGATTCCCACGCCTCACATCTTTTTATTTTCTTTATTCTCCCTCTTCCTTGCTTACCATGAGTCAAGTGTTCGAATCCCCCCCATCCCCATTTTCCTTATTAATTCATTTCGTGGGCAGCAGCTAAGGGGTTCGAATCCCCTTAGCTCCATTACATTTTTTGTAAAAACAATTCAGCCTCTTGGTCATGTGAGGTCTTGGGTTCGATTTCCCTTGACCTCACCTACTTTAATCCCTTTTAAGACTCTTCCAAAATTCCCAGAACCTGCCTGAAACCAACATCACAAGCTGGAAATTTTGATTACCTTTTTGTAGCCTATTTTCTCCACTTTTTAACGTTAAAAGTTCATGCATTTGGAGTAGTGTTTAGTGAGTCCTTTAGGTGAATTTTCATGGACATATTTGGCCAAGAATTTATCATTAAATTCAGCCACATTACACTTAAATGAACATCATCATTTACATAAGTTTACACACTTAAAATGACAACCAAAACCATATCAAACTTGAAGCCATAAATCAAAACTTATTTACAGTAAGTTTACAGTAAACTTTTTCACATACACACACATATTTTCGGCAACAAAACTTGTCATTCATATGATTCCAAATACATGTTCATGAACATATTCATCACGAAAACACATTGCAACACCTAATTTCTACCAGCAAACATACCAACCTACGATTTGATGGGAGCTAAGGACAGGGATATGCAACGGGGAACAACTTAGTTTTCGGATTAAAATCGTCTGAGTCCTAAGGGTCTCTTGGGAAAGGGACCAAGAGTAAGAAGACCCATACCTTTATTTTTTGCTTGTTCAACCACTAAATTTCTGCCCAAATCCTCTCCAAAAATCAGTCCAAGTTCAACACTTCAACACCAATCGACGGAAGACTCCTCCCCTTTGCTTAAAGTGATGGATTTATGTTGTTTTCTTAGATTTTTGGTATGAGTTCTTCAAGTGTGAAGAACTTCAATATATTTTCTGTTTTTGAACTTGTTTTGGCAGAGATAAAACGTGAGAATGAGTGGTTAAACGTGTGAGAGAGAGAGAGAGAGTGAGAGAGAGTGGCTTAAAATTAGGAGTTTTAGTTTGGGAATTAGTCAAACTAGGACTCCTTGTTAAACCTTTAGTTAAAATCTGATTTTTCTTTTTCTTAAATAAGCTAATATTTACTAATTAATTATTTAAATTTATCCATTTAAATAAAAACAAGTTAAATCATTGCTATGGTCCTTATGTGAAGTTCTTTAACGTATATGTTTCCTTTAGGATTCTTTAGTAATGATTGTTGACTTGTTAACTTGAGATGAGTCATGCTTATCTTTGGCAGTCGCTAGGATCACTATGTGTGTATGAAAATGTTGTATGGGAGGACACTTCATGTTCTTACCTAAAGTGATCCTTAGGATAACTTTTGATAGGAAAAGTCCTAAATGATTAATGTGGCTATTTGATAAATGTGACTAAATATAGGATCATGAACGTATACTTTTGCATGTTAATGAAAACTTATATGATGTTAACTGATGAATTAATGATCAATAATTTCGTGAAGCCCAATGATCACCCTAATTTTCTAATTTTGGCTTATGAAGTGGGTTTTGATGTATGTGATTGGATGTTGTTTGAGAATTATGGTTATAATATGTTGTATATGATTTCTACTCACCAATTATGCTAATTATGAATAAATTGTTTGGAGAACTTGAGTACGGATGTCAACGGCTTGATGAAGGGTAAGTTGACCTATGTTGTTCTAGTCTTCTTGAAATTGATCTTGATGTTGATGTCTACTATGGTGTGGTTGTTTACTTGATGTACTAGAATATATATGTGAATTGTGATTGTGTCCTTGCAAGGCATTGGTTTGTGAAGTCAAAGTGTGGGTTATGCATGTATATGCATGAGATGATCTAGATTAAGCTGGGAATGTTGTCAATTTGAAGTTACTAATGATCTAAGTGAGTATAATGTGAATGTGAAGTATGATTATGTGTGATAGTGGAGTGTGCTAGGGTGATCATGATTTAAACTGTCAGGTTTATGAATGATGGAAGTTATGTGAAAGGTTGTTCTCACATATACTACACACAAAAGAACTGAATGAATGAGTTCAAAGGAATGAACAGTGGGGAATTCTGGGGTGGAAAACTTTCGTGGTTGAATGAACTATTTAGCAGCAACGTCACAATTCCCCAAGATCTTTCAATGAATGAATTTTAAGTTGAGAATTGTATTAACTTAGTAGTTATCTCTTATAAGCATGTATGCTAGAATTCTAATATATACTCTGTGGGGAGTTATGCTAACATGAGAGGATTTTTGAAGAAGGGGTGGGATTACCTTCTTGAGTAAAGATGTAGTATACAATGTACCTCTTGAGATGAGTATCTCTTCGTGAGTTGAGATATACTACTTAGAACCAATCTCCTTATCCCCTAAGCTAATGCACCGCGCATAGGTATAGGCTATTGGAGATCCATGTAAAGACTAAAAGAAGATGACCCTATCTTAGGCAAGTGTGGATCGCTTATCAGGCCTAGGGGTTAATCCGTTGCATTCATGCCAAGCTCCTCATGGTCATGTCGGTTAATCTAGCCGCACAGCAATGAAATGAACTAAGTCTTCCTAAGGGTGTACTACTTAGGTAGGGGTGGAATTGGTTACGCCATCTATGCTTTGAAGAAGTAGAAATTGGAGGGAGTTTTGGTGTTTCTTTCATAATTGTCAAATGATGAATGGGTACTTATGTATATCGAGTTAATGAAGTAAGTTGACTTTATTCTAATGTAATGAAGGAGTTTGATCTTTTGCCTAATGTTGGTAAAGTTTATGTAATGATTTAATGTGATTGTGCTAGTCAAAGGGTGATTCCTAAGGGCACTAAGTGGAAGTAGTAGTATGGGATGCCTACTTTCACATTGCTCTAGTGTAACTTGGGGATTGCCTTAGACAATGGCTTTTATGTGAAGTTCTTTATGTATGTATGTTTCCTCTAGTATCTTTAGTAATGATTGTTGACTTGTTAACTTTAGATGAAGTATGCTTATCTTGGCAGTCTTAAGGATCACTTAGGTGTTTATTGAAGACGTTGTATGGGAGTTGTCTTCATGTCTTACTAGGTGACTCTTAGGTTAAATTTTGATAGGAAGTATAAAATGATTAATGTGTTACTTGATAAATGGTGACTAAATATTCGGAATCATGAAAGTATTACCTTGCATTTAATGATAACTTATATGATGTTAAATAATGAATTATGATAAAAAAATTATATGAACCCATGATCACCCTAATTCTCTAATTTTGGCTTATGAAGTGGGTTTGATGAATGTGATTTGATATTGTAGAATTAAATGGTGATATATGTTTATTATGATTATATGTGTTCAATTATGCCTAATTATGATAAATTGTTGATGAATTGGAGTAAGATGATCAAGGCTTGGATGAAGGGTAAGTTGACCTAAATTGTTCTAGTCTTCTTGAATTGATCTTGAGTGTATGGTTTACTTATGGTGGCGGTGTTTATTTGATGTATATGAATATATATGTGAATTGTGATTGTTGTCTTGAGTATTGGTTGTGAAGTAGTGATGTTCTGATGCATATGCATGAAGATGTCTTATGATGTTGGGAATGTGTGTCTTGAAGTTACTATGTCTAATGAAGTATACTGTGAAATGTGAAGTATGATTGTATGTGAATTATGATGAGTGTAGGGTGATCATGATATGAATGTAAAGGTTATTAATGATTAATGTTATGTGAAAGATATTCTCACATATACTAAACACACACAAAGAATGAAGTTAAAGAATGAAAAAATAAGGATTTTTAGGGTGGACACTCTTCCTGAGTTGCGATAAGTGTTTAGTATTAACCTCACTATTCAAGAGCTTTCCATGAATGAATGTTCTGTTGAGATGTAGAACTTAGTAGCTATCTCTTAACCTATAGCTAATGAATGTAATGAATGTCTAAATCCGTGGGGAGTTATGATTAGCACCGAGAGGATTTGAAGAAGGGATGGATACCTTCTTCGGTGAGTAGAGATGATTTATCCAATGTACCTCTTGAGATGAGTAATCTTCGTGAGTTGAGATGTAGTACTTAGAAGCGATATCCTTATCCCTAAACTATGTGTCGCATCCGTATCGCTATTGCATATCCATAAAAAGTCTAAAAGAATGACCCTACCTGAGGCAAGTGGGATCCTCATCCGGTAGGGTTAGTACGCGGATTCCATGTCAATCTCTCATGGTCTATGTCGGTAGAGCTAGTCCCAAAAATGAATGTAATGAACTAGGTATTCTAAGGGTGTCATATTTCGGGTAGGTGTTGTAATGGGACGCCATCTATTCCATTACACAAGTAGACATTTTGGAGAGAGTTTTTTTTGTTTCATTATAATGTAAAATGAATGAATGGGGTACTATATGATGTTAATTGAAAGTAAGTTGACTTTAAGTCTAATGTAATTAAGCATGTTCATCTTATGCCTAACATTGGTGAAGGTTATGTAATATTGAATGTGATGTGCCTAGTCAGGGTGATTTCCTAAGAGCACTAAGTGGAAGTTAGTCCATATGGGTTTAACTGTCACATTGCACTAGTGTAACTTGGGGGTTGTCTTAGACGATTATGTATGTGGAAGTTTTTTAATGTATGTATGGTTTTCCTTTAGGTATCTGCAATATTGATTGTTTACTTGTTGTAGTTGAAAATAAAGTATTATCTTTGGTAGGCTAAAGGATCACTTAGGTGTATATTGAAGAGGTTGTATGGCAGTCTCTAATGTCTTACCTAGGTGAGTCTTTGAATAACTTTGGATAGGAATGTCCAAAAGATTAATGTGTTACTTGCAGAATGTTACTAAAATTTTGAGAAGCATGAAAGTATTACCTTGCATGTTAATGATGACTTATATTATGTCTTATAGACTTGATTCATGAGGTTTTACTAAAATAGCATGAACAAGTATGCTTCAAATAAAATGTTCATTTTAAAGCATGTTTTTTTGCATATTGCCATACTTTAGTACATTGTTGTACTAACTCCATATTCTTCTCTATTTTCTAAAAGTATAGGGTGAAGAAGTGAAGGTTCTTAGAAGGGTGAGCTCGGGAACAATGAACTATGTTTCTTTTAGTTTCTTGTATAAGACTTAGTATATTTCTTCAATTAAAGGTCGTGACACTATGATGTTAAGATGTTTATTAGTTGGCTTGTGATGTTGAGACTTCGTTCCTTTCATTATTTCAAAGAGTTTCTTATTAGTTATTTTTGTGAAAAGTTTTAAATCCGCACTACTTTTCAAAACCTATGTAATTAATGCACGCTAAGAGGCTTGTACAAAACCTCCGAGAGGTCGAGTATGTTGCGTGACAACTTGAGGGTTTTCCTAGTCGTTCAAAAGCGTGAGGCTGTGCCAAGACGTCGTGTAGAACGTGTTATGGGCAATACGAGTTTTTAGTTTATGTCGTTTGGTTTGACTAATACCCATGCAACTTCTATGAGTTTGATGAACAGTGTGTTCAAACATTTCTTGATTTGTTTGTTAATGTCTTTATGGGTGACATTTTGGTTTATTTGAAAAGTGAGGAAAGAGCATGCCGACCATATTCAATATCATTTTGGTGTTCTAGGGAAACAAAGTTTGTTCTGAGAAATTTTATAAGTGTGAATTTTTGGTTTTTCTTCAGTTAAATTTTTTAAGGCATGTTGTTATATTTAGGAAAAATGTTTTAGTATTTTAGTAAAGACTTGTTTAGAGTTGTCACTACTGGAATCTAGACCCCGACGAACCGGCGTCGTTGACCTCTCAGAGGTCGCAGACAACCTACTTACGTCATTCTTCACTTTACATAGGTTAATTTTAGCGGAAATTTGAAACTTTTTGTTTCTAAATATTGCTTACTAAACAATCTAGTCATTGTAATTTGTTCACCATCAACCATCTAACATTAAGAGATAATCAAATGAAAGGAATAGTTCAATACTTATAAAGCATTATAATTTCCAAAATGGCACCAACATAGTCTGAATAAAAACAGGAAAGAAACGCTAGTGGAACATGCTCCACCAGCTCACTCTAAATCTAAGCTAGAATATAAAACAGTAGCATCCCTCGAAAGCATGAGGACTACCAACTCCGGATGAATATGCTGGACGTCCGGATAACTGCAACGATGATCCTGTACTCTATTCGTCCACACTGTGCCTGCACCTAAATAGTAGAGTTTGGTATAGGGTTAGTACCACACTTGTACTAAGTATGGGTATATGCAAGCACACACCAAGGACATGCATGATAAAGAACTAGCTCTTTCCTAACAACAGTGATTTTTGGAAGTCATGTCAGTAGACTTGCCAAAATGGGATTAGGAAAGTTTCAAATTTGGATTAGGAAAGTAAATGATCTTTCCAAATTTGGATTAGGAAAGTCAGTGAGCTTTTCAGATTTGGAATAGGAAAGTTATGCCATGAGAATAACATACATCATCATACTTTTCACATTTGCACACATCACATAACATTTACACATAGCACATATCATATAACATATAGTAACATTTTGCATGCAGCACATAACTTTCTTTCATATCATTAATTCATATGCCATGAGACCTTGGAATCATGGACTTGACATTAAGACATCCCAAATGAGGGCTCACACTGATGGGACCTCAACTAGGGAATCTCCATTAGCAAACACAGAGTCTGCTTCATTCATTCATACGTACTTCATTCTATTCGTTCATAGCCAGTGTGAAACAGCTATACCTAGGGTGTAGTTTACGACTTTCATCGGGTTTGCTGTGCAATGATAAAATACCTAGTTTATTACCTGAGTCTAGCTCACCTCTTGATTATCCTATCCTAACACATTTGGTTATCGTTTCATTTCATTATGTGAATCATTTGAGGTTGGCCTCATTCATTCATTGGGAACTTTAATTTAACCGACATGGATCATGTGAGCATCATGAAATTCCAGTGTCTCCCCCACACCGAAAAGAGGTGGATCACCGGCCAAAGTTACCCAAAAACATGCTAGCGTACATGGGAATTTAACCCCGCCAGATCCTATATTGGCAGTATAGGTTCGAAGACTA
>CM040627.1:40655242-40800242 GCA_022817965.1 Solanum lycopersicoides
AGTGTATAAATGCTCCGAAAACTTGCACTAAAACTTTTCGACCCTAAGGTGTGGAGAAAATTCCTTCCAGAAGGGCAGTTCCGAGCAAGATGACCTCTCACTTGTAGTGCTCAAACACTTCTGCATCTAGATCTCTACAAAAATTTAAGCCTGCTTCCAAAGGTATAAGTGATGGTGCGAAAATCATTTCAATAACCTTTATTCATATCTATAAAGGTTTGAGGGATGAGTTGTCTTTAATTACTATTCTATATTGAAAAACTTTCTACTTAGCTCCAATTTGTCGAGAGATATATATGCTACTTCCTTTTTTGCGTTTCTCGATTCCTATAAGGACCCACTCTGAATCATAACACCTTCTAATAAATTTTCGAATATCATGTTTAGTCGGGTGTCATGAGACATCGACTCTTTACCCACCAAAGAATTAAGATGCTTGTCACTCTCTGTTTCTATGATACCTATTAGCATCTGAGCTTGGTCCAAATAACCCTCTCCAGTCTTCCTCTCAAGTCTATAACTCACTCGGCATGAACATGCTAGGAAAGTAGTTGGTTAAAGGACGTCAGGAGTGGCCTTAGGAGGAGACTAGAGTAGAAGGGTCATATGGAGAGGGCAAGGGTCTAATGACATATTTTAACCTGGTCGTGCTTATCGCTTTGGGGGAGAAAGTAGATCCTTGTAATTCAGAGATCCATTAACTAGGTGTCTAAAGCAATATCTATGAACAGGACTCCTCTAAAATCCAAGTCTTGACCTATACACTATCTCAATTTTTGTTCCCTAGAGCTCGAATTGAGTGGTAAACAATGAATTCACACCCCTTAACTAGGTCAAAACGAAGTTGAAAACGTGGTACCCTCCCCAAATAGATACCATACTAATTTGAGAACTAAGCAATAAGATTCTGTCACTCTAATGGTGCGTACACATACGTAGTTTAGTTGAAAATAGAATTTTTACGTTCGTGTATTCTTCTACTCTCGATAGGGACGAGTCAAAATAAAATTGTCTTGGAGTGTCTGATGTTCTGATAAAATTATTGGTAGCCAAAGCATCTCTAGACTCCTTTCCTGTAAGCTCTGATTAAGAAGCGCCAAGACTTAACAATAGTGAAGGTAAGGTGGTCAAGCTATACGGTGTGCTCCAATGAGGACATTCTAGCAATAGTACCGATTCCAACCAGTTTATTAATGCTCTTACCCGCTCTCCAAGTGCAAACATAAGTAAGGATCACTAATAATACCCACTGCAACACCGAAATTGATGACTCTCAACATGAAGTTAACTATGCTCATAAAAAGGGTGCTTCTTAACATACACTCGATATTACATTTTCTAATTCATTTACTTTGGATACCAGGAGAAAGGGTACATATGACTTTTGTATCCGTCTCACCTCGTTTACACCTAGGCTTCATCAGAAAAGTGCCTTCTCCCGTTAGCATCCTCCAATAGAAAGTCTAGACAGTGCTGACGCGGCTAGTTTTTGTCCCTCCTTTGGTCCTGACTACCTCTCTATTTGGGCCATTTGTGTGTCATTGTAGCCGCTATTCCTGCGTGTTGACGCTCCTAGTATTGTGTGGAAGCATCGCGTTTCTTAATTTGACGGACAATTATTTCACATGTCCGTCTCCGATGCATTGTTCCACACTGTAATTAACGAGCGCGCTAAATGAAAGAGTCTCAAATCATCAATTTGCTAGGAGATATAAGGAGACCCTTACCGGGCAAGCCGGACAGTCTCATCTCATGAGAGTTACGTGAACCTCCGCCCTTCCCGAAAGAAAGCATCACCGCTCATAGCTAGTCTATCGGTGCTCAGTATAAAGTTCCATTACATTCATCTCATACGTCATGGAAGCTGACTTCTAGTATGAGGACATCATAGCTCATTAGATGATTTCTCATCTCATCATTCGTATTGAGTGTGTTAAGCTCAATACTCTAATTAGAGTGTTCATAGAGACTGGTCTCTTCATTATCTTACACTCTCATAGGTGAGTACGTATTGGTAACATTTACTTAGGCTCATTTGAGATTGCTCTCATCATTTACATTAGCCTCATATCATGTTGTCACCACATTCATCATCATTAGCACCTTTGCTTTTCATAGTTATTCACCTCTTATTACGTGAATGTTCATTTCATCATATGCCAATGCACTTGGCCATTTGGTGTGTTTCACACCCTTACTTAACCCTTCTAGGGTTTCATTATTTCATTGTTCATTTCATCATTTCATTGTTCATCTCATCATATGCCAATGCACTTGGCCATTTAGTGTATTTACACTCATACTTAACCCTTCTAGGGTTCATCATTTTATTTCATACATCTTAGGTTCACTTACTTTTGAACGTATGTTAGACTTATGTGCCTATACATACAAGCCAGGGGGCTTCATTCATAGTTCGTTAAGTGATTCTTACATTCCTAAGATTATGTAGTACAAGACTTATGTATCTTGAATATATGCCAAGATCTTGATTTTGATCTACGTAGGTGGCATTATTCTTGGATATTTTGTTCACGTATGACTTATGTATCAATACGGAAGTTTGGGCAAGGGAACCCAAGTCTTGAGTCAATTGGATATCGTTTATATTTTTCATTGATTTTATTCTAACATTCATAACATTATGACTCTAAGTTAAATCACAATATTAACATTGAAATATTAATTTTCTACTTAACCTTTCTCTTAAATTGGCCGATGGGTTGTGGGTTCGAACCCCCACAACCCCTTCTTATTTTTCATTAACCTTTTTATTGTCCAATTTCGCCTAAACCAAGAGGTTGTGGGATCAAACCCCCACAGCCTCTTTTATTTTGTTCTTTAATTCGCCTAAGTAGGGAGGTTGTGGGTTCGAACCCCCACAGCCTCCTTACTTTTAATTAATTTTCGCTAGGGGCTGTGAGGTGGTGGGTTCGAACCCCCACAGCCCCATATATATTTTTCTTTTTATTTTTCGCTAGGTTGAGGGCATTGGCAGTGAGGTCGTGGGATCGAACCCCCACAGCCTCACTTGCTTTAATACTCATTTTCGCCTCCTCTATTTCCAGCCTTGAGGTCGTGGGTTCGATTCCCACGCCTCACATCTTTTTATTTTCTTTATTCTCCCTCTTCCTTGCTTCCCACGAGTCATGTGTTCGAATCCCCCCATCCCCATTTTCCTTATTAATTCATTTCGTGGGCAGCAGCTAAGGGGTTCGAATCCCCTTAGCTCCATTACATTTTTTTTTTAAAATTTCAGCCTCTTGGTCATGTGAGGTCTTGGGTTCGATTCCCCTTGACCTCACCTACTTTAATCCCTTTTAAAACTCTTCCAAAATTCCCAGAACCTGCCCGAAACCAACATCACAAGCTGGAAATTTTGATTACCTTTTTGTAGCCTATTTTCTCCACTTTTTAACGTTAAAAGTTCATGCATTTGGAGTAGTGTTTAGTGAGTCCTTTAGGTGCATTTTCATGGACATATTTGGCCAAGAATTTATCATTAAATTCAGCCACATTACACTTAAATGAACATCATCATTTACATAAGTTTACACACTTAAAATGACAACCAAAACCATATCAAACTTGAAGCCATAAATCAAAACTTATTTACAGTAAGTTTACAGTAAACTTTTTCACATACACACACATATTTTCGGCAACAAAGCTTGTCATTCATATGATTCCAAATACATGTTCATGAACATATTCATCACGAAAACACATTGCAACACCTAATTTCTACCAGCAAACATACCAACCTATGATTTGATGGGAGCTAAGGACAGGGATATGCAACGGGGAACAACTTAGTTTTCGGATTAAAATCGTCTGAGTCCTAAGGGTCTCTTGGGAAAGGGACCAAGAGTAAGAAGACCCATACCTTTATTTTTTTCTTGTTCAACCACGAAATTGCTGCCCAAATCCTCTCCAAAAATCAGTCCAAGTTCAACACTTCAACACCAATCGACGGAAGACTCCTCCCCTTTGCTTAAAGTGATGGATTTATGTTGTTTTCTTAGATTTTTGGTATGAGTTCTTCAAGTGTGAAGAACTTCAATATATTTTCTGTTTTTGAACTTGTTTTGGCAGAGATAAAACGTGAGAATGAGTGGTTAAACGTGAGAGAGAGAGAGAGAGAGAGAGAGAGAGCTTAAAATTAGGAGTTTTAGTTTGGGAATTAGTCAAACTAGGACTCCTTGTTAAACCTTTAATTAAAATCTGATTTTTCTTTTTCTTAAATCAGCTAATATTTACTAATTAATTAATTAAATTTATCCATTTAAATAAAAACAAGTTAAATCATTGCTTCCACCTAGGTTCGAACCCGGGTGGAGCAAGACTTCACTTTTAGAGCTCACATTCGGCTCTCTCTCTCAAAATTGCCCTTCCATTTTATTAAATAATTAATTATATATATATTTAGGGTAATTACGATATTACCCTTAGCCTAGTAAAAGACCATTTTACCCCTAGACCTTCAAAACTTAAAATTTGTCTTTTTAAGTCCGGTAAAGACTCCTTCGATTAAATCTTCATTTTCGAGAGCCTTACTTGGTTGGTTCCAACCTTTCCAAGCTCAATTAACTCCCCAAGTTAGTTGGCTTGGTCGTAGTAAGGGTTCTGAGGTCTGGTTCTACGCGTATCAGTCTGTGCAAACCTTGGTCTAATCGCAAGCATTCTTGACAACCTAAGTCTTGATCCTATTCATTTTTAGGGTTGTTACATTATCCCCCCTTAGGAACATTCGTCCCCGAATGACACTACTCTTTACTAACAATAAGTATGTCATCTATAGAACGTACACATACGTAGGTACTTCAATACTTCCATGGGTGAATATTTGATTCACTTCTTAACATGATGGAACACCTCCTTGAGACCTACTAGTAGCTTCACATTAATAGACTAAGGAATTCTTCCCTAAACTAGTCTCATCAAAGAATACAACACAAAGTCAACATAAAAGTCATATAAATCAGCAACCAATATGATGACTTCAAACATATTAACCTCATACTAGGGCATAAACACCATATACAGTCAAATATATGAAAGGCTAATTAAGGCTACGCACCCGAGGCTTCATCAGAAGTGCCTTCCCCTGCACCCCTAGACTTGAGTGCGAAGAATCGTTGCCTCCTTGGAGCCTCTTCATTTTGGCCATTAGTCTGAACTCTCTCCTTCCCTTGTTCTTGACTCCTTCTATTCGGACAATCCTTCACCATGTGTCCCGGTTTTCCACAGCTGTAACAAGCGTTAGAGCCCATCATACACTCCCCCCATGTTGTCTGCCACACTTCCTGCAAGGTTGCCTTTCCTTAGGTGTATATACTTCCTTGTTTCTCTTATCTCTGGACTCGGAATCCCTATCATAGAGACCACTGGATGAACTTGACTCCCTTTGGTGGGAGAGTCCCTTCTTAAACCTTGGCTGCTCACGGACGCCAAAGTTGTTTCTGTGGCCTCCGTGGCTGGGACCTGCCTGATCTTGAGGCCTAGGCCTCCTAACATCACGAATACCCTCTTTCTACGGCTGTCCTCCACCTGCTGTACATGCACCATCAACCTGGAAAGGTCCATATTATCATGGAGCATCGCAGACCGACATTCCTCCTCCAGGTCTCCATTGATTCCTGTGAGGAACCTACTCATTTCATCCCTGCTGTTCGAAACCAGGGAAGTAGCATACCTGGATAATTCAACAAGCCTCAGTACTCTCCTCAATCTTGCTATTAAATACTAAGGAAAGTAATATACCTGGATAGCTTAACAAACTTCAGGGAATACTCCCTGACTGTCATGGATCCTTGTTTAAGGTTGATGAACTCTTCAACCTTGGCTTCCCTCATCTCCCTGGGAAAGAATCTCTCCAGAAATGTTGTCTTGAACAGCTCCCAAGTGACTGGCACTCCACCTAAGACACGGCTATCTTGCCACATCTTGCACCAAGTCTGTGCAACATCCTTGAGCTGATAGGAAGCCAGCTCAGCCTTCTCAATATCAGTGGCCCCCATAGCCACCAGGATCTTATGAATCTCATCCACAAACTCCTGGGGATCCTCTGATGTCCTAGACCCGGTGAAAATAGGAGGATTCATCCTCGTGAAATCCCTCAGTCTGTCAGCCATGCTACGAACCGGTGGGTTCTCCCTCTGAACATCCTGTCGGTTGACCTGGGCAGTCATAGCCTGGGCCTGCATAGTAATGGCCTGTGCCATTTGGGCCAGAGATGCCCTCACCTCAGCATCAGTCAACCCAGCTGGGTTAACTGGCATGGCCACTCCTTCAGCTGGAGCCTGGGGTAGATCCTGATTACCCCTAGCAGCTGCTCCTCCTCTCCTCTGACCATTTCCTCTCCTAGTGTTCATTTTCTGGAAAAACAAAAAGGATTGATGTTAGACACGCTCATAACACCAAGAATTCAGACATTCAGAAAAGCACGATAAGATCAGAAGAAGGGAAATTTTCCTACGCATCATGCAGTCTCTAATTCAGGATAGTGGTGCACTTCACTACCATGACTTAGAAACTACTCAATGTGGTTGATGTGAACTTATTATTTTCGTAATTTAACCTAGTGCTCTGATACCAACTTTGTCACGACTGGAATCTAGACCCCAGACGAGACCGGCGTCGTTGACCTCTCAGAGGTCGCAGACAAGCCTACTTACGTCATTCTTACTTTACATAGGTTAATTTTAGCGGAAAATTTGAAACTTTTTGTTTCTAAATATTGCTTACTAAACATTCTAGTACATTCGTAATTTGTTCACCATCAACCATCTAACATTAAGAGATAATCAAATGAAAGGAATAGTTCAATACTTATAAAGCGTATAATTGCCAAAATGGCACCAACACATAGTCTGAATAAAAACAGGAAAGAAACGCTAGTGGAACATGCTCCACCAGCTCAACTCTAAATCTAAGCTAGAATATAAAACAGTAGCATCCTCGAAAGCATGAGGACCTACCAACTCCGGATGAATGCTGGACGTCCGGATAACTGCAACGATGATCCTGTAGCTCTATCGTCCACCTGTGCCTGCACCTAAAATAGTAGAGTTTGTATAGGGTTAGTACACACTTGTACTAAGTATGGGTATATGCAAGCACACACCAAGGACATGCATGAGAAAGAATAGCTCTTTCCTAACAACGTGATTTTTGGAAGTCAAGTCAGTAGACTTGCCAAATTGGGATTAGGAAAGTTTCCAAATTTGGATTAGGAAAGTAAATGATCTTTCCAAATTTGGATTAGGAAAGTCAGTGAGCTTTCCAGATTTGGAATAGGAAAGTTATGCCATGAGAATAACATACATCATCATACTTTTCACATTTGCACACAGCACATAACATTTACACATAGCACATATCATATAACATACAGTACATTTTGCATGTAGCACATAACTTCTTTCATATCATTCATTCATATGCCATGAGACCTTGGAATCATGGACTTGACATTAAGACATCCCAGAAATGAGGGCTCAACAGATGGGACCTCAACTAGGGAATCTCCATTAGCAAACACAGAGTCTGCTTCATTCATTCATACGTACTTCATTTCATTTCGTTCATAGGCCAGTGTGAAAACTAGCTATACCTAGGGTGTAGTTTACGACTTTCATCGGGTTTGCTGTGCAATGATCAAGAATAACCTAGTGTTATTACCTGAGTCTAGCTCACCTCTTGATTATCCTATCCTAACACCTTTGGTATCGTTCATTTCATTATGTGCATCATTTGAGGCTGGCCTCATTCATTCATTGGGAACTTTAACTTTAACCGACATAGATCATGTGAGCATCATGAAATCCAGTGTCTCCCCCACACCGAAAAGAGGTGGAATCACCGGCCAAAGTGACCCAAAAACATGCTAGCGTACATGGGAATTTAACCCCGCCAGATCCCTATATTGGCAGTATAGGTTCGAAGACTAGGAGATATAAGGAGACCCTTACCCGGCAAGCCGGACAGTCTCATCTCATGAGAGTTACGTGAACCTCCGCCCTTCCCGAAAGAAGGCATCACCGCTCATAGCTAGTCTATCGGTGCTCAGTATAAAGTTCCATTACATTCATCTCATACGTCATGGAAGCTGGCTTCTAGTATGAGGACATCATAGCTCATTAGATGATTTCTCATCTCATCATTCGTATTGAGTGTGTTAAGCTCAATACTCTCATTAGAGTGTTCATAGAGACTGGTCTCTTCATTATCTTACACTCTCATAGGTGAGTACGTATTGGTAACATTTACTTAGGCTCATTTGAGATTGCTCTCATCATTTACATTAGCCTCATATCATGTTGTCACCACATTCATCATCATTAGCACCTTTGCTTTTCATAGTTATTCACCTCTTATTACGTGAATGTTCATTTCATCATATGCCAATGCACTTGGCCATTTGGTGTGTTTCACACCCTTACTTAACCCTTCTAGGGTTTCATTATTTCATTGTTCATTTCATCATTTCATTGTTCATCTCATCATATGCCAATGCACTTGGCCATTTAGTGTATTTACACTCATACTTAACCCTTCTAGGGTTCATCATTTTATTTCATACATCTTAGGTTCACTTACTTTTGAACGTATGTTAGACTTATGTGCCTATACATACAAGCCAGGGGGCTTCATTCATAGTTCGTTAAGTGATTCTTACATTCCTAAGATTATGTAGTACAAGACTTATGTATCTTGAATATATGCCAAGATCTTGATTTTGATCTACGTAGGTGGCATTATTCTTGGATATTTTGTTCACGTATGACTTATGTATCAATACGGAAGTTTGGGCAAGGGAACCCAAGTCTTGAGTCAATTGGATATCGTTTATATTTTTCATTGATTTTATTCTAACATTCATAACATTATGACTCTAAGTTAAATCACAATATTAACATTGAAATATTAATTTTCTACTTAACCTTTCTCTTAAATTGGCCGATGGGTTGTGGGTTCGAACCCCCACAACCCCTTCTTATTTTTCATTAACCTTTTTATTGTCCAATTTCGCCTAAACCAAGAGGTTGTGGGATCAAACCCCCACAGCCTCTTTTATTTTGTTCTTTAATTCGCCTAAGTAGGGAGGTTGTGGGTTCGAACCCCCACAGCCTCCTTACTTTTAATTAATTTTCGCTAGGGGCTGTGAGGTGGTGGGTTCGAACCCCCACAGCCCCATATATATTTTTCTTTTTATTTTTCGCTAGGTTGAGGGCATTGGCAGTGAGGTCGTGGGATCGAACCCCCACAGCCTCACTTGCTTTAATACTCATTTTCGCCTCCTCTATTTCCAGCCTTGAGGTCGTGGGTTCGATTCCCACGCCTCACATCTTTTTATTTTCTTTATTCTCCCTCTTCCTTGCTTCCCACGAGTCATGTGTTCGAATCCCCCCATCCCCATTTTCCTTATTAATTCATTTCGTGGGCAGCAGCTAAGGGGTTCGAATCCCCTTAGCTCCATTACATTTTTTTAAAAAAATTTCAGCCTCTTGGTCATGTGAGGTCTTGGGTTCGATTCCCCTTGACCTCACCTACTTTAATCCCTTTTAAAACTCTTCCAAAATTCCCAGAACCTGCCCGAAACCAACATCACAAGCTGGAAATTTTGATTACCTTTTTGTAGCCTATTTTCTCCACTTTTTAACGTTAAAAGTTCATGCATTTGGAGTAGTGTTTAGTGAGTCCTTTAGGTGCATTTTCATGGACATATTTGGCCAATAGTTTATCATTAAATTCAGCCACATTACACTTAAATGAACATCATCATTTACATAAGTTTACACACTTAAAATGACAACCAAAACCATATCAAACTTGAAGCCATAAATCAAAACTTATTTACAGTAAGTTTACAGTAAACTTTTTCACATACACACACATATTTTCGGCAACAAAGCTTGTCATTCATATGATTCCAAATACATGTTCATGAACATATTCATCACGAAAACACATTGCAACACCTAATTTCTACCAGCAAACATACCAACCTATGATTTGATGGGAGCTAAGGACAGGGATATGCAACGGGGAACAACTTAGTTTTCGGATTAAAATCGTCTGAGTCCTAAGGGTCTCTTGGGAAAGGGACCAAGAGTAAGAAGACCCATACCTTTATTTTTTTTGTTCAACCACGAAATTGCTGCCCAAATCCTCTCCAAAAATCAGTCCAAGTTCAACACTTCAACACCAATCGACGGAAGACTCCTCCCCTTTGCTTAAAGTGATGGATTTATGTTGTTTTCTTAGATTTTTGGTATGAGTTCTTCAAGTGTGAAGAACTTCAATATATTTTCTGTTTTTGAACTTGTTTTGGCAGAGATAAAACGTGAGAATGAGTGGTTAAACGTGAGAGAGAGAGAGAGAGAGAGTGAGAGAGAGTGGCTTAAAATTAGGAGTTTTAGTTTGGGAATTAGTCAAACTAGGACTCCTTGTTAAACCTTTAGTTAAAATCTGATTTTTCTTTTTCTTAAATCAGCTAATATTTACTAATTAATTAATTAAATTTATCCATTTAAATAAAAACAAGTTAAATCATTGCTTCCACCTAGGTTCGAACCCGGGTGGAGCAAGACTTCACTTTTAGAGCTCACATTCGGCTCTCTCTCTCAAAATTGCCCTTCCATTTTATTAAATAATTAATTATATATATATTTAGGGTAATTACGATATTACCCTTAGCCTAGTAAAAGACCATTTTACCCCTAGACGTTCAAAACTAAAAATTTCGTCTTTTTAAGTCCGGTAAAGACTCCTTCGATTAAATATTCATTTTAGAGAGCCTTACTTGGTTGGTTCCAACCTTTCCAAGCTCAATTAACTCCCAAAGTTAGTTGGCTTGGTCGTAGTAAGGGTTCTGAGGTATGGTTCTACGCGTATCAGTCTGTGCAAACCTTGGTCTAATCGCAAGCATTCTTGACAACCTAAGTCTTGATCCTATTCATTTTTAGGGTTGTTACACAAGGTTTGTAAAAGAACATAGCGGAGTTTGTTGTTAAGTGTACAAAATGCCAACAAGTTAAAGCCGAACATCAAAAGCTGGGTCTTTTACTTCAAGAAATCCAAATTCCTACTTGGAAGTGGGAAGACATCAATATGGATTTTGTGGTAGGTTTACCTAAGACTAAACACCAATATGACTCCATATGAGTGGTGGTGGATAGGTTGACCAAGTCCGCTCGTTTTATTCCCGTCAAGTCTACTTATTCGGCGGAGGATTATGCAAAGATCTTCATATATGAGATTGTGTGTCACCATTGTATTCCATTATCCATCATATCGGATAGGGGTGCACAATTCACATCTAGGTTTTGGATGTCATTCTAAGAAGAGTTGGGTACTAAGGTGAAGTTAAGTACGGCTTTTCATCCCAAAACGAAGGGTCAAGCGGAGCGTACTATTCAAACCCTTGAGAATATGCTTAGAGATTGCATCATCAACTTCAAGGGAAGTTGGGATAATAACTTTCCTTTGGTGAGTTTGCTTACAGTAATAGTTTACATTCATCCATATACATGGCTCCTTATTAAGCCTTGTATGGTAGGAGGTGTAGATATCCTATTGGGTGGTTTGAAGTCGGTGAGTATTCGATTCTTTGTCCCGATTTGATTTGTAAGACTTTGGAAAATGTTCATATCAGAAGGAACCGTTTGCAAACGGCCTATAGTCGGCGAAATTCTTATGCCGATCATAGGATAATTGATCTAGAGTTTGAAGAAGAAGATAAGGTGTATTTGAAATTTTCACCTATGAAAGGGGTGGTTAGAATTTGCAACAAAGGGAAGTTGAGTCATCGTCATGTGGGTCCCTATGAAATCTTGCAAAGGGTTGGTAAGGTTGCATATGAATTGAAACTTCCTAGTGAATTGGCTTCGTTCATCCGGTTTCCACGTTTCCATGCTTGAGAAGTGTATCGGTGATCCCGAGTCCTATTGAGGGTCTTGGTGTGAAGGATAACCTCTATTACGAGGAAGTTCCGGTTCGAATCCTTGATAGGCAAGTAATGAAGTTGAGAAACAAAGAGGTGGCTTCCGTAAAAGTGTTATGGAACAATCACTTATTTGAGGGTGCAACATGAAGTTTCTTGAAGTCCCGTTACCCTCATATTTTTTATAAATAAGGTTAGTCATTCCTCTTAATAATGAAAGTAATGACTAAAAATTGAAGTTTCATGATTTTTGGTGAAGTTTTGCAAAATGTGCATTTTTGAATATTGTTACAGTGACATACAGTGAAGCATTCTAATAATTTGCAATTTTTCTTGTTTGAGTTATATTGTGCTTTTTGATATGGTGAGTCTTTATGAAATGATATTTAGCATGTTGGTAAGTTGAACTTTCAAATAATTGACTCATAAATTCTATGTTGAGCTCTTTTTGTTGTTGTTGTGAAAAGGAAAATTCCTCATGATGTGATGTTTGAGCCTTATTTGTGGTAATTGAAGTTTTTTAATTGCCTTGTTTAAATGATATGGTTGAAATTGTAACTCATGTTAGTACGTATTGCTGGTTGTTGGGCTTCTAGTCTTGAGTCTATTCCTTCCTTCAAAAGATTTTAGTGTCATCCGGGGACGAATGTTCCTAAGATGGGGGGGGGGATAATGTAACACTTCGAAAATCCAAGACGTGTTCTAGATCCTAACATAAGTGTCATAAGGTATATACACTATTTTAAGGTCAATTTTAATGAATATAAGTCATTTAGGAAGTGTAGAAATCAAAACGTCCATGACGTTCAGAAACTAGTTCAATGAGGTACTAGAGTGGCTTAGCCTATTTGAGTAGCTTTTAAGAGCCGAAAATTCATGAAAATTGGTGGAAGGGTGTAGAATATGTGTTTACGTAGATTCATGGTCCAAACGTCTAGGTAAGACTCCCCAAGGACCAACCAAGGGCTCTTGAGGAGGACCCTGGCAGTTTGGAGTCAAAGGCTGCCTAGGAAGTGTGCACCCACGAAGGGAAACGACGGAACATGTGTAGATCGACGGGGCGTCGATGCCATCCGTCGACCAACACATAGAAAAATACATGAAGGAACTCTTATTCACAGTCCTTGAACTTACCTACGGATGTGCATCACGGATGGGGGGGTTTGCAGTCAATTGACCCACGATCCGTCGATCGTGGTGTCGTCTCTGAAGGCCTGATTTTCTGCACGTTTTAAGTTAGTTCCAATTAATTAATTAAGGGGTTAGGTTGTTATTTAGGGGTTAAGGGAAGCCTAATTCAGTTAATTAACACCTCATATAAAGACCTCAACCCCATTAAGCTAATCTAAACTCTCATAACTCACAAACCCAAACTCTGTTCCTTCTCTCTTCTTTCTCTCTCTAGTGAAGAACTCCATTGAATACCAAGCTAGGGGAGGGTTTAAGGGCTGCAAAGAGTAAAGTTTCACAATAAATCTTCATCAATTAGTAAGGTATGAGATCTAATTCACCTTTGAGACCTCTTTCCTCAAGGGGTTCCATCAAATTGATTTCAAAAGTTGAGTTTTCAAGTGGGTTTCATCCAATCTCGAAATTGATGTTATGAATTGTTTTTTAATGATTTATCTTGGATATTATGAATAGATTGACATATATTCTAACTTAATTATTATATATCTTTATGGTTTGGTCTAGTTAGTAGAAGATGACCTTCACCCCTTAACCCTAGGTTGTGATCTTGATATGAATTGTTTAATGTTGGTTCAATTGACTTGATTATTGATTGAATTACTACTAGATGATGTTATTGTATCAATAATGAATTGATTAGGATGAATTATAGTCCTATCATGCTAGTTATTGAGAAGTGATTTAGGTTATGGGGTATGTTGTAAATGGACCTAAGTATCTTGTCTTAAGCTATGAACTAGTGATGAATTGTGATATAGTGATCCAATTAGCATTGTTATTATGTTGGTTATAGTTTAATGATGAAACTATAACCTAATTGGGTTGAGTTAAGGGTGTACGGTAAGAACTTGATCATGGATTATAAAGGAGACTTAGTAAGTCTAATGAACCCTATTCTTTACTTCAAATTATGGTTAATTGTGATTAAGTCATGATGTTGTATTGGAGTATGCCTTGTTTTAGGATTGATAGGGTTGGAATGATTTTGAATTGAAATGTATTGACTATGATTTGTGAGGTGTTGACTAAGATATAAATTTTATAACGATGTGAATGATTTACCAATGTGCCTTATTATGAAGTGATATGTGTATGTGCTAACCTCACTTATATGAATTGTGATGAAAAGATTATACTCATACAATTCTTATCGAGCTATGATGATGATGAATATACAAGGGTTAGACCCTATGACCTACAATAATCTATGATGATTAATAAATACATTAAAGACATTTCAAAAAGGGACTTAGCTTAGCACCGAGTGAACCTGACACTCATCAAAAGGATTCCTATGAGAGGAGGCCCCAATCTCCAAATGATATGTAGAGGGATTATACCTACCTCTTAGTTCTTGAACTATGTTGCCCCCATAGGAAGACTAGCTAGTGGATCCACCTAGAAAGCTACGTTTATGTTTGGTTTTACTTTGGCCGGTAGACCACCTTCCATCAGTGTAAGGTTTCACAACACCGAATTCCACATTTAGCATTTGTGGTCTATCTAGGTTAAGGCAAGTGTTCCCTAAACTAGAATGAACTAATGAAGTATAAACCAAGTAGGGTGACTTAAGAGGTTTAACGTTGGGTAGGTAGGGGTATCGGACTCTACCTATGCCTTGCACTAGTTTACCTTGAAGGAAGCCTTAAAAGGTTGATATTATGTATGTACATGATAATGAATGTGAATGATGATAATATGATGATATTACATGGAAATGATATTATATGGTGATGGTTATTCTTATGAACATATAGTTTGTCTTTATTGCTAAAGTATAATGTTATGTATCCTTAAAAGTTATGTTATGTGAAGTTGGATATTAGTCATGGTTCTTGTTGAGTTACTTTATTGAGTAAGGTTATGGGGCTTTGCTTGGTCATTGCACTTGTTGACTTAATGAGGGTTCATGAGTAGTTGGCTTGCTTTATTATGAGATGATGAACTCTTATTCATGCTTGTGATGTTATTACTTGATGATAGGGTTGTATTTGATTTGATTGTAAATATTTCTATATTCATGTTACTTGCATTGACTTAATGAATATGTCTTGTTGATTGGTATGGTTTGCTTGATTGTGCACAAGGCTTTAAAAAAGTAAAATAGCTTGTTTTAATGAAAGTTTCTTTTTAGAATTCTTTGATCTTATATGTACATATGGTCTCATACTTAGTACAAGTGGTGTACTAACCCCATTTTCTCCTTTTTTTTCCCTAACATTTTAGGTTCCGGTCGTTGAGGACTCTTTGAGATGAATTTGAAGAAGACTTGGAATTTCTCAATCATCCATGTTGGTAGGTCCTCACTTTCCAAGGGCGATTCCAATATCGAGCTTATGAATAGTTTTAAGACGCTTATGTTCTTTCTCTTTCATTGAGTATGGATTGTATAGCCTATATGTGGCTCTTTTACATTGATGTATGGGCTATGCCCGAATTGCTATAATCTTTTTAGATGATTATGAGATAAGACACTCTTAAAATATATGTTCTATCTTATATATATACTTATGTGCAATAAAAGTAGAATACTATGTAATCTTCCTATACCAAGGGTCTATCTATACTCGATACGAATATATTATGTGAATTTATAGCTCTATATAAACCTCCATGTAGAAGTAATGAAAAGTTTTAAAAATTTTGAGCATTTTTAACCTATGAATGTAATTATGTATTCTAAGAGGCTAGTCTTAGTCCTCAAAGAGGACGACGACACCAGTTACGTCTGGGGGATGCTCCCCGGATGTGACAGTATAATTATATAAGGTTGATTGTAAATCACTTATGTGTCTTACAATGATATGATGATTATGATGTGTTAATATCACATATGAATGGTTGTAATGAAAGGAAATTCTCATGCAATATGTAATGACCTAATGAACATGTATATACAAGGGGTTAGTCTCATATGGCCTATATTAGGTTATGATGATTAAGAATGACTTAAAGACATTTCAAAAAGGGACTTTAGTTTAGCACCGAGTGAACTAGTTATGAGAGGTCTTCCTTCCCAATTACGAAAGGTAGGTTCACAATGGTTCTCATTAGATGGATATTACAATGCAATTTTGCATAAAGAGGGTCTCTAGCTTGTCTCCTAGTTATTGAAGTATGTTACCTCCATAAGAATACTAGCTAGTGGATCCACCCAGAATGCTATGTTCATATTTTGGTACTACCTTGGCAAGTAGACCACCTTATTTCGGTGTAGGGTTTTATGACACCGGATTTCATGTTTAGCTCACATGGTCTATGTTGATTAAGGCAATTGTTCCCGAAAGTTAAATGGAATTAATAAAGTGAATATTAACTAGGGTGACCTTAGGGGTTCGACTTAGCATAGATAGGGGTATGGGAATCTACTTTTACATGGAACAAGTTGACCTTGAGGGAATTCCAAGGAGGTTGTTCTTATGTACTTATGATATGAATAAAATGTATATGATGATTTTATATGTTGATGATCCTATATGATGTTAGTTTCATTAATGCAGATGTTATTGGTCTAAATTGGTATATATGATGAAGAACATGCATGATGTGAAGATATATGAAGTGTTTACATTGCTTATGATCCTTTGTTTGGTTTACTTTATTATGACAGGTTAAGGGACTTCACATAAGCATTGCACTTGTAGGCTTGGGAAGGGGTTGTTAGTCAGGGTCTTATATGTTGAGATGATTATGAACTCTTGTAGATGAATTGTTATTATAATGTTATGTTGGATTTATTCATGCCTATATGCTCTTAATGCGATGCTATTCATGTTTTTATGACTTCTGTTGATAATATCATTGTTGACTTGACTTTGTGGTAATGTTGGTCTTGTGTTTAATATGGAATTGTCTTAAGTAAATATGACACCTCTAAAATGATTTAGGTGAAACTAGAGACTAAAATGTTTTTTCATGTGATTATAAGGTCCTAAATTGTTTTATAATGTGTTAATAAGGCAGTGTCTAAAGAAGTAGGTGAATTGTAATAAACGTCAAGGGACGACCAAGACGTTCGACAACGAGTCACCCATGTGCCTCATGTGTGTTTTATGTGCTTATGTGTGTGTCATGAGATTATGAGGTCATTATGAGTAATAATAGTGTTTATAGGTAGTGTGTCAAGTTTCATGAAGTTTGGGGGTCAAACGTCCAAGAACGTCCATGACGTTCGAAAGGTTTGCCTTGAAATGACTTTTTGTGTCTTAGCATGTTTCATCAAGTTTATGTGTTCTTTTTGGATGAAATTGATGTGGGAGGTCCTAAACTCATATACAATAATATTCGAGTTGGAAACGTTCGGCCAGACATCCCCAAGGAACAACTAAGTGTCCTTGAGGAAGGACCCATCTGGGTGACCAATACTGCAAAAACCAGTCCCACCGACGGATGGCAGTCCACGGCTAGTAGCCTGGTCCATGCCCCGTAGGTGGAGTGTGTCGGTCAAGGCTTAGGAGTGGGAGTATGGACTTCCAACCACCAGCCTCTGACCTATAACACGGACCATCATGAAGGTCCGTTAGTTGGGACACGACCCGTCGATGGCCAGGCGTGGGTGAAGTCTCCAACTTGCGCAACATCACTGTTAAATGCAAGGGTGAATTGGTAAATGCAACATCACTGTTAAATGCAAACGTCCAAATAAGAGTTTTGGCATTTTCCGAAGGGTATCATAGGTATTTTAGTTGGGTTTATAAGTCCTAAATTCCTAGATGAATTCTTATTCATAAATCAAAACCCAAATTCCTTAAGAAATTCTATAGAACTCCATTAAAGCAAAAACTCAATGAAGAACTTGGATAGAAGATTTGATTGGTTATTCTCCACCAATTTCGTGATTTTGCATCATTGAGGTATGATTCTTGATGCTTGAAACTCTATTCAACAAGAAGCCAAACTTTAAAGTGATTTTCCAAGACTTTCTCAAAAGATAGATTTCTAACTTATGATCTAGCTATGAGTTCTCACAAAAAACGTTTCGAATAATTGATTATTGATTGAATTTATATTATTTTGATGGTTTTAACCTAAAATCTTCATGAATGCATGCAAAACATAATCTCTTCAAATTGTCTATATTATGGATGTTATGATCTTATCTCAATGCTTGTGAATTCTAGTGTAGTTTTCTATGGGCTTTTGAATGATGTAATGATTGTATTGAATTGTTTTATAGGTTGTCTTGGATTGATAAATCTATATTGAATTGATCTAGATTCATTGGGTATTATAATTTTTGTATTGAATTGATGAGCAGGGCCATGGGTAATTGCCTTTTAGTATTGAATTGGATGATTTAGCTATTGATTGAAGTGGTGAGAATCGATTGGTTGTATGCTGCACTAATTCTCTTTATTTTACGTGAAGTAGATCTTGATTTATGTTGTGATTGGTATGGTACACTTATGGTGGCGATGCTATATGTTATAATTGTGAATGATATGGCCATGTCAGCGTTATTTTATGTATTATGATGATCATGGCCTTGTCGGCAACTACTTGATATATTATGATGGTTTGTGTAAGATTATTTATGTGAAGTTTGTTCATATCTATTGTCACAACCCGCAAGTACACCTAGAAATTAGGGCAACCCTCGGATTGCGACACGGCGTACTCGACCTCTCGGAGGTCTTGTACAAGCCTCTTGACTTCATTACATAACATCATGCATAAATAAAGGGAATTTAAAAACTTTCTTTAAACATAAACCAAAAGGTATTTCATAAACGCGGAAGGATCTCTAATAACATTGTCTCAAAAAACATCACACTTTGACATGAATTAAAAGCATTGGGACGCCACCCACATAAAAATCTAAAACATAAAGAAAGTCATAAAGGAAAAGGAAGGTTCGTCCTCGAAGCTATGAGGACTAACCACTTCTTCTCTTCTTGGAAACCTTGGAAACTCTACCCTTCAAGTAACTCAATCTTCTCAAGACCCTACATGTACAACATGTAGGCAAAACATGTTAGTACGATATGTACTAAGTATGGAAACTACATATAATAATAAGATATCTCAAAGGGTTAGTTAATAATAGACATAATCATAAGATATAAAGGCATAAGCATAACATGTATATCATAACATAATAAAGCATCATATATCATATACAAATTCATACTTACTTACTTACTTACTTGACCTTCTTACTCATGTGAACTACACCAAAAGCTACCTCCAAGTATACTTGTGCAAGGCTAAGGTAGCATCACATACTACTACCAAATCTAAGTACCCTCTTTGGTCATTCTTGATCGTAATCCACAATCATAATTAAGGCCTAATTTTTTCATACTAAAGAGTAATATACCCTTATGGTCATCTCAACACATGCTTGTGCAATGTACATAATGTAGCCCATACTACCCTACATACTAAGCCTATCTCGAAAGCCATTTTTAACATGTTCACCCTCCATAACTTCTTTATTACTTAACTTCATTTACTAAGATTCTCTCATCCTTAGTTTACTATACTAGGAAAGGCAACTAATATTCCAATCCTATCTTCATTATATTCTTCCTTAGTGACCCTAGGTTATACCTTGTTCAATGCACTTCTGATGTCCCATACCACCATTCATGCAAGGTACTACTTTTGGATCCTTTCTTTATTACTTCTTACCTTGGAGTCTAACCCCTACCTTTATCTTTTTAACACTACAAGATACTTCTTTAAGTATGCCTAAGTTCCGTAATCATATGGATCCTACGAGATACTTTTTAAGGTATGTCTTGATCCCTTAATCATGAACACTACGAGATACCCTTTGGGAATGTCTTAGTTCATTCACTCATTATGAACACTACGAGATACCCCCTGGTATGACTAATTAAGACCAATCTTAATCAATCTAGTCTAATTAAGTTCATATATCAATGACCCTAGTATGACTAATAATCATGCAAGACAAGTGAATTAAGAAGATCTATCTAAACCTTCAAACTTACCTCCAATAGACTAAATCACCATGATCACCTTCATTATCAATTACTAAAATTCCCCATGAAAACCTCATAATAACATCACATAATAATCATAAGAACATAATTGAATGCTATCGACTAGACTGTGATCACAATCAAGCCTTACCCACAATGCAATCACAACCCTCTCTTGAATGGGGTTCTGTGGATTCTCAATTGTAGGAAGACTAGGGGGCTTCATGGATGGAAGAATCCATGAATGAATAAGCTTCACATACCTTATATTAGAGCCTTAAACCCAACTTTAAACCTTGATCAATTCTTCCTAAAGCTGCTGCAGTTTTCCTTCTTCTTCAATGGTAGTTTTTGGAGAACTTTTGGGAGAGAAAGGTTTTTGATTTGGAGTCTAGGGTCTCATTGGCTATAGGGCTGCTTAAATACTCTTAAAATACCTACAATAACCGCCCATAATTAATCCCTAAAGTTCCCAAAAGACCCCTGATCTTTATTGGATAATTTAACTAACTCAATTTGACTTAAAAACGACTCGCGAAATCTGAAACATTACTGCATATCGCGGAGGCACTTCTGAATCTTATTTTTCAGAATTTCTTGGAAAGAATAGTTCGTGATAGCCCCGCGTCGCAGGGAAAGATTTTTACCCACTGCGTGACAGCTTCGCGTCGCGCAGCCACTGCCCAAAATAGGCTGGCGCAGCAGCTTGGCTGTCAAAGTTTGGGTCCACTTTGGGGACCCTTTTGATGGTCCCCAGGACGTCGATCTTGGACTTTTCGACCCTTTGTATGTCAGTCTGTGCGTAGGAACTATCGGTAATGAATTTCACCTTCAAACCATCCCCAAAAACATCAATACAAAACACTACGACACACTAGTTCAACTTCGACTAGTTTCCGAACGTCTTGGACGTTTGACCTCCAAACACATCCAAACTTTATATACTTCATCTTAACACTATTTTTAGTCATTTTAAGACCTCAGAATCTCATGAAACTCATGTTAGGATCTTGCTTCACCTATCTCATTTTGAGGGTGTAACAATACTCCCCCACATGGGAACATTCGTCCTCGAATGACACTTTATTAAACACTTCTTTATAGGACCAACTTTAGACTAGCAGCCCACCGTATATGCATTCTACCTAAATGCACATACCCAAATCAAGGAAATAATTCAATTCCTAGCTAATTATAACTACACACAATCATATTAGAACCTCATAAACACATATACTTCACTATCCCCCACTTGGGAGTAAGCCACACATGTCTTTCTATCATTAATACATCATCATTAAGATCAGCAAAATCATTAAATCAAATCACAATCATACAAGATTCTTGAAATCTTCATAAATCATTAAAGAAGCACATACCGGAAAGGGACATAAGGAGATCACTTTGCATCATCCTTGGATTTGAGTGCATAGAACCTAGCTCTTGCTTTAGGAACATTTTCCTCATTACTAGGATCATCTTGCTTTTCTTACCTTCCCTTAGACTTAAGATCTGGACAATCTCTCACTCTATGACCATCCTTCCCAAACCCAAAGCAACCATCAATACCGGCTAGGCACTTACCATAGTTACTACTTCCACATTTGGGGCAAGTAGATCTGGAAGACCCACTCCCCTTATACTTTTGAACCTTAGAGGTGTTAGAAGAATCATGGCCGGAATATATTGGTTTAGTTCTAGGCCTATCTTGTCCCTCGGACTTCAAATGGGAAGACTTATCATTCTCAAACCTAGACCTCATCTTTTCTCTAGCCTTCCCCTTCCTTATTTTAGACTCTTAGATTTGTTGGGAAAACACCATAATCCTTGAGATGTCCATGTCATCCACAAGCATGGCTGTTCGACACTCTTCTTCTACTAAGTCGGACACTCCCCTCATGAACCTATTCATCAAGTCTCCAGGGTTTGTTACCAAGCTTGGAGAATAAATAGACAAAAGAGTGAACTTCAAATCATACTCCTTTACACTCAAATCACCTTACAGCGGTTTTAAACTCCTCCATCTTAGCCTCTCTCAATTCCCTAGGAAAGAACCTATCAAGGAAAGCCAACTTAAAAGTCTCCCACTCTATAGGACCCGGCCCTATTGGTCTACAATCTTTCCATTGTTCATATCCGCCTTTTCAATGGAAGACACTCACATGATTTCAATCACCTTATACACCTCATCAATAAACCCATTCGGATCCTCACCAACTTTGGAGCCATAGAACTCCGGTGGATTCATTCTCAAGAACTCCCTTACTCTAGTGGCACCCATTCCTCCTATAGGATTAGCCGGAGCCACCTCTCCTCTATTAGCTTGTGTCGTTAAGTCTTGAGCCAACAAAGTTATAGAAGCCCTAAATTCCTCAAGCATAGCATTCCCTATTGGAGGATCATTTGGAACTTGAGGAGGAACTTGTTCTTGCACTTGGGGAGGCACTTGCTCTTTCACTTGGGGACCCCATTTCCATCTCCTTCCCTTCTAGCATTAGCCCTAGTGTTAGTCATAACCTACAAAATTCATAGGCAAACATTTAGAAAAAGGCCTACTAAAGCAAAACTCAATGGCACGACTTGAAGAATGAAGAAGTGGAACTTTCCTAAGCATCCCATAGCCTCCTACTCATAAGTGTGTCGTGAGTCACACCGATGAATAAGACTCTATTAGACGTGGTTTTGAGACATCCTAAGACCATTTTCATAACCTTATGCTCTGATACCAAGCTTTGTCATGACCCGCAAGTACACCCTAGAAGTTAGGGCAACCTCGGATCGCGACACGGCGTACTCGACCTCTCAGAGGTCTTGTACAAGCCTCTTGACTTCATTACATAACATCATGCATAAATGGAGGGAATTTAAAAACTTCCCTTAAACATAAACCTAAAGTTATTTCATAAACGCAGAAGCATCTCTAATAAGATTATCTCAAAAACCATCTAACTTTGACATGAATAAAAAGCATTGGGACGTAGCCCACATAAAAATCTAAAACATAAAGAAAGTCATAAAGGAAAATAAAGGTTTGTCCTCGAAACTATGAGGACTCACCACTTCTTCTCTTCTTGGAAACCTTGGAAACTCTACACTTCAAAGTAACTCAATATTCTCAAGACCCTACATGGACAACATGTAGGCAATATGTGTTAGTACGATATGTACGAAGTATGAAAACTACATACCAACATAAGATCTCTTAAAGGGTTAGTCAATAATAGACATAATCATAAGAGATAAAAGCATAAGCATAACATGTATATCATAACATAATAGAGCATCATAAATCATATAAAAAATCATACTTACTTACTTACTTACTTGCTTACTTGTCCTTCTTACTCAAGTGAACTACACAAAAAGGTACCTCCAAGTATACTTCTACAAGGCTAAGGTAGCATCCCATATTAATACCAAATATAAGTACCTCTCTTTGGTAATTCTTGATCGTAATACACTATCATAATTAAGGCCTAAATTATTCATACTAAAGAGTACTATACCCTTATAGTCATCTCAAAACATGCTTGTGCAATATACATAAGGCAGACCATACTACCCGCCATACTAAGCCTATCTCGAAAGCCATTCTTAACATGTTCACCCTCCATAGCTTCTTTATTACTTAACTTCATTACTAAGATTCTGTCATCCTTAGTCTACTATACTAGGAAAGTCAACTTCTAGTCCAATCCTATCTTCATTATATTCTTCATTAGTGACCCTAGGTTATACCTTGTGCAATGCACTTATGATGTCCCATACCACCATTCATGCAAGGTACTACTTTTGGATCCTCTTTATTACTTATTACATTGGAGTCTAACCCCTACCTTGATAATTTGAACACTGCGAGATACTTCTTTAAGTATGTCTAAGTTTCATAATCATATGGATCCTACGAGAACTTTTTAATGTATGTCTTGATCCCTTAATCATCAACACTACGAGATACCCCTTGGGCATGCCTAAGTTCATTCACACATTATGAACACTACGAAATACCCATTGGGCATGTCTAAGTTAATCTATTGCTTTTAACACTATGAGATGCTTCTCAAGCATATCTAAGTTCATAGGATATGGAGATATGTACTAGGATACCTTGACTCTACTAGTGAAGGACTCCCGCCTCATGAGACCTAAGTGGATAGTCATCACAACTACTAGGTGTGGCTCTCCTTTCTACTTGGAGTCCGGACAGTTGCTAGACTATTTGTCTCCCTTTGCATATCCACTTGGAGTCAAGCATATACTCCAAGGTTTTCTTGCCAACCCTTGCTCAACCTTTTCTCTCATGGAGGGATGTCCTAGACAATCTCTCCATGCTAAAGTAAATCATTCACTTTCATTAAATCATACTAAATCTACAGCCAACATAACCATCCTATGGTTAATTATGCACAATTCATTATATCTTCATTCATAGGTAGATTATAGGATCTTCTAGCCTTAGTTTGCTTTTCACATTCTTCTTTACTAGGTGAATATAGCCATAATTCATTCTTCAAGGTTAAATTCCATCAAGACTAATCTTAATCAATCAAGTCTAATTCATTTCATATATCAATGACCCTAGTATGACCAATAATCATGCAAGACAATTGAATTAAGAAGATCTATCTAAACCTTCAAAGTTACCTCTAATATCCTAAATCAACATGATCACCTTCATTATCAATTACTACAATTTCCCATGAAAACCTCATAATAACATCACATATTCATTATAAGAACATAATTGAATGCTACCCACTAGATTGGGATCACAATCAATCCTTACCCACAATGCAACATAACCCTCTCTTGAATGGGGTTCTTTGGATTCTCAATTGTAGGGAAACTAGGGGGGCTTCATGGATGGAAGAATCCATGAATTAGTAAGCTTCACATACCTTATATTATAGTCTTAAACCCATCTTCAAACATTGATCAATTCTTCCTAAAGCTGCTGCAATTTTCCTTCTTCTTCAATAGTGGTTTTGGGAGAACTTTTAGAAGAGAAAGGTTTTTGATTTGGAGTCTAGGGTCTCATTGTCTATTGTGGTGCTTAAATACAATTAAAATAACTACAATAAACGGGCATAATTAATCCCTAGATTTCCCAAAATACCCCTGAAGTTTATTGGACAATATAACTAACTCAATTTGAATTAAAAATGACCCAGTGAAATCTGGAACTTTACTGCGCGTTGCGGAGGCACTTTTGAATCTTATTTTTCAAAAATTCTTGGAAAGAATGGTTTGTGACATCCCGACGTCGCAGGGCAATATTTTTCCCCACTGCGTAACAGCTGCGCGTCGCGAACTGACAGCCCAAAACATGCTGGCGCGACAGCTTGGCTGTCCAAGTTTGGGTCCTCCTAGGGGACCCTTTTGATGGTCCCCCGAGCGTTGTTCTCGAACATTTCGACCGTTTGTATGTCAGGATACGCGTAGGAACTCTTGGTTTGGAATTTAACTTTCAAACCATCCCCCAAAACATCACTACAAAACACTACGACACACTAGTTCAACTTCGACTAGTTTCTGAACGTTTTGGACGTTCTTGGACGTTTGACCTCCAAACACTTCCAAACTTTATATACTGGGTCTTAACACTATGTTTAGTCATTTTAATACCTTAATATCTCATTACACTCATGTTAGGAACTTTCTTCACCTATCTCATTTTGAGGGTGTAACATCTATTTACTTTTGATAAGATGAAAGTATGTGTTCTTCTAGCGATGTTGTTAGGTGATCATGTTAAACTATGACTATGTCATTATGTGTGTATTCTTAGAGTTTATTCATTCTTATTCCTACTTGATTATATGAATCTGATGATGATCATATTCATAATATTATAATAGTGTATAGGATGACCTATATATGATGTTGGCTATGCCTATGTGCTTCTACAATGATGTGTTATATGTGATAAGTTAAATATGTTTATGTCTTGTTTTGGTAGACTTGTGTCCCTTACTTGATACCTATGGAATGTAAATATTGAGATGTCTTGACTTAGGATTCTAAAGACTCTTTATCTTGTATGTATTAATGATATGATACCTTGAACATTGATAAAAGGTCAAATTATGTGGAGCCCTCAACCTAGTTGAGATGTTGTAATATCCTTGAAGTCGACAGACGTAATGGTATCCTTCTTCTGTGAATGGTGGACTTAAGGTTGGTTTGCTGGAATGGCATGAAATCATCCTTGGGAAAATCAATGATATATCATCTTAACCATTGAAAGGAAACACCAAGGGACCTCTTTGGTAAGGTAAATGTGATTGGGTTATGAACTAGATATGGAACCCCTTCGTATGATCCTTTATGTGAATTATTCTATGAGAACAAAGGCTAGCACAAAGTGAGTATGGTAAGGGAAGTAGCTCTAGTTAAGAATGAGGCTAGAGTGAAAAGAAACCCTTCATATTCCTTAACCATGTGCCTACATGGGATGTGTACAGGTTCTACCATTGGAAAGTAGAACACCCTCCATCGGAGTAGGTTACAACTCCGGATTCCAAGATTTTCTACCATGGTCTATGTCGGTTATTGCCTATTCTCAACATATGGTATACCATCTAGTGTTGGATAAGTTCTATGAAGTTTAGGTGGTGGTATGTGACGCTATTTAAACATTAAACAATAGGTTTTGAAGATATTAGTGAGTAAGTCCCCATGTCTTCTCCAAGACCATTACTTGAATGTCCTTATATGATGAATGTCCCTTAAATGGAATAATGAATATAATGACTTAAGTAAAGGTATGCAAATGAATGAGTACAAATACTAGAGTAATTTAAAGGATTGCCTAGTTAAAGTGCGAAGGGGGCATAAAGCATGGTCTCTTCATGTCTTACCTAGGGAAATATTAATAATGACTCTAGATAGGAAAGTTGATTGATAAATTAGACATGATCTAAACTTAGGGAGTCTTAAGGATTATTTGGGTAATCTTGGAGAGGGTGTGTGAGCGTTCTCTTCTTGAATTACTTAAGTAAGTCTTTTGATGACCTTTGTGAGGAGAATGCCATATTATATATGTTATGAGTTATGGTGTATTGTAAGTGTATTCATCTAATTATAGGTAGTCTTAAGGATCATTTAGGTGTTCTTAGAGAGGGTGTATCGACGGTCTCTCTTTGTCTTACTTAAGTGAGTCTTAGGATAACTTTTAGTGAGAAGGTTGTATGTTTAAAAGGGTTCACTGTACTGTAAGGTGCAAGTAGTTCACTAGTAAGTATGGTTCACTGTAACATTCCTCAAAATGTTGTAAAATTCTTATGTGATATCTTATGTGTTTCTAAGGTTTTAAATGTTATTCTTATTCTTAGACTATGATGTTTTAATTAAAAAGAGCATATTTCCATTAAATGTATGTATCATGATTTTATGTAGTATGTCATACTTAGTACATGTGTTTGTACTAATTCCATGCTTTTATCTAACTCTGAAATGATTCATAGGTGAAGGTTCTTTTGAAAGAGAAACATGATTATAGGATCTTTCAAGGAAGGTTGAATTATGTCCTCATTTGAATCGAGGACATAACTCTTTTAGAGTTCATTAATTAAAGTATTGTAATAGACTTAGTAGTACTATATTTCAATTGTATGGGTCGTATCCCAAGTATTCTTGTGTCTAAGATTTGATGATATGAGACTTAGTATTTTGTATGATTTTTATATGAATAGATTTTTAAAAACTATTCGAATGTTGTGAAATGTTTTAATTCCGCACTACTTTTCATATACATATATATATATATATATATATATATATATATATGTATATATATATATGCGATGAATGATACAGAGAGGGCTTGTACAAGACCTCTGAGAGGTCAAGTACGCCGTGTTGCACTCCAAGAGAGCCCTAGCTTTTAGCGTGTACTGTCAGGTCGTGAAAAACGTGGTATCAGAGCATAGGTTATTAAAGTGGTCTTAGAAATCCAAAAGTCTCATCAAGTCATGTTCTAGTAGAGTCTCGATCATCGGTGTGAGTCAGGACACATCTATGGGCGAGAGGCTAAAGGAAGAAAGATTTTTCCATCTTTTCTACTCATATGTCGTGCCGTAGAGATTTAGAAGTTATGAGTGTTATTTTATTATGGTTTTCCTTGTGTTATTGGATATGAATACGAGTACACCGTCTAGGAGAGTTGAGGAAAATGATGTGAATGAGGACATTCCTCCTCATGTTGAACAAGTTGAGCAAGTTCTTCAAGGTGATCAAGTTCCTATTGTGGAAGGAGGTAATGATGTTCCGATGGTTCCCCCGGAAATGACTAATGGGGAGATTAGAGAGGCTTTACTTATTTTAGCCTGAGCTTTTGACTACCCATGTGGATAGGGGTATTGCGACTAGAGTGAATGTTTTGGAGAGCACTATGACATATAGATTGAGAGATTTTGTGAGGATGAATCCTCCTATCTTTTATCTCTAAGGTGGGACAAGATCCCCAAGAGTTTCTAGATGGGTTGTATAAGGTGTTGAGTACCATGGGGGTCACTTCTAGGGATAAGGAGGAGTTAGCGTTGTACCAATTGAGGGAGGTTTCTCTAGTGTGGTACACCAAATGGAAGGATAATAGGCTGGTTGAGTCAGGTCCTATTGAGTGGGAAAAATTTAAGGAGGCTTTCTTAGGAAAGTACTTCCCCCGTGAGAGGAGGGAGGTGAAGGTAGAGGAGTTTATCAACTTCAAGCAAGGAAATATGAGTAATGAAGAGTACTCATTGAAGTTCACTATGTCATCTAGTTATGCCCCATCCTTAGTGTCTAACCCTAGGGATGAGATGAGTAGTTTTGTGACCAGGGTCGCCGACCTAGTGAAAGAAGAATGACGTACGGCCATGCTCCATGATGATATGAATTTTTCTACACTCATGGTTTATGATCAATCCATTGAGGATCTAAACATAGTAGGATTGCTAGAAACTTTTAGAGAAGTTGTCAAGGTGATAAAAGTCAACTTAGTTCCAAGAAGAGGGTTTCATGTCAATATGAACCTAGGAGTGCTAAGGTGAAACTGAAGAAATGTAGTGGTTCTCAAGGTGAGAGGTCTACATGTGCTACTTGTGAGAAGAGACACTATGGGCAATTCCTAATGGGTGCCGACATTTTTTTTTGGCTGTGGTAAATATGGACACAAAGTGAGAGATTGTCATAGAATTGCTTCTAGAGGAAGAGAGCGTAAGCAATTTCATCCAAGTGTTCCGGAAGGTGATGCTCCAAAGAAGAATCGTTTCTATGCATTCCGGACTAGAGGAGCAAAGCCGGATGAGGATGAGGATGATGGTAAATTCTAGTATTCTCTCTTTTATTTATGAGTTTCTTCTAAGTGGGGGGATATGGTTAGTAGGGGAGCTAGATGGTAATAGTAGTATTTGCATGTTGTGTTGTGTTTAGGAGTCTTGATGGAATTGAATTTCATTGATTCCTTGCATTCTGCATTTCATGAAGTTCTGAATATGTTGTAAAATGTGTTTATATGGTTTTATCTTGAATATTGGATGTTTCCATTATCACTTGCTAAAAGTTGCATTTTTGAAATTTTGAAGCATGTTCACTATAGCATTTGACAGCTTACTGTAACATATTTGGAAAATTGAATAATTTATTCTTTGGTTAAAAAGTGTTGTAATGTGTATATAACTGATGTATATGAGCATGATAATGAATGTAAAAGGAGTTCATGCTATTTGAAATGAAAAAATTGAGTTTTATGGCTTAATGAGTTGTAGAATGAGTTTCTATCTTCTTGTTGTGTTGTGAGTCTCTTGATTATGTGAAATATATGTTTCTACTAGATTGTGTATTATATAATGTGTTATGTTGTATGGTCATGAACTGTTAACTGCATATCTACTCTTGGAAGTGTTCGAAGAGTGGCAAGTGTCATTCGAGGACGAATGTTCTCTAAGTGGGGGAGAATTTGACACCTATAAAATGACTTAGGTTAAACTAGATCCTAACATGGTTATAATGAAATTCTAAGTTACTAAATTTGTTTATAATGTGTTAATGAGGATGTTTCTAAAGAATTAGGTGAAATGGAAGTCAAACGTCAAGGGATGACCAAGATGTTCAACGACTAGTCACCTATGTGCCTCATGTGTGTTTTATGTGATTATGCGTGTTTAATGAGATTATGAGGTCCTTATATGAGTAATAATAGTGTTTATAGGCATTTTTTCAAGTTTTATTAATTTTGGAGGTCAAACATCCTAAAATGATTTGCCTTGAAATGACCTTGTTTGTCTTAGCATGTTTCATCGAGTTCTATGTGTTCATTTTGGATGAAATGGATGTGCGAGGTCGTAAAATCATATAAGATCATATTAGGGTTGGAAACTTCTGGTCAAACATCCCCAAGGACAAACCAAGGGTCCTTAAGGAAGGACCCATGTTGGTGGCCAAAACTACCAAAAGCAGTCCCACCTATGGATGGCAGGTGACAACCAGTTTCCTGGTCGATGCCCCATAGGTTGAGAGAGTCGGTCAATACTTAGGCGTGTGAGGATGGACATCCAACGACAAGGCTCTTACCCAAACCACGGACCAGCAGGACAGTCCATTGATTGGGAGAAGACCCGTCGATAGCCAGGCGTAGATGAAGTCTGCAACCTACGCAACTTCACTGTTAAATGCAAGGGTGAATTGTCCCTATATCAAAATAAGAGTTTGGGTCATTTCCTAAGGGTATTATAGGTATTTTAAGTGGGTTTATAAGTCCTTAATACCTAGATGAATTCATTATTCATAAATCAAAACCCAAATTCCCTAAGAAACTCTGTAGAACTCCATTGAAGCCAAAACTCAAGGAAGAGCTTGGATTGAAGATTTGTTTGGTGATTATTCATCAATTTAGTGGTTTATATTCATTGAGGTATGATTCTTCATTCTTTAAACTCTATTAATCAAGGAGCCAAACTTCAAAGTGATTTTCCAAGACTTTCTCAAAATATAGATTTCTAACTTGTGATCTAGCTATGGGTTCTTTCATAAAACGTTTTGAATCATTGATTATTGATTGAATTGGTGTTAGTTTGATGGTTTTAAATTAAAATCTTTATGAACCCATTCAAAACATAATCTCTTCAAGTTGATTATATTAGGGATGTTATGATCTTGTCTCAATGCTTATTAATTCTAGTGTTGTTTTTATGGTCTTTTGAATGATGTAAGGATTGTATTAAATTGATGTATAGGCTGTATTAGATTGATAAATCTATATTTAATTGATCTATATTAATTGAATGTTATGATTTTTTTATTGAATTGATGATCATGACCATAGGTAAAGTCCTTTAGGTATTTAATTGGATGATTTAGCTATAAATTGAAGTGGTGAGAATGGATTGGTGGTAAGCTGCCCTAATTCTCTATATTTTATGTGATGTAGATCTTGAATTTTGTTGTGATTTGTATGGTCCACTTATGGTGGCGGTGTATGTGTTATAATTGTGAAGGATGTGGCTTTGTCGGCTGTCACATCCGGGTTTACCCCCTAGATGTAACCGGCGTCGTCGTCCTCTTGGAGGACTAAGACAAGCCTCTTAGTCTTACATCATTGCATTCATCGATTAAAATACGGAAGAATTAAAACTTTTTTAAACTAAATCTTATTGAAGGTTTACATAGACCTCTACATACACATAATCATATTTATATCAAGTATACATAGACTTGTTCGTATAAGAAGATTACATAGTCTTCTACTTTTATTTCACACATTTATATAATAAGGAAATGGAATCATAAATCTGTCTCATCTCATAAAACCATCTAAACGACAACAATAACATTTGGCATAGCCCTACATCAATAAAAGAAAGCCACATATAGGCTTTATACAACTTTGTCTCAATTAGGAAATAGAGTCAATACAAAAGTTGTAGTAACTAAGTAACTTCATAAAGAGAATATTGGCATCGCCCTCGGGAAGATGAGGACCTACCACTTGGATGATAGAATATCCAAGTCTTCCTTCAAATCACCTCAAGTCAAACTTCAATGACCGGAACCTAAAATATTTGGGAAAGAGGGAGAAAATGGGGTTAGTACTCCACATGTACTAAGAATGAGACCATATGCACAAAATATCATCAAAGTATGCTAAAAAGGGACATCTAATGAAAACATGTCATTTAACCCAATACTTTAAACATACTAAACAAGTTAATTATATCTTATGCATATCATTATACTTAAACCCAAAATCTGATATAACTCTACTATCATTTCATAGCGTCCCAAACATGAATAAGAGTATATCATAGCAAAACCAACCAACCAACTATAATCCTTATGAAGCCACAAGTGCAATGACCAAGTAAAGCCCCATAACCCTACTTAATCAAGTAACCTACCAAAGACCACCATTAGCAATTCCCTTCACTTAACATAGTTTTCAATCTCATATAATGTTCCTTCTTTAACAATTGATAAACAATTTCATATTCATAAGCATATTATTCAACATATAAAGTCATTTACATTATATCATCATTTATATACATAATATTAAATCCTCAAAGTTCCTATCAAGGCAAACTAGTGCAAGACATAGGTAGAGTCTCATACCCCTACCTAAGCTAAAGTCAAACCCATCAAGTTACTTCAATTAGTTTATATTTCATTTATTCATTTTAGTTTAGGGAAACTTTCCTTAATCGACATAGACCACATGAGCTAATGTGGAATCCAGTGTCATGAAAACCCTAAACCGAAAGAAGGTGGACTACTTGCCAAAGTAGTACCTAAACATGTACATAGCAACTACGTGGATTCACTAGCTAGTATTCCTATGGGGGCAACATAGTTCAAGAACTAGGAGATATAGTTTGGAACCCTCTTTATGCTAAATACATTATGATCTCTAATCGCAAGAGTACATTAGTGATCCTACTCTTCCTAAGTGGAAGAGGTCACTACTCATCTAGTTCACTCGGTGCTAAGCTAAGACCCTTTATTGAAATGTCTTAAACTTTATTAAACATCATAACTTAGTTTAGGTCATAGGGTCTAGCCCTTCTATATTCATCATAGCTCAATAAGAATCACATGAGTAATAATCCTTTCATCATGATTCCTAATAGTGAGATTAACACTTTGCATATCACATCATAGTAGGGCACATTGATGCACATTAACATCCTTATAACATGTACACCCTAAGCAACCTCACAACCAAAACATAAGACATATCAACTTGCTCATTATACCATCCTATCATCCTAGACAAGGTATACTCCAACACAACATCATGACTTGATCACAATTAACTACAATTGAAGTAAAGAATAGGATAGTCAAGACTTACCCATACTTCTCCATAGTTCATCATAAGGGGCCTTACATCAACCCATATATCAACCCAATTTGAGTCATCAACCAATGTAATCCAATAACCAACATGATAATGAACTTAGAAGAATCGCTACACCATAATTCAATACTAGATCCAAGGTTGAAAACATGATATTTAAGTCTATCTTCTTAAACTAGATCAATACTCAAGGACTAGCATGAAGGACTTCAATTCATCACTATAGATTCATCATCAATTTAATAACAATCATTAAGAATGATTTAACTAATAATAAAATCAATTGCATCAAACCCAACATATTTCATATCAAGATCATGCCTAGGGTTAAGGGTTAAGGGTCATAATCTACAATCTAGACCAAACCATCTCAATTCATCCCAATTAGGTTGAATTACATGATAATCTACTCATTATACCCTAAATAAAGTACAAACAACTCAATTCATAACATAAATTTCGTAATTGAATGAAACCCACATGAAAACTCAACCTTTGGAAAACCTTTGAAGGAGCCTTTTGAGAAAATAAGTCTCAAAGGTGAATTAGATCCCATACCATAACGTGTTGATAACAATTTGATGATGAATTCTTCCCTTTCCAGCCCCCAAAGCCCTTCCTTAGCTATGTCTTCAATGGTGTCTTCCAATAGAGAGAGAAAGTAGAGAGAAGGAAGAGAGTTTATTTTGAGTGTTGTGTTTAGGCTAATGAGGGTTGGGGTATTTATATGAGGGGTTAAATTACTTAATTAGTCTTCCTAACCCCAAAATAACCACCAAAATTCATTAATTAATTAATGAAGTCATTTTTAGAAATCTTGGCAGTAAGTTGGGCCCTCACAGACGAGACCTCGACCACGGTCCGTCTGTGAGTCGACGCCCCGTCACCCCCCTCCGTCGCCTGGAACAGTAGTTATGGAAGCAAGAGCTTCCTTGAAACTTTCTATGTGTGGGACGACGGTAGGCTCGACGCCCCGTCGAGCCACCCATGTCCCGTCGACCCTTCCGTCGAGGCACACTGCCAGGCAATGTTGCATCCAAACCTCAAGGGTCCTCCTCAAGGTCCCTTGGTTGGTCCTTGGAGTGTCGTACCCGGATGTTTCAACCATGAAACATCTCTAACACGCGTTACACATATTTTTACCTAATTTTTATCAATTCGAACCTTTAAAAGCTAGTCAAATGGCTAAGACATCCTAGCACTCTCGTGAACCCACTTTCCAAATGTCATGGACGTTCTTGAATATTTTGGTTCTTAAACACCTTAACTAGCCTATATACATATAAATCAACTTAGAACAGTGCTTAGACCTCATGGAACCTAGGTTAAGTTTTACAACACGCCTTGAATTTTGAAATGTTACATAATCCCCCCCTTAGGAACATTCGTCCCCGAATGACACTAAACGCTCTTTTAAAGGAAGGAAAAGACTCAAGACTAGCAGCTCAACGAATTCACAATATCAAATTAACATGAATCACATCATTTAAATAAGGCAAACTTCAAGACTCAATTTATCACACATAGGCTCAAAATTTCATCATGAGGTACCTCCTTCTCACAACACATATGAGCTCATCATTTATTACCTAAGTCAATTAGAATCAAGTTCATTTCATCAATATGCTACATATAATTTCCACAAGGACTCACCAAATCAAAAAATGCATAACTTAACTCAAATAAGCAACAACAAAAAAATTTCAAAGTTTCAAAGCCAAGTTACAGTGACTTCACTGTACCATCACTGTGAAGTCTCAAAATTTTGGATTTTTGCAAGACTTCACCTAAAAATCAAGAAACCACAATTCCTAGTCATAATTATGATATTAAAAAGAATGACTAACCTTAATCATCGAAAATATGAGGATAACGGGTCTTCATGTCGGCCTAGGCCTCCCATGTTGCACCCTCAACAAGGTGGTTCTTCCATAACACTTTTACGGAAATCACCTCTTTGTTCCTCAACCTCTTCACTTGTCTATCAAGAATTTGAACCGGAAATTCCTCATAAGAGAGGTTATCCTTGACTCCAAGGCCTTCAATAGGAAGAATACACTCGGGATCCCCAACACACTTCTTCAACATAGATACATGGAAAACCGGATGAACGGAAGCTAAATCATTTGGGAGTTTCAAGTGATAGGCAACCTTACCAACCCTTTTCAATATCTCATAAGGGCCCACATAACGAGGACTCAACTTCCCCTTCTTGCCAAATCTAACCACCCCCTTCATGGGTGAGATTTTCAAGTACACCTTATCACCTTCTTTAAACTCCAAATCTTTTCTCCTATTGTCTGCATAGGACTTTTGTCGACTATAGGCTGTTTGTAACCGATTCCTTATGATGTGAACATTCTCCAAAGTCCTATAAATCAAATCGGGACCAAGAATCGATGGCTCACCAACCTCAAACCACCCTATAGGAGACCTACACCTCCTACCATACAAGGCTTCATAGGGAGCCATGGAGATGGATGAATAAAAGTTGTTATTATAAGCAAACTCCACCAAAGGCAAGTGTTTATCCCTATTTCCTTTAAAATCAATAATACAAGATCTAAGCATATCGTCAAGGGTTTGAATTGTGCGTTCCGCTTGACCATTCATTTGAGGATGAAAAGCGGTACTCAATTTCACCTTAGTACCTAAACCTTCATGAAATGACCTCCAAAATCTAGATGTGAATTGTGCACCCCGATCCGAAATGATGGATAACGGAATGCCATGGCGACACACAATCTCATCTATGAAGATCTTTGCATAAACTTCCGTCGAATAAGTGGACTTGACGGGAATAAAATGAGCGGACTTAGTCAATTTATCAACAATCACCCATATTGAATCATATGACTTTTGAGTCCGAGGCAACCCTACTACAAAGTCCATATTAATGTCTTCCCACTTCCAAGTAGGAATTTGGATATCTTGTAGTAAGCTACCTGACCTTTGATGTTCCGCCTTTACTTGTTGGCAATTTGGACACTTACAAACAAATTCTGCTATGTCCTTCTTCAAACCTTCCCACCAATATATCTACCGAAGTTCATTGTACATCTTAGTCGAACCCGGATGAATGGAGTAGTGGGATCCATGGGCTTCATCAAGGATTCGATCCCTCAACCCATCAACATCGGGAACACACAATCTCCCTTGGTACCTCAATACACCATCCCCCCCAAGGAGAAAGACTCATTCAACTTGCCAAGAACCGATTCTTTCAACTCCATCAATAGTTGATCAAGGTGTTGTTTGGACTTTACCTCAACCACCAATGATGACTCGGAGCTATGATGAACCTTAGCACCACCATTTGGAGAACTCTCCAATCGCACCCCCAACCTAGCCAACCTATGACCCTCTTTCACTAGGTCTTTCTTGGCTTCATCTATATGCGACACACTACCCATAGTCATACACTTAGGGCATCCCCAACCACATTGGTCTTGCCGGGATGATATAAGACACTTATATCATAATCTTTCAACAATTCTAACCAACTCCTTTGCCAAAGATTCAACTCCTTTTGAGTAAACACATATTGGAGACTCTTATGATCGGTGAAAACATCAACATGAACACCATACAAGTAACGCCTCCATATTTTCAAAGAAAACACCACGGCCGCTAACTCAAGGTCATGAGTGGGATAGTTTCTCTCATGCACCTTAAGTTGCCTCGAAGCATAGGCAATCACCTTCCCATTTTGCATAAGCACACAACCCAAACCTATACGAGATGCATCACAATAAACAACAAAACCCTTTGTACCTTCTCGTAGTGTCAACACCGGAGCCGAAGAAAGCCTATCCTTCACTAATTGGAAACTTTTCTAACAAGCCCCCGACCACTCAAACGTTTTACCTTTTTGTGTCAATGTAGTCAAAGGAGATGCAATGGATGAAAATCCCTCCACAAACCTTCGATAATAGCTTGCTAGACCCAAGAAACTCCTAATGTCAGTCGGATTCAAGGGTCTAGGCCAATTTCTCACCGCATCAGTCTTCCTAGGGTCTACCTCAACTCCCTCACTAGAGATGATGTGCCCAAGAAACGCCACCGACCTCAACCAAAACTCACATTTGCTATACTTGACAAATAACTGATGCTCTTTAAGGGTTTGCAATACCACCCTCAAATGACCCATGTGATCAACCTCATTCTTCGAATACACCAACATATCATCAATAAACATAATAACAAATGAATCAAGATAGCTTCAAAACACTCTATACATTAGGTCCATAAACGCCGCCGGGGCATTTGTGAGACCAAAGGACATAACCACGAACTCATAGTGCCCATACCGAGTCCGAAAGTCCGTCTTTGAAATATCTTCATTTCTCACTCTGAGTTGGTGATACCCCGACCTCAAATCTATCTTTGAAAAGTAGCTCGCTACTTGGAGTTGATCAAATAAATAATCAATCCGAGGAAGAGGATACTTGTTCTTGATAGTAACTTTGTTGAGTTGGCGATAATCAATACACATTCTCAAGGACCCATCTTTCTTCTTCACGAATAATACCGAAGCACCCCATGGAGAAATGCTAGGCCTTATAAAGCCCTTGTCTAGCAAATCTTTAAGTTGTGCCTTCAACTCCTTCAATTCGGCCAGAGCCATTCGATAAGGAGGAATCGAAATAGGTTTGTTTCCGGTAGCAAATCGATACCAAAATAAATTTCCCGTTCAGGAGGAATATCGGGAAGGTCATTAGGAAAGACCTCCAGAAATTCTCTCACCACGGGGACCGACTCAATAGGAGGAATTTCGGAATCCAAATCTTGGACTTTACAATGTTATAAAGACACCCCTTTGAGATCATCTTACATGCTTTTAGACAAGATATGAAACGACCTCTAGGAATAGAATTCCCACCCTTCCCCTCAATAACGGGTTCATTTGGGAAACTAAACCTCACAACTCTAGTCCCACAATCGATGGAAGCGAAACTAGCATGTAACCAATCCATACCCAAAATGACATCAAAGTCAAGCATATCTAGTTCAACTAGATCCACATGAGAAACTCTATTGGGCAAAGTGATCGGACAATTTCGAGAGACTCTTTCTGCAACAATGGACTCGCCCACCGGAGTAGACTCCACAAAAGGTTCATGCAAAACATCGGGTAAATTATCAAACTTTTTATCTACTAAGGGAGTGAAAAAAGACAAAGTAGCACCCGGATCAAGCAAAGCATACACATTAATAGTAAAGATTTGTAACATACCAGTCACCACATCGGGAGAGGCCTCTTGATAACCTCTAGTACGAAGAGCATAAAAGCGGTTCTTTTTAGGAGCATCACTAGAAACACTTGGCTGTCCACCCTTCTCTTTCCCCTTAGCATTAGGACAATCCTTAACCATGTGACCCCTTTTTCCACACCCGAAACAATTGTCCGTCCCCTTAAGACAATCACCAAAGTGTCTCTTACTACACCTTGCACAAGTCGGCCTCCTTGTTGGTGAATTAGCATTCTCTACTTTTTGAGACTTAGTGTTTGACACTCTATCCCCTCTATTTTTAGGAAACTTGGATGGGACTTTATTCGAGAACCTCTTCTTGAATTTAGGCTTGTCTTGAGTACCAAGCCTATCCCTCGTCGCTCCACCCTCAAAAGACCTTGACCTTCTTGAATCCCTATCCTTCCTTTTTGCTCTAGCCTCCTCAACCTTTTTAGCATGCACCATAAGATGACCAATATTCATGTTATCATGAAGCATAGCCGAATGACATTCTTCTTGCAAGTCATCCGATACACCTGTCACAAATCGACTCATCTCGTCTCTAGGATCGAAGACTAAGGAAAGAGCATATTTGTCCAATTGAATGAACTTCAAAGAGTAATCATGAACACTCATACCTACTTGGCGGAGGTTGATGAATTCCACCACCTTAGCTCCTCTCATCTCTCTAGGGAAGAAACGATCAAGGAAATCCCTCTTGAAGATCTCCCAAGTCACCGGCCCACCTTGAAGTGGACTATTATCTCTCCATTGCACATGCCAAGTTTGGGCCACATCCTTGAGTTGGTATGAGGCCAACTCGGCATTCTCATTGGAAGACAAACCCATAGCACATAGTATCTTATAAACCTCATCAATGAATTCTTGAGGGTCTTCATCAACCCTAAGTCGAGAGCCATAGTTTGCTCATGAACCCTAGGTGCAACATCCCGATTGGCTTGGGCAGTCATAGCTTGAGATTGAACCATTGTGGCTTGGGCTTGAGTAGTCATGGCTTGGGCCATTTGAGCAAGGATAGCCCTCATCTGAGACTCTGCCATAGGTGGAGGATCGGCTGGAGCCTGATCATCAACAACAACCTCTTCAAGAGGAGGAAGTGATCATCACGGGGAGGAATTCCCGCATTAGCCATCTCCTCCTCAAGTCTCCTAGTTGCATTCCTCCGAGTATTCATCTCCTATAACCAAAATACAAGGTTTAGGTGAAATCATATAAAAAGTACACTCTAGAGGCACGATAATGGATTTCCAAAAATAAGAGTGATTCCTAAGCATCAAATAAGTTCCTATTCATAAGTGTGGCGCGCTTCACAATTATGAATACAAACCTACATAGACGTGGTTGAGAGAGACATCAACATCAAGGATATTCAACCTCATGCTCTGATACCAAGTTTGTCACATAGGTTTACCCCCTAGATGTAACCGACGTCGTCCTCCTCTTGGAGGACTAAGACAAGCCTCTTAGTCTTACATCATTGCATTCATCGATTAAAATACGAATGAATTTAAACTTTTTCAAACTAAATCTAATCGAAGGTTTACATAGACCTCTACATGCACATAATCATATTTATATCAAGTATACATAGACTTGTTCGTATAAGAATATTACATAGTCTTCTACTTTTATTTCACACATTTATATAATAAGGAAATAGAATCATAAATCTGTCTCATCTCATAAAACCATCTAAATGACAACAATAACATTGGGCATAGCCCTACATCAATAAAAGAAAGCCACATATAGACTTTATACAACTTTGTCTAAAATAGGAAATAGAGTCAATACAAAAGTTGTAGTAACTAAGTAACTTCATAAAGATAATATTGGCATCGTCCTCGGGAAAATGAGGACCTACCATTTGAATGATAGAATATCCAAGTCTTCCTTCAAATCACCTCAAGTCAAACTTCAACGACCGGAACCTAAAATGTTTGGAAAAGAGGGAGAAAATGGGGTTAGTAAGCCACATGTACTAAGTATGAGACCATATGCACAAATATCATCAAAGTATGCTAAAAAGGGACATTTGCTGAAAACATGTCATTTAACCCAATACTTTAAACATACTAAACAAGTTAATTATATCTTATGCATATCATTATACTTAAACCCAAAATCTCATATAACTCTACTATCATTTCATAGCATCCCAAACATGAATAAGAGTAAATCATAGCAAAACAAACCAACCAACTATAATCCTTATGAATCCACAAGTGCAATGCCCAATTAAAGCCCCATAACCCTACTTAATCAAGTAACCTACCAAAGATCACAATTAGCAAGTCCCTTCACTTAACATAGTCTTCAGTCTCATGTAATGTTTCTTCTTTAATAATTGATAAACAATTTCATATTCGTAAGCATCTTATTCAAATATAAAGTCATTTACATTATATCATCATTTATATACATAATATTAAATTCTCAAAGTTCCTATCAAGGCAAACTAGTGCAAGACATAGGTAGAGTCCCATAACCCTACCTAAGCTAAAGTCAAACCCATCAAGTTACTTCAATTAGTTTATATTTCATTTATTCATTTTAGTTTAGGGAAACTTGCCTTAACTGACATAGAACACATGATCTAATGTGGAATCTGGTGTCACGAAAACCCCACACAGAAAGAAGGTGGACTACTTGCCAAAGTAATACCTAAACATGTACATAGCAACTACGTGGATCCACTAGCTAGTATTCTTATGGGGGCAACATAGTTCAAGAACTAGGAGATATAGTTTGGGACCCTATTTATGCTAAATACATTATGATCTCCAATCTCAAGAGTACATTAGCGATCCTACTCTTCCTAAGTGGAAGAGGTCACTACTCATCTAGTTCACTCGGTGCTAAGCTAAGACCCTTTATTGAAATGTCTTTAAGCTTTATTAAACATCATAACTTAGTTTAGGTCATAGGGTCTAGCGATTGTATATTCATCATCATATCTCAATAAGAATCACATGAGTAATAATCCTTTCATCATGATTCCTAATAGTGAGATTAACACTTTGCATATCACATCATAGTAGGGCGCATTGATGCACATTAACATCCTTATAACATGTACACCCTAAGCAACCTCACAACCAAAGCATAAGACATTTCAACTTGCTCATTATACCATCCTATCATCCTAGACAAGGTATACTCCAACACAACATCATGACTTGATCACAATTAACTACAATTGAAGTAAAGAATAGGATAGTCAAGACTTACCCATACTTCTCCATAGTTCATCATAAGGGGCCTTACATCAAACGATATATCAACCCAATTTGGGTCATCACACCAATGTAATCCAATAACCAACATGATAATGAACTTAGAAGAATCACTACACCATAATTCAATACTAGAAGCAAGCTTGAAAACATGATATTTAAGTCTATCTTCTTAACCTAGATCAATACTCAAGGACTAGCATGAAGGATTTAAATTCATCACTTTAGATTCATGATCAATGTAATAACAATCATTAAGAATGATTTAACCAATAATAAAATCAATTGCATCAAACCCAACATATTTCATATCAAGATCATGCCTAGGGTTAAGGGTTAAGGGTCATAATCTACAATCTAGATCAAACCATCTCAATTCATCCCAATTAGGTTGAATTACATGATAATCTACTCATTATACCCTAAATAAAGTATAAACAACTCAATTCATAACATAAATTTCGTAATTGAATGAAACCCACATGAAAACTCAACCTTTGGAAAACCTTTGAAGGAGCCCTTTGAGGAAGAAACTCTCAAAGGTGAATTAGATCCCATACCTTGATGTTTTGATAACAATTTGATGATGAATTCGTCCCTTTCCAGCCCCCAAAGCCCTTCCTTAGCTATGTCTTCAATGGTGTCTTCCAATAGAGAGAGAAAGTAGAGAGAAGGAAGAGAGTTTATTTTGAGTGTTGTGTTAAGGCTAATGAGGGTTGGGGTATTTATATGAGGGGTTAAATTACTTAATTAGTCTTCTTAACCCCCAAATAACCACCAAAATTCATTAATTAATTAATGAAGTCATTTTTAGAAATCTTGGAAGTAAGTTGGGCCCTCACAGACGAGACCTCGACCACGGTCCGTCTGTGAGTCGACGCCCCGTCACCCCCCTCTGTCGCCTGGATCAGTAGCTATGGAAGCAAGATCTTCCTTGAAACTTTCTAAGTGTGGGACGACGGTGGCCTCGACGCCCCGTCGACCCTTCCGTTGAGGCACACTGCCAGGCAATGTTGCATCCAAACCTCAAGGGCCCTTGGTTTGTCCTTGGGGAGTCGTACCTGGACGTTTCAACCATGAAACATCTCTAACACGCGTTACACATATGTTTACCTAATTTTGATCAATTCCAACTCATAAAATCTAGTCAAAAGGCTAAGACATCCTAGCACTCTCGTAAACCAACTTTCTGGACGTCAAGGACGTTCTTGAATATTTTGGTTCTTAAACACCTTAATAGATTATATACATATAAATCAACTTAGAACATTGCTTAGACCTCATGGAACCTAGGTTAAGTTTTACAACACGCCTTGAAATTTCGAAATGTTACATCGGCGTTACTTTACGTATTACGATGATAATGGCCTTGTCGGAAACTACTTGATATATTACGATGGTTTGTGTAAGATGATTTATGTGAAGTATGATAATATCTATCTACTTGTGATAAGTCTAAAGTATGTGTTCTTCTAGTTATGTTGTTAGGTGATCATGTTAGACTATGACTATGTCCATATGTGTGTAGTCTTAGAGTTAATGCATGATTCTTCCTACTTGACTATATGAGTTAGGATGATCATATTCATGATATCATAGTAGTGTATAAGATGACGTATAAATGATGTTAGTTATGCATATGTGCTTCTAAAATGATATACTATATGTGATAAAGTGAAATATGTGTGTGTCTTGTTTTTGATAGACTTGTGTCCCTTACTTGATACCTTTGGAATGTAAGTATGAGATGTCTTGACTTAGGATGCTAAAGCCTATTAGTCTTGTATGTATGAATGATATGATACATTGAACATTGCTAAGAAGGTCAAATTATGTGGAGCCCTCAACCTAGTTGAGAGGTTATAATATCCTTGAAGTCAAAAGTCGTAATGGTCTCCTTCTTGTGTGAATGGTGGACATAAAGTTGGTTGGGTGGAACGACATGAAATCATCCTTAGAAAAATCATTGAGCTATCCTCTTAACCATTTAAAGGCAACCCTAGGGGACCTCTTTTGTAAGGTAAATGTGATTGGGTTATGAACTAGATATGGAACCCCTCCGTATGATCTTTTATGTGAATCACTCTATGAGAACAAAGGCTAGATTGCAAAGAAAACCTTCATATTCCTTAACCATGTGCCTACATGGGATGTTTCCAAGTTCTACCATTGGAAAGTAGAACACTCTCAATCGGAGTAGGTTACAACTCCGGATTCCATGCTTTGCTACCATTGTCTATGAATGTTATTTCCTATTCTCATCATATGGGATACCCTCTAGTGTTGGATAAGTTCTATGAAGCTTAGGTGGTTGTATGGGACGCTATCTAGACATTGCACAGTAGGCATTGAAGATATCAGTGAGTGAGTCCCTAGGTCTTCTCCAAGGCCATTACTTGAATGCCCTTATGTTATGAATGTCTCTTAAATGGAATAATGATGATAATGACTTAAGTTCAAGGTATGCAAATAATTGAGTACCTAGCCTAGAGTAGATTTTAAGGATTACCTAGTTAAAGTGTGAATGGGCATAAAGGATGGTCTCTTCATGTCTTACCTAGGGAAATCTTAAGAATGACTCTAGATAGGAAAGTTGATTGATAAATTAGACATGATCTTAACTTAGGGAGTCTTAGGAATTATTTAGGTAATCTTGGAGAGGGTGGATGGGCGTTCTCTTCTTGAATTACTTAAGTAAATCTTTTGATGACCTTGGTCAGAAGAATTATATAATATGTGTGTTGGTATATTGTAAGTGTATTCATCTCATTACAGGTAGTGTTAAGGATCATTTAGGTGTGCTTAGATAGGGTGCATGGGAGGTCTCTCTTTGTCTTACTTAAGTGAGTCTTAGGATAAATTTTAGTGAGAAGGCTTCATGTTAAAAAGGGTTCACTGTACGGTTGAGTTAGTTTACTGTAAGGTGGAAGTAGTTCACTGTAACAGTAAGTATGGTTCACTGTAACATTCCTCAAAATGTGGTATAATGCTTATGTTATATCTTATGTGTTTCTAAGGTGTTAAATGTTGGTCTTATGCTTACACTATGATGTTTTAATAAAAAAGAGCATATTTCCATAAAATGTCCATTATCATGATTTTATGCATATGTCATACTTAGCACATGTGTTTATACTAATTTCATGCTTTTATCTATCTCTAAAGTGATCCATTGGTGGATGTGATTTTGGAAGCGAAGCTTGGATTATTGGATCTTTCAAGCAAGGTTGAAGTAGGTCCTCATTTGACTCTAGGGCATCACTCTTTTAGTGTTCTTTTACTAAAGCATTGTAATAGACTTAGTAGTACTATATTTCGATTGTATGGCTCGTGTCCCAAGTATTCTTGTTTCTATGATTTGATGATACGAGACTTAGTATTTCGTATAATTTTTATGTGAAAGAGATTTTTAAAGTCTATTCGAATGTTGTGAAAAGTTTTAATTCCGCACTACTTTTCATATATGTATATGTGATGAATGATACATAAGGACTTGTACAAGACCTCCGAGAGGTCAAGTACATCGTGTTGCACTCCCAGAGTGCCCTAGCTTATCAGGTGTACTCTCGGGTCGTGACAGTAATGTTATGTCTATTGGCTTGTACATGTTCTTAATTGTGCATAAAGGCTTTTCAAAGTGACTTAACATAGTTTTGAATAAATGTCCCTTTAAGCATGATTTCAATGTTTTATGTGCATATGTTTCCATACTTAGTACATGTGGTTGTAATAACCCATATTCTTTCCCTTTTTCCCAAGCAATGTAGGTTCGGGCCGTTGAGGTATCAAGTTTGCTTTCCAAGAAGATTTTGACTTTCCCCAAGTTTTTGTAGGTCCTAGTGCGAGGATGGTGCCACGTATTCTACCCTAGTAGTATTGCTATAGTCTAAAGACATTCATTTCTTTCCTATTGTTGAAGATATTATTGTAAGCCCTATGTGGCAATTTTGAATTTGTATAAGGGTTATGCCAGAATGTTCTACTTCCTTTTAGATGGTTCAATGTGAGATAAAGTATTATACTAAATTCCTATGTATGGGTAATGTTGTCTAAAGGAGAAGCCTAAGTAATCTTCCTATGCGAGAAGTCCAAGTAAGCTCCATATATGATAAATGAGAGGTCTATGTACACCTCAATATGTAAAAAGTTTTAATTTTCCGCATCATAAACCTATGATGTGCTATGACAAATGCTAAGAGTCTTGTCCAAGTCATATCCGAGGACGGCCACGCCGGGTACGTCTTGGGTGTTCTACCAGTTGTGACAAACATGGAATTAGAGCACGAGGTTAAAAAAATCTTAGTATTGATGTCTCACTAAACCACGTTTACATAGAGTCTTGTTCATGGGTGTGAATCACGCCACACTTATGAATTAGAGGCTATGTGACACTTCGGAATTCTCACTTATTGGTAATCTTGAAAGTTGTGCCTCAAGAGTGGTAACTCTATTTTCCCTTTTACTTCTAATCCTTTTCTTGTGGATATAAGAGATTATTAAGAGACGGACAGCCACAAGGAGAGTGGAGAAAGATTTTTCTAATGCGGGAGTTCCTCTCCAAGGCAACCATGATCCTCCACAAGACAACCAATCTTCTCCACAATACAATCAAGATCCTCAAGGTGACCAAGATCCTGTCATTGCTCCACCTATGACGGATGGAGAGATAAGGGAGGCTTTTGTGACTTTGGCTCAAGATATGACTACTCAAGTCCACCGGTAGATACTTAAGCTTAATTCATGACGGCTTAAGAAAATCAAGAAGTTGGAACTCGTATTCAAAAAGTGCTCGCACCATGGGTTCTCGCTTAAGGGACTTTACAAGGATGAAACTGCAAATGTTCTTTGGGTCTAAGGTGAATGAAGACCCTTAAGACTTCCTCGATGAGATCTATGAAATCATGTATGTTACGGGGTTGACTTGGAATTAAAAGGCCGAGCAAGCCTCCTATAAACTCAAGTATGTCTCTCAAAATTAGTATACCCTATGGAGAGACAATAGGGCTTTGAGAGCGGGTCCTATAAATTGAGAGGTGTTTAGAAGGGCTTTTGTTGATAGGTACTTCCCAAGGGAGAAAAGGGAGGCCAGAGTGGAGGAGTTCATAACCCTTCGACAAGGAGGTATGAGTGTGCAAGACTACTCCTTGAAGTTCACGAAATTGTCCAAGTATGCTCCTTATTTGGTGTCTAACCCAAGGGATGAGATGTGTCGCTTCGTTACGGGAATTTTGGACGATTTGGTATAAGAGTTTCATTTGGCGATGCTCCATGATAATATGGATATTTCTTGGTTAATGGTGCATGATAAACAAATTGAGGTGACTAGACTCAAGAGGAAGAATAGGGAGTTTAAGAGGGAAAAGTCTTATGAGGGAGGTACTTCCAAGAGTAGGCTTGAGATTCAAGACAAGACTAGGTTCAAAAAAAGGGTTCACAACAAATTTCCTTCCAACTTCCCCAAGGATAACAAAGAAAGAGTGTCTAACCCAAAATCACAAAAGGGAAGAAAAAGGAATTGACCTAGCATGAAACCTACTTGTGCCAAGTATGGTAAGAAGCATTGGGGTGAGTGTCTAGTTGGGATGTAAAATTGCTTTGGGTGTGGAAATATTGCCCATGAGGTTAGAGATTGTCCTAATGTGAGGAGTCAAGAGAAGGGGAGTGGTCAAGATCAAGCAAGTGGTGTTAGTTCTGAAGCTCCAAAGAGGAACCGCTTGTATGATCTTTTCTCTAGGGGTGAAAAAGAGGAATCTTCCGATGTGGTCACCGGTATGTTAAAAGTCTTCTCTATTGATGTTTATGCTTTACTAGTTATGGTGATACTTTATCATTTATAACTCCTCTAGTAGATAGAAAGTTTTATTTTCTACCTAATGTGTTGATTGAACCTTTTTCGATTATTACCCAGTGGGTGACTCCGTTGTGGCTAGAAGAGTCTTTAGGAGTTGTCCTATATCTTTGCCCGATAGAGTTACATGGGTGGATTCGATAGAACTTTATATGGTTGATTTTGATGTCATTTTGGGAATGGATTGGTTGCATGCTTGTTTTGCTTCAATTGATTGTCGAACAATGGTATTCAAGTTCAATTTTCCTAATGAACCCGTCTTAGAGTGGAAGTGGGGTAATTTAATTCCTAGAGGTCGTATCATTCTTTTTAAAAAGCTTATAAAATGATCTCTAAGGGGTGTCTTTACTATATTGTGAGGGTTAAAGAGCTTGAGTCCGACATTCCTCTTTTAGAGTCGGTCCCCTTAGTGAGGGATTTTCCAGAAGTCTTTCCCGATGACTTGCCCGAAGTTCCTCCCAAATGGAAAATAGATTTTTGTATTGACTTATTACTGATTACGAATCCCATTTCCATTCCTTCTTATCAGATGGTTTCGACCGAATTGAAAGAGTTGAAGGCTCAACTCAAAGACTTACTAGATAAAGGTTTCATTAAACCTAGTTGTTACGACCCGAGGGTATACCCTAGAAGTTATGGTATTCTTGAACCGTAACACGATGTCGTCTACCTCTCGAAGGTCTAAGACAAGCCTCTTAGCGTACCTTCATTTCATACTCATAATAAAAATAGCGGAAAATTTAAAACTTTTCATAGCACATCGTATGCTAGAACATTTCTTCATATATATATATATAAAATATCATATACATAGTTAGACTCTAATGTCTCTTTACAATGTTAAGACACAACTCAACAGAATAGAATAGGGACACCGCCCTTAACAACATAAATTATATCTAAGCTATTACATAAATGAATAGGAACTTGACATAGGGAAATACTTGAATCATAAGTGTCCCTCTTCTAGAACTTTGAAGATCTATCCAAGCTCTTCACCTAGGAGACATCCTCTAGTCATCACCACCTATACTTGGTGTAAAAAGATGAAGAAGAATGGTATTAGTACAAGAATGCACTAAGTATGGCAACCATGCAAACACATGCATTTAAAGAGGACATTTCTTTTGAAATCATGCAACATGTCTTTTTAGTAAACTTCATGAACATAGGCACATATAAGCTCAATATAGTTCATATACATAATATAGACATGGATCATAAGCATAATATTACATAGAGCCATTTATCATACTTATAAGCATATTCAACAAGTCAAAACATATTCATTTACAACTAGACATAAGGCCACATACTTCTTATCATCATATAAGGACTCTTTCCTTTACTACAACCTTAGTCATATATCATTTAATTCATATCATAGGTAAACTACACTCATAACCCCTTCAAAATCTTACTTATTAAATATACAAATGGAGTCCTATACCCCCATATATATTAAGTAAACCCATTTAGAAGCCATAAGTGTAATTCACATGCATAGTATTAATTCATATCTTAACATAACAAAGTAACTTAACATGCATTATTACAAGTCATATAGAACATAAGTATTTACCTCATAAGGGTCTCCAATCCTACCCTTTCTTGAAGTTATCTAGTGCAATGTATAGGTAGGGTTCATAGTCCTCCCATACCAAGTACACTTCTCAAGGAATTTAGATTAGAGTTCGTATTCTTATCTTAGTTAATTATTAACCTTTGGGAGACATCGCCATAACCGACATAGACCATGTGAGCTACATGGAATCCGGTGTTCTACTCCCACACCGAAAAGAGAGGGTTAACACTTGCCTAAGATGCAACCATTCATACATAGCTTATCGAGGTGGATCCACTAATCTAGAGTCCTATGTGGGCACATAGTTAAGGGACAAGGAGATTGCTTCTAGAAACCTTAACTTTCTAACGTGAGGGTTTCCATCTCATGAGACAACACATCTATTGGGAATCCAGACTTACTAACGTGAAGAAACCCATCTGGGAGGCCGGACTTACTAACGTTAGACCTCCATCTCATTTACATGCCCTTTCGGCGCTAAGCAATAACTCCCTTTTTAAACATCATTAGGCCTTTAGATAACATTAGTTCATATAGAATAGGCTTAGGGACTTACTTCCTCATATAACATATAGCTCAAAGGTATCTAGGGTAAGAATTCTACACTCACCATAGAACCTACATTATGTGAGAATGTCCTTTCACATAATCATATATTATTCATACATGCATGTGTCTGTGTAAATATATGTGAGATCTACCTTCACATAAACACATTTTGGAACACATGTTCATAACTTCATAAATCATATACTTCACATGCCTAGAAATAGGTAATGATGCATAGGAGAACTATCCTTTCCTTAGTCATCATGAATCTTTCCTACTCATAGATATGCATGAAGTGTGTGTGTACGTTGGTCAACATGATCACATAATGGCTATCATATAGTATTGAGGAAGCCACTCTCTAAAGACCACAACACATGTACAACATTCTTGAAGTATCAAGTCATACAAACATATAGAGTATTGAGGAATATAGACTACACACACTCACATTACATCATAGGAGACAAGTACATATTCAATAATAGAATAGCACACTCCTAGCGTACTTTGATTACACATTCATATAGGGTTCATATGGGTAGGGGTCATGCTACAATAATATTCTTCATCATTAGCCATATAGAACACACCTAACCTTAACATGATCATCACACACATATATATATAACATCATCTCCACGCCTAGATTAAACAAGTAGTGTAGAAGACTACACACATAACTTCACATAACATCGATTCACTTAGACATGATATTAGAATCAAGGCTAAATTCTTTAACTTCATAACATAGAAATCATCATATCAATTCATATTTAATCTAATGCCTTCAAGGCCATGATCGTAACACATAAACATGTACAAGAATGTAAAGACCGCCACCATAGGTGGACCATACCAACCAACACGATTCAATGTACATTCTAGGCTAATTAGAAGAAATAAGTCAACTTACCGAATCTCCAATATAATGATCATCTTTTATAATTCCTCCACAATTCATATTCAATTGATATAGAAAGTAATAGAAATAAGCAATTCAATACAATCTAATCACAATTCTATAAACTTCAAATCAAGATCACAAGACCCACATTATGAGCTAATTTATGAAATTAGGAGGATCATAGGTTCTTCATAAAATTTTATAGAAATTCATCATAAAATCAGTATATAAACATATATTAATCATTAGAATACTTTTGAAATCAAGTTGAGAATGAACCCATGGCTAGTTTGAAAAATAGGATTTTTGACTTAGAATTCATATTTAGAAAACCTTTGAAAGGACTCCATAGATGAATGGTTATCTAGGGATTAAGGATCACCATACCTTATACATTAAAAATCCCTTGAAAATCTGAGAACAAATCTCCAAGAATCCAACTCCATAGTTTGTTCTTGAGCTTGGTCTTCAATGGGGTTTAGGGTTTTTGGAAGAAAAGAAAAGTTTGGGAATTTTATTTCTTAATGGGTTTGGGGTTTTGCCTTGGTAAAGGGTTTAAGAAGGTCTTAAAAACAGTTAATAAAATGTCCCCTAAGTTACCGAAACTCTCCACACGAATTGGGGCTGTTAGACATGTCCAAATTGACTTAAAAACGATGCAACCGGATATGGGAGTGGGCTGCGCGTCGCAGAGCAGCCTTCCCATTCTTACCCAAATCTAATTTGAGGCAGTGAGGTGCGTGCTAGGCGCGCTTTGCGAGGGCACATTCTAAATATTGCTTCTGCATGCTTCCTTGGGCAGCCTCTTGTCCAAGGTTTGGGTCCTCCTTGGGGGCGTTAGGGTGGTCCCTGGGAAATCGTACCCGAAAGTTTTTACCCTTAACATGTATATTAAGGGTTCTAGGGTCAACTAAACTGCTTTTCAACTCCAAACAACACATAAAATCAAACAAAACATACAAGGACTCACTAGCACGTCTAAAGACCAACTTTCGAACGTCTTGGACTTTTGACTTCCAAATGACTCAAATCAAATATGGATGCTATAAAACACTTCAATAAAATTTTATTAAACTTTTTAGGCTCATGTGAGGGTCTATATACCTTAGCTCATTTTGAGGGCGTGTCACTAGTATTTCTCCATGGGGTGCTCTGGTATTGTTGGTGAAGAAGAAGGATGGGTCCCTTTGGATGTGCATTGATTGTCGTCAACTCAATAAGGTCACCATTAAGAACCAGTATCCCCTCCCTTGGATTGACGACTTGTTTGATCAACTCCAAGGGACAAGCTTCTTTTCTAAGATTGATTTGAGATCGGGATATCACCAACTTAAGGTGAGAGGTGAGGATATACCTAAATCATCTTTTCGAACAAGGTATGGTCACTATGATTTCCAAGTGATGTCATTTGGTATCACTAATGTCCCAACGACATTTATGGACCTTATGAATAGAGTGTTCCAGAATTACCTTGAATCCTTTGTGATGTTTTAATTGATGATATCTTTGCATATTTGAAGAATGAGGGTGAACACATGAATCATTTAAGGGTGGTATTGTGAATCCTCAAGGAATACCAACTATTTTCCAAATATACTAAGTGTGAGTTTTGGTGAGATCGGTGACGTTTTTTGGTCATATTATCTCGAGTGAGGGTATAGAGGTTGATCTAAAGAAAACTGAGGATGTTAAGAGTTGGCCTAGACCAATGACTCCAACCAACATTAGAAGTTTCTTGTGTTTATCCGTGTAGTATAGGAGGTTTGTGGATTGGTTTGCGTCCATTGCTACTACTTTGACTAACTTGACCCAAAAGAGACTTAAGTTTGAGTGGTCGGAGGCTTGTGAAAGAATCTTCCAAGTGTTGAAAGATAGGCTTACCTCCGCTTCGGTATTGACTCTATCGGAGGGTACCACGGGTTTTTTTGCATATTGAAACTCTTCCTGAGTGGGTTTGGGTTGTGTCCTTATGCAACGTGGGAAGGAAGTAGCCTATGCCTCTAGACAACTCAAAGTGCATGAGAAGAATTATCAAAATCATGACATTGAATTAGCGGCCGTAGTGTTTGCTTTAAAAATATTGAGGCATTACTTGTATGGTGTTCATGTGGATGTGTAAACCTACCACAAAAGTCTTCAATACGTGTTTACAAAAGGAGTTGAATCTCCGTCAAAGAAGATAGTTGGAAATATTGAAAGATTACGACATGAGTGTTCTCTATAACCCCGACAAAGATAATGTGGTGGGGGATGCTTTAAGTCGTATGATCATGGGTAGTGTGTCTCATGTGGAGAATGATAACAAAGGTCGTGTGAAAGATGTTCATAGGTTGGCTAGATTGGGTGTTCGGTTGGATGATTCCCCAAATGGTGGTTTTATGGTTTATAATAACCCGAGTCATCCTTAGTGGTGGAGGTGAAGTCTAAGCAACATGTTGATCCTCTAGAGATGGACATGAAGAAATCAATACTTAGAAAGTTAAATAAGTCATTATCCCAAGGGGGGATGGTGTGCTAAAGTACCAAAATAGATCTTGTGTACCGGATGTTGATGATTTGAGGAAAAGGGTTTTGGAAGAAGCTCATGGTTCCTGATATTCTATTTATACGGGTTCCACCAAAATGTATCGTTATCTTAGAGAGGTGTATTGGTCGAATAGCTAAAAAAGGGACATAGAGGAATTTGTAGCTAAGTGTGCAAATTGCAAACAAGTGAAAGTCGAGCATGTAAAGCTGAATGTTTTGACCCAAATAATGGAAGTTCCTACTTGGAAGTGGGAAGAAATTAATATGGACTTCGTTGTTGGGTTGCCTCAAACCCGGAGGCAAAATGATTCAATTTGGGTAATTGTGGATAGATTTACGAAATACGCTCATTTTATCCCCCTCAAATCTACTTATTAGGCGGAGGATTATGCATGAATATAGAGGTGCACAATTCAGTTCTAATTTTTGGAGGTTTTTCAAAAAGGGTTGGGTACACAAGTGAAGCTTAGCACCGCTTTTCATCTCCAAACGGATGGTCAAGCGGAGCATACTATTAAAACCCTAGAGGATATGTTAAGAGCTTGTGTGATACACTTTAAAGGGAATTGGTACCATCACTTGTCGTTGATCGAATTCTCCTATAATAATAACTACCATTCTAGTATTGCCATGGCTCCATTTGAAGCACTCCATGGTAGGATATGTAGGTCTCTGGTTGGGTGGTTTGAGGTTAGTAAGTCTTCACTCTTTGGTCCCGAAATAGTCTATGATGCTTTGGATAAGGTTGGGGTTATAAGGGATAGGTTGAAAACAACATATAGCCTTCAAAAGTCCTATGACAACATTAGAAGAAGAGACATTGAGTTTGAAGTGGGTGATAAGGTGTATTTGAAGATTTCACCTGTGAAAGGAGTGATGAGATTCGTCAAAAAGGAGAATCTAGGTCCCCGGTATGTGGTTCCCTATGAGGTATTGCAACGAGTCAGAAAAGTTTCTTATAAATTAAAATTACCTAGTGAACCTTCTTCGGTTCATCTAGTATTTCATGTCTCCATGCTTAAAAAGTGTATTGGCGATCCCGTGTCCATTCTACATATTGAAGGGTTAGGTGTGGATGAGGACCTTTCCTATGAAGAGGTTCCGGTCGAAATTCTAGATCGCCAAGTTAAGAAGTTGAGGAACAAAGAGGTGGCCTCCGAAATGTTCTATGGAGAAACTACCTAGTTGAGGGAGCAACATGGGAGCCCGAGGCCTACATGAAGTCCTATTATCCTCATATTTTTCCTAATTAAGGTTAGTTTTTCCTATTAATAATGAAAATAATGGGTAAATTTGAATTTAACTTAGTTTGCAAAAAAAAGTGTGTATGTTCATAGTAAAAGGTTTATGCTAAAATGAGTTTTCATGTGAAAAATGTTCTTTTACTTGATTTGCACTTAATTGTGTATTTGGTGAATTGTATCCTTCATAAAATAGTATTGTGCATGTTTATGTGTTCTTAAAGAAGTATTGGCATAACTGACTCTCTATGTTTATGTTGATCTCAAGTTGTCATTGAGAAGGTAGTCCCTTATGTTGTGATATTGAGCTCTTATTGTTGGTAAAGTGTGATTTGAGTTGCTATGCGTAAATGGCATGTTCATATATTGAATGGAGTTGTGAATTACTCCATTGAGTTGTAACTTTTTTGATTGTGTGTTGTTGGTTGCGCTGCTAGTATTGGGTCTATCCATTCCCAATAAAACGTTTTCAGTGTCATTTGGGGATGAATGTTCCTATGAGGGGAATAATGTAACACTTTGAATGTCCATGACTTAGTCTAGAGGCCTCACATGATGAAATAAGACTTGAAACAATGTTTATAGGCCTAAAATAATGTATTTAAACTAATAGGAAGTGTTAGAGTCAAAACATCCATAACCGTCCATGACGACCGAAGAGTAGTGAAATTGAGGTTAGTGCACCTTGGCATGTTTCATGGGGTTTTAAGAGTCGGAATTTAATGAAAATTGATAGAAATGTGTTAAACATATGATAGAGTTTTTTTAGGGTCGAAACATCCGGGTACGACTCCCCAAGGACCACCATAATGGTCCTTGGAGAGGACCCTAGCATTTGATGAAAAGTTGTTAAACTTGACAATGCACATTTATGAGCCAAACGATGAGACGTCAGCTGATCGACAAGCCGTAGATGTCTTCATAGGTCAAAACTTAGAAAATTCTCGAAACTGGTCAAAAAGACCAGTCTCTGATTCAAATGACGCCTTGCTAGTACAGGGTCTGTTTTGATTGTCCAAATTTTGAATGAGTGACTTAATTAGTTAGTTAATTAGGTGGTTAATTCAGGGTTAGGGGGTGTTTAATTTATTTAGTAAATGTACTATATAACACCTAACCCTCATTAAACTAACCTAACACTCCTCCATTCCCAAACTCAAATTCTCTCCACCTTCTCTCTACTTTCTCTCTCTTTCCCCAAAAACACCATTGAAGACCAAGGTCAAGCTTCACTAGGGAACAAAATATTCAAGTTTTATTATACAATTATCTAAGAATTCAAAAGGTATGGAAACTATTCAATCTTGGGAATCCTTTCCCCAAGAGGTTCTTCAAAGTTGAATTCTAAAAGTTGATAAAAACATGTCTTTCCTTCTTATTCCGAAATTGATCTTTCAAATAGAATTGTTGTTGGTTTCCTTTGATTATTATTGATAGATTATGATTTATTATTTTTTAATTATGTTAGTTCTTGGTATTTGACCTAGCTCTATGGAAGAAACTTTTATTGAACCCTTTACCCCTAACCCTAGGTTGTGAATTGATGTTTAATTGGTTAGTTATGATACAATTGACTTAGTTCTTGTATAAATTACTATTATATGATGTTATTGAGTATATTTATGGATCAATATAGTTGGTTTGATGGTAAGATCTTGAAGGAGGCTTATCAAGGTTAATTGGTAAGATTTAATTATGATGTATTGATCTCACAAAAGAAGGATTGTAATGAAAGGACATTCTCATGCAATACCTAATGATCTAATTACTATGAATATACAAGAGGTTAGTCTCATGTTTCATATATTGAGTTATGATGATTAAGAATGACTTAAAGACATTTCAAAAAGGTACTTTAGCTTAGCACCGAATGAACTAGTTATGAGAGGTCCCCCTTCCCAATCTGGAAAGGTAGGTTCACAATGGTTCTCATGAGATTGAGGTTACAATGCAATTGTTCATAAACAGGGTCTTTTAATATTCTCCTAGTTCTTGAACTATGTTGCCCCCATAGGAATACTAGCTAGTGGATCCACCTATAATTTTATGTTCATATTTTGGTACTACCTTGACAAGTGGACCGCCTTCTTTCGGTGTAGGGTTTCATGACACCGGATTCCATGTTTAGCTCACATGGTCTATGTTGATTAAGGCAATTCTTCCCGAAAGTAAAATGGAATTAATAAAGTGAACACTAACTAGGGTGACTTAAGGGGTTCGACTTAACATAGGCAAGGGTATGGAACTCTACATATGCATGGCAGAAGTTGAGCTTGAGGGAAGTCCTATGAGGTAGTTCTTATGTACTTATGATATGAATGAAATGTATGTGATGACTTTATATGTTAATGATCCTATATGATGTTAGTTTCATGAATGCAAATGTTATTGGTCTCAATTGATATATATATTGAAGAACATGCATGATGTGAAGATATATGAAGTGTTGACATTACTTATGATCCTTTGTTTTGCGTAGTTGATTATGTGGGGTTGTGGGACTTCACATCAGAATTGCACTTGTGGTGTTGGGAAGGGGTTGTGAGTAATGGTCTTATATGTTGAGATGTTTATGAACTATTGTAGATGAATTGGTATTATAATGCTATGTTGGAGTTATTCATGTATATATGATCTTAATGTGATGCTATTCATGTTGGTATGACTTATGTTTGTAATATCCATGTTGACTTGACTTAGTGGTAATGTTGGTCTTGTATTGAATATGGAATTGTCTTAAGTAATCTTTTTTCTATTGGCTTGTATATGTTCTGAATTGTGCATAAAGACTTTTCAAAGTGACTTAGCATGTTTTGAACAAATGTCCTTTTAAGAACGATTTCAATGTTTTATGTGCACATGTTTCAATACTTAGTAAATGTGGGTGTACTAACCTATATTTTCTCCCTTTTTCCTAAACAATGTAAGTTTGGGCCGTTGAGGTATCAAGGTCGCTTTGCAAGAAGATTTGGACTTTCGCCAAGTTTTTGTAGGTCCTCTAGTTCGAGGATGTTGCCATGTATTCTACCCTAGTAGTATTGTTATAGTCTAAAGACATTCATTTTTTTCCTATTGTTAAAGATAATGTTGTAAGCCCTATGTGATAATTATGAATTTGTATAAGGGTTATACCTGAATGTGCTTCTTCATTTTAGATGGTTCAATGTGAGACAAAGTAATAGACTTAATTCCTATGTTTTAGTTATGTTATCGAAACGAGAAGCCTAAGTAAGCTTCCTGTGCGAGGAGTCTAACTAAACTCCATATATGATATGTGAGAGGTCTATGTACACCTCAATATGTAAAAAGTTAAATTTTCCACATATTTAACCTATGATATGTTATGAAGAATTCTAAGAGGCATTTCTAAGTCCTTTACGAGGACGAAGACGACAGTTACGTCCGGGGGTTCTCCCCGGTCGTGACATAACCTCATTAAACTAACCTAACACTCAATATTTCCCAAACCAAATTCTCTCTAACTTCTCTCTACATTCTCTCTATTCCAAGACCCCATTGAAGATCAACTCAAAGATTTATTAGGGCTTCAAGACTTCATATTTTCGCCATCAAACTTCAAGGAATCCTAAGGTATGGAAGTTATTCACTCTTGGGATGTCTTTATCCGAGAGGCTCTTCAAAGTTGATTTTCTAAGGTTGATAAAATCATGGGTTTCATTCCAATTCCGAAATTGATCTTTCAAATTGATTTGATATTGGCTTCATTTGACTAGTATTGTTAGATTATGATTGTTTATGGGTTAATTATTGTATTTCTTTGTATTTTACCTAGTTCTATGGAAAAAGTCATGATTGTACACTATACCCTAACCCTAGGTTATGAATTGATATTGAATTGAAAATGTGGTGATACAATTGACTTAGTTCTTGTATAGATTACTATTATATGATGTTATTAAGTGGATTGATTAATGAATATGATTGGATTGATGGTAAGATATTGAATAAGGCTTATGAAGGTTAATTGGTAAGACTTTGTAATCTTGAGTTTCTTACTACAATGATAACGGTTTATTCTTGATAATGCTATTCAATTGAAGTATTCTATGTGAGTAGATTAGGAAGATGATGATATGATGATTATGATGAAATGTCTTGACTATGTGAATTATGAGATCATGATTAATGGTATGATGATAAAACGTTAATTGTGAACACTTATGTCCCTTTCTATGATATTATTATGATGTATTGATCTCACAAAAGAAGGGTTCTATTGGAAGAAAATTCTCATGCAATACCTAATGAGCTAATGACATGTTATACAATGGGGTTAGTCTCCTATGTCATATATTAAGTTATGATGATTAAGAATGACTTAATGACATTTCAAAAAGGGACTTCAGCTTAGCACCGAGTGAACTAGTTATGAGAAGTGTCCCTTCCCAATATGAGAAGGTAGGTTCACAATGGTTCTCATTAGTTGGAGATTACAATTAAATTGTGCATAAAGAGGGTATCTAGTATGTATCCTAATTCCTTAACTATGTTTTCCTCCATAGGAATACTAGCTAGTGGATCCACCTAGAATGAAATGTTCATGTTTTGGTCCTTCCTTGGTATGTAAATCACCTTATTTCGGTGTAGGGTTTCATGAAACCAGATTCCAAGTTTAACTCACATGGTCTATGTAACAACCCGAAAATGACTATGCTAAGTAATGCCTAAACGTACCTAGAATGCCTAGACTAGACCTGGTTCACACAGATTGATGCGCGTGGAACCAGACCTCTGAACCTATGCACCAGCCAAGCCAACCAACTTGGTGAGTTAGTTGAGCTAGGCAAGGTTGGGTCCAGCCATATAGGGCACCCGAATATTAAGATTCACCCGGATGAGTCTTAACCGGACTTGAAAGGGGTAGTCTTATGTTTGGAGGGTCTAGGGGTAAAATGGTCTTTTCCAGGTAGTATCGTAATTACCCTAGAGACTTAATTAATTAATTAATTAATGTGAGTAATGGACAATTCGGGTAGGGTTGACCCGAATTTGACCCTTTTCGCGAGTTAAGCTTCACCCAGGTTCGATCCTGGGTGGAAGCAATGTTAAATCTAATTAATTTATATTTATTATCTGATTTAAGTAAGGGAATGATTATTCATTTCACCTAAGCCTTTAAAAAAATAAGATTTTTAATAATAAATGGCAAGAAGTCCTAGTTTGACTAAGTCTTCAACTAAAACTCCTACTCCTACACTTACTCCCATCTCTCTCCACTCTCATCCTCACGTCTCTCCACACTCTTTCTCACGCTCATCATCATCAAAAATAACAAAAATTAAAGTTCATCACTCTTGAAGAACTTGTACACTAAAACTAAAAAGAAAAACTAAACTAAAAACGAAAAGCGAAATCATTTTTCAAACGGTTTGCGCGTGAGTTTTTGTTGGAGAAGCATTTGTTTTTCGTGGGAGTTGGCATCACTTGAGATCAGGTTTGAAAGGTGTTAAACGACAAAAAAGGTATGGGTTTTCTTCCTCTTGGTCCCTTTCCCAAGAGACCCCTAAGATTCAGTCGAATTCTAATCGGAAAACTAGGAATGTTACCCTTCGTATGTCCCTGTCACTAGATCCCATCGATTGTTGTAGGTTGGGTATGATTGCTGGTAGAATTTAGGAATGCAAAGTGTTTTCGTGATGATTATGTTCATGTATGTATGTTCGGAATTATGTGATGATAAACGTGTGCCAAATGTGTGTGCAACAGTGTTCTTGGGCATGGTTTGGAGCATGAAAATGGCATGTTAAAACCTTGTGTTTTTGTATAAAATTACTTGGAAATAATGCATATAATAATGTACCAAATGACTAAAGAATTTTCCATAAAAATCTAACGTATACATGTTGAGAAAAAATTGATTGAAAGGATGGCCAAATTTCCAGAAATCTGGAAATTGGTCTCGGCATGGGTAGTGTGGAGGAGTTTGATTTTTAAATTTTTTTTAAGAGGTGAGGTCATTAGGGACTGAACCCAAGACCTCACCATATGCAAGTTACTGAAAAATTCAAGAATAAAAATGAGATAAGGGGGATTCGAAATGGGGTGAGCCTCAAGTGGAGAAATGAAAAAGGGAAAAATAACTGAAATGAGGTGTGTGGGGATCGAACCCACAACCTCTCAGATAGGTGAGGGAGTTAGGAGAAAAATTAAAGAATAATAAAATGAGGTTGTGGGGGATCGATCCCACATCCTCTTGTTCTCAAACAAAAAAGAGAGGAAAGAAAAGAAAGAAAAAGAAGTGGAGGCGTTGGGGCTCAACCTCGGTCCCCAAGCTGAAATTTTCAAATCAAAATTTAATATAAGACTAAGTGTTGCCCAAGGGATTTGAAATCGGGTTCCCTTGCCCAACTCCGTATTGATACATAAGTCTTACGTGAATAAATATTTAATGAATGCTGCCCATAGGAATCGAACTCGAGACCTTGACATACTTACAAGATGCATAAGTCTTGTACCACATAATCTTGGGTAAATATGAGTCACTTAGTCGAAATATGAACGAAGCCTCATGGATTGTACGTATGGGTTCATAAGTCCAGCGTACGTTTAAAAATATGTGAACCTAAGATGTATGTGATGAAATGATGCGACCCCAGGAGGGATAAGTAAGAGTGTGAAACACCCTAAAGACCAAGTTCATTGGCATATGACGAAATGAACATTCACGTAAAGGGGTGAGTAATTATGAAAAGCTAATATGCTAAAGTTAATGAATGCGGTAACTATATGATAAGAGAATAATATGAAAGACGAGATCAATCTCAAATGAGCCTAATAAGTGTTATCGAAAATCGTACTCTCCTATGAGAAGGTAAAACTAATAGAGAGACCAGTCTCTAAGAAACACTCTAATGAAAGTATTGAGATTAATACAAACTTAATACTAATGATGAGATGAGAAATCATCTAATGAGCAATGATGCCCTCATGCTAGAAGCCAACTTCTATGATGTGTGAGATGAATGTAATGGAACTTTATAGGAGCACCGATAGGCTAGCTATGAGTCGCGATTCCTTCTTTCGGGAAGGCAGAGGTTCGTGTAAATCTCATGAGATGGGACTGTCCGTTTAGGCGGGTATGGGTCTCCTTATATCTCCTAGTCTTTGAACCTATGTAGACAACATAGGAATCTAGCAGGGTTCAATTCCCTATATACGCTAGCATGTTTTAGTTTCACTTTGGCCGGTGATTCCACCTCTTTTTGGTGTGGCGTAGACACTGGATTTCATGGATCTCACATGATCTATGTCGGTTAAAGTTAAAGTTCCCAAAGAAAGAATGAGGCCAGCCTCATGTAATGCACACAATGAAATGAACGATACCAAAGGTGTTTGGATAGGATAATCAAGAGGTGAACTAGACTCAAGTAATGACACTAGGTCAATCTTAGTCATTGCACAGTGAACCTGAAGAGAGTTATAAACAACATCCTAGGTATATAAATGAATGAAAAAATTAAGTACGTATGAATGAATGAAGCAGACTCTGCGTTTGCTAAAGAAAGCTCCCTAGTTGAGGTCCCATATGTTGATCCCTCATTTGGGAAGTCCTAATGTTAAGTCCGTGATTCCAAGGTCTCACGGCGTACAAACGAATGATATATGATATATGTATGTGCTCAATGATGTGTGTTATGTGTTGTGTGCAATATGAAAAGAATGATGATGCATGTTACTCTTATAGCATGTCCTTGGTGTGTACTTGCATACACTCATACTTAGTACAAGTGTGTACTAATCCCATACGACCCTTTACTTTTAGGTGCAGGTGCAGGTGTACGCTAGAGCTTACGCGTCTAAGTTGAAGCTATCCGTACGTGGAGCATTCATCCGGACTTGGTAGGCCCTCGTGCTTTCGAGGATGCTTATCTCTTATATTCTAGCTTATACGTAGGCATGAGCTAGTGGAGGATGTTCCACTAGCGTTTCTTTCTTACTTATTTTTCAGACGTCGTATTGGTGCCATTTTGGCAACTTTATATTAATGCAGTAATGAACTATTTCTTTCATTTGAATATCTCATTATTATATGGTTGTTGTGATCTGATGTGATATAATGCAATTCTTACTATGAAGTGTATGTATACTTCAAAGCAAACCAATTTTTTAAATTTTCCGCTAAAATTAACCTATACGATATAATAATAACGTCTGTAGGCTTGTCTGCGACCTCTGAGAGGTCAACGACGCCGATTTCGGCTAAGGTATAGGCCCCGATCGTGACTTCGGTTAAGGAGATTGATCCCGAAAGTAAAATGAAAGTAATGAAGTGAACACAAACTAGGGTTACTTAAGGGCTTTTACTTTGTATAGGTAGGGGTATGGGACTCTACTTTTACAAAAAACAAGTTGATCTTGAGGGGAGTCATAGGAGGTTGTTCTTATGTACTTATGATATGAATGAAATGTATATGATGACTTACATGTTGATGATCCTATATGATGTTAGTTTCATTGATAGACATGCAATAAGTCTAAAATGTGTACTATTATGAATATGCATGATATGAACATATATGATATATTGACTTTGCTTATGATACTTTGTTTGATTTATTTAATTATGTGGGGTTATGGGGCTTCACATAAGCATTGCACTTGTAGTCTTGGGAAGGGGTTGTGAGTAAGTGTCATATTTGATGTGATTCTATGAACTCTTGTACATGAAGTGTTATTATAACCTTATGTTGGAGTTACTCATGTTTATATGATCTTGATATGATGCCATTCATGTTGATATGACTTATGGTTATAATATCCATGTTGACTTAAGTTTATAATGATAATGGCTTTGTGTTGAATATAGATTTATCTTAAGTGATGTTATGTGTATCAGCTTGTATGTGTTCGTAATTGTGCTTTAATACTTTTGAAAGCAACTTAGCATGGTTTTGAACTGAATGTCCTTTTAAGCATGATTTCAATGGTTTTACTTGCATATGTTTCCATACTAGTACATGTGGTTGTACTAACCCATATTCTTTCCCTTTTTCCCAAACAATGTAGGTTGGGGCCGTTTAGGTATCAAGGTCACTTGCAAGAAGACTTGGACTTTTCCTCATGTTTTTGTAAGTCCACTAGTTCGAGGATGGTGCCACGTATTCTACCTTAGTAGCATTGCTATTGTCTAAAGACATTCATTTCTTTCCTATTTGTATAAGGCCTATGCCCGAATGTTCTACTTTGTTTTAGATGGTTTAATGTGAGACGGTATTATTAGACTAAATTCTTACGTATTGGTTATGTTAACTAAAAGAGAAGCCTAAGTAGGGTTCATATGCGAGGAGTCTAAATAAAGTCCATATATGATATGTGAGAGGTCTATGTATACCTCAATATGTAAAATGTTTTATTTTTCCGCATTTTGAGCTATGATATGACAAGTTCTAAGGGATTGTCCAAGTCCTCTCCAAGGACGACGACGCCAGTTACGTCTAGGGGGTGCTCCCCTGTCGTGATAAAATTGGTTTCATAGCATGAGGCTTAAATAATCTTTTGATTGATGTCTCACTAAACTATATCTACATAGAGTCTTGTCCATGGGTGTGAAGCGCGCCACATTTATGAACAAGAGGTTATGTGATTCTTAGGAATTCTCACCTTTTTGGTAATCTTGAAAGTCGTGCCTCGAGAGTGGTAACTACATGTGTCCTTTTTCTTCTAAACCTTTTATTGTTGTTATAGGCGATGATTATTAGAAGGGCAGTTGCAAGGATGGTCGAAGAAGAGATTGCTAATGTGGGAGCTCCTCCCCAAGACAACCAATCTACTCCACAAGAAAACCAATCTCCTCAAGGTAACCAAGCTCCGGTGATTCTTCCACCTTTGACGGATAGAGAGATAAGGTCAGCTTTTCTAAGTTTGGCCCAAGTTGTTACTACCGAAGTGAAAATGGTAGCTACTCATGCTCAAGCCATGACGACTCAAGCAAACCAGGAGGTGAACCCCGGTTAAGCTTGGGTTATCATAGCTTGGGCCAATGTTCTTTGGGTCTAAGGTGAATAAATATCCCCAAGATTGTCTTAATGAGTTCTACAAGATCTTATATGCTATGTGAGTGAGTTCTAATTAAAAGACCGGGCTAGCTTCCTATAAACATAAAGGTTGTGGCTCACACTTGGTATACCCAATGGAGACATAATAGGGCTTTCAGAGTGGGTCCTATAACTTAGGAAGTGTTTAGAAGGGATTTTCTTAATAGGTTCTTCCCAAGGGAGAAAAGGGATGCGAAAAGGGAAGAATTCATCAACCTTCGTCAAGGAGGTATGAGTGTGCAAGAGAACACCTTGAAGTTCACTAAATTGTCCAAGTATGGTCCTTCTTTGGTATCCAATCCTAGGAATGAGAGATAAGCCGCTTTGTTATGGGAGTGTCCAATGATCTTGTTTAAGAGTGTTGTTAGGCGATGCTTTATGATAATATCGATATCTCTCGTTTGATGGTGCATGCTCAACAAGTTGAGAAGACTAGACTCAAGAGAAAGAATAGGGAATTTAAGAGGGCCAAATCTTATGAGGGAGGTACTTCTAAGGTTAAGCTTGAAATACAAGACAATCCTAGGTTCAAGAAGAGGGTTTCCAACAAGGTTCCTTCCATTTTTACCAAGTCAAACAAGGATAGGGTGGTTAACCCTAAGTCCAAAGATGGAAGAATCGCAAATTCACCTAGCAAGAAACCTACTTGTACCAAGTGTGGTAAGAATCATTGGGGTGAGTGTCCAGCTAGGACAGAAAATTTCTTTGGGTGTGGAAAAAGTGGACAAAAGGTTAGGTATTGTCCTAATGCGAGGAGTCAAGAGAAGGGGAGTGGTCAAATTCTAGCAAGCGATCCTAGTTCTGATGCTCCAAAGAGGAACTAAATCTATGCTCTCCGCTCTATGGTGAGCAAGAGGAATCTCTCAATGTGGTCACCGTTATGTTACAAGTCTTCTCTATTAATGTTTATGCTTTACTAGATCCCGGTGCTACTTTATCATTTGTAAGTCATCTAAGAGATAGAAAGTTTGACGTTCTACCCGATGTGTTGATTGAACCTTTTTCGGCTACTACCCCGGTGGCTGACTCTGTTATGGCTAGAATAGTCTTTAGGAGTTGTCCTATATCTTTGCCCAATAGAGTTACACGGGTTAATTTGGTAGAAGGTGATATGGCCAATTTTTATGTCCTTTTGGGAATGGATTGGTCGCATGCTTGTTTTTCTTCCATTGATTGTCGAACAAGGGTACTCAAGTTCAATTTTCTTAATGACCCTGTCTTAGAGTGGAAGGGGGTAACTCAATTCCTAGAGGTTCTATCATTTCTTGTTTAAAATCTTGTAAAATGATATCTAAATGGTGTCTTTACCATATTGTGAGGGTTAAAGACCTTGAGTCTCACATTCCTCCTATAGTGTCGGTCCCCGTAGTGAGGTATTTTCCGGATGTTTTTCCCGATGACTATCTCAGAATTCCTCCCGAATGGCAAATTGTTTTTTGTATTGACTTATTACCGGATTAAAATCCCATTTCAATTACTCCTTATCGGATTTCTTCGGCCGGATTGAAAGATTTTAAGGCTCAACTCAAAGATTTACTAGAAAAGTTTCATTTAACCTAGTATTTCTCCATGGGGTGCTCCGGTATTGTTTGTAAAGAAAAAAAAGGGTCCCTTAAGATGTGCATTGACTATCGCCAACTTAATAAGCTCACCATTAAGAACAAGTATCCTTTCCCTCGAATTGATGACTTGTTTGATCAACTCCAAGGGGCAGGCTACTTTTATAAATTAGATTTGAGGTTGGGGTATCGCCGACTTAAGGTGAGAGGTGAGGATATACCTAAAACGTCTTTCCGAACTAGGTATGGTCATTATGAGTTCGTAGTGATTTCTTTTGGTCTCACTAATGCCCCAGAGGCTTTTATGGACCTTATGAATAGGGTGTTCTAAGATTACCTTGATTCCTTTGTAAATATCTTCATTGATGATATCTTGGTATATTCGAAGAATGAGGGTGAACATATGGACCATTTGAGGGTGGTATTGCAAGTCCTTAAGGAACACTAACTATTTTCCAAGTATAGTAAGTGTGAGTTTTTGTTGAGATCGGTGGCGTTTCATGGTCATATTATCTCAGGTGAGGGTTTAGAGTTCGATCCAATGAAAACCGAAGCGGTTAAGAATTAGCCTAGACCATTGACTCCAATCGACATTAGAAGTTTCTTGGGTTTATCCGGGTACGATAGGAGGTTTGTGGATGGGTTCGCGTCTATTTCTTCTCCTTTCACTACCTTCACCCAAAAGAGTGTTAAGTTTGAGTGGTCGGAGGCTTGTGAAAGAATCTTCCAAGAATTACAAAATAGGCGTACCTTCGCTCCAGTGTTGACTTTACCGGAGGATACCAAGGGTTTTGTGGTAAATTATAACGCTTCGCGAGTGGGTTTGGGTTGTGTCCTTATAAAAACATGGGAAGGTAGTAGCATATGCCTCTAGAAAACTCAAGGTGCATGAGAAGAATTATCCAACTTATGACTTTGAATTAGCGGTCGTAGTGTTTGGTTTGAAAATATGGAGGCATTACTTGTATGGTGTTCATGTTGATGTGCATACCGAACACAATACTCTTCAATATGTGTTTACTCAAAAGGAGTTGAACCTCAGAGAAAGAATATGGTTGGAACTATTGAATGATTACGACATTAGTATCCTCTACCACCCTGGCAAGGACAATGTAGTTGGGGATGATCTAAGTCGTATGACCATGTGTAGTGTGTCTCATGTGGAAGAAGGTAAGAAAGACCTAGTGAACGATGTTCATAGGTTAGCTCGATTGAATGATCGGTTGGAAGATTCCTCAAATGGTGGGTTTATGGTTAATAATAACTCGATTCATCTTTAGTGATTGAGGTGAAGTCTATGCAACATCTTGATCCGCTATTGATGGAATTAAATAAATTGGTACTTAGCAATTTCAATGAGTCCTTCCCCCAAGGGGGATGGTGTGATAAGTTACCAAGGTAGACTATGTGTACCAGATGTTGATGATTTGAGGAGAACGGTTTTGGAAGAAGCTCATGGTTCTCGATATTCTATTCATCTAGGTGCCACCAAAATATATCGTCATCTTAGAGAGGTTTATCGGTGGGCTGGCTTATAAAGGGACATAGAGTAGTTTGTAGCTAAGTTTCAAAATTGCCATCAAGTTAAGGTGGAGCATATAAAGCCGAGTGGTTTTACCCAAATAATTGAAGTTCCAACTTGGAAGTGGAAGAAATTCATATGGACTTTTTTTTCTGTTTTCTCGAACCTGAAGGCAAAATGACTCAATTTGGGTTACTATGGATAGATTGATAAAAGCCGCTCCCTTTATCCCTGTCAAGTGTACTTATTCGGTGGAGTATTATGCAAAAATATACATTGATGAGATAGTGAGCTTACATGGGATCCCTTTGACCATCATATCAAATTGAGGTGCTCAATTCACTTCTCATTTTTTGGAGGTATTTTCAAAAAGGGTTGGGTACTCAAGTGAAGATTAGTACCGCTTTTCATCCCCAAACGGATGGTCAAGTGGAGCTTACTATTTAAACCCTATAGGATATGTTAAGATCTTGTGTAATAGACTTCAAAGGTAATAGAGACAATCACTTGTCGTTGATTAAGTTCTCCTATAATAATAGCTACCATTTGAGTATTGTCATAGATCCTTTTGAAGCACTCTATGGTACGAGATGTAGGTTTCTAGTTGGGTGGTTTGAGGTTTATGAGTCTTCACTTCTTTGTCCTGAAATAATCTATGAGGCTTTAGAGAAGGTTTGAAGTACGTGATATGGTGTATTTGAAGATTTCACCTATGGAAGGGGTAATGAGATTCGGAAAAAAGGGGACGTTAAGTCCCCGATATGTGGTTCCCTATGAGGTATTGCAACGGGTCGGAAAGGTTTCTTATGGGTTGAAATTACCTAGTAAAATAGTTCCGGTTCATCCGGTATTCCATGTCTCCATGCTTATGTCACGACCCGAAACCGCACCCTAGAAGTTAGGGTGCAATCTCGGATTGCGACCGGCGTCGTCGACCTCTCAGAGGTCTAAGACAAGCCCTTTCGTACTATTCATTGCATACATGTATGAAAAATAGTGTGGAATTAAAACTTTTCATACGAAATAATAACACTTCAAAATATTTCTTTTATAGAAAAACATAATCAAAGGCTAAGTCTCAAAGTCACCATCTTAGACATATGAATATAGAAAATAGCTAAGTCTATTACAATACTTTCAATAAGGAAAAGTAAACATCAAGATGTCCTAGGATCTATTGAGGACATACCAAACTCTATGATTGAATGAACACTAATCCAAGATTCAACTTTGAGACTCCTTTCAAACGCCACCTACACCTTTATAGATAGACAAAATGTATGGAATTAGTACAAACACTTGTACTAAGTATGGCGTAATGCATAAAATCATGAAAAATAAACATTCATATAAAACATGCTCTTTTGATGAAAACATCATAATATAGGTATAAGAACAACATTTATCACCTTAGAAACATACAAGACATCTCATAAGCATTTTATCAAATATTGAAGAACATTACAGTGAACTAAGTTTAACTTTACAGTAACCTCTTTTAACTTGCATCCTTCTCACAAAAGGTTATACTAAGATAAGATCATCCCTTCTCCTTTCATTAACTCACCACCTAAGTTTACTCTGGATTCACCTAAGTAGGACAAGAAGAGACCGCCCATACACCCTCTTCAAGCTTACCTAAGCAACACTCAAAGCTACCCTAGATAGAGCACATTCTATTCATCATACCTTAGCTAAAGTCATGATCGTTCATTAAGTCAATTAAAAGACATTTCATTCATTATAGACTTAGCATAATGGTCTTGGAAAGACGTAGGGACTCACATACTAATATCTTCAAAGTCTAGTCGTGCAATGTCTAGATAGCGTCTCATTTCACTACCTAAACTTCCTAGAACTTATCCAACACTATCATGTATCCCACATGATGAGAATAGGCAATAACCGACATAGAACATACTAGCTAGGCATGGAATCCGGAGTCTACCCTACTCCGATGGAGGGTGTTCTACATGCCAAGGGTAGAACTAGGAGACATCCCATGTAGGCACATGGTTAAGGAATATCAAGGTCTTTTATGTACTCTAGTCTCATTCTCAAGTGGAGCTACATTCTACTCTAGTCTCCTTCTTAAGTAGAGGTACAAACCATAACATATTCACTCGGTGATAGCCTTTGTTCTCATAGAGTAAGTTCAATATAAGGGACATATGAAAAAGTACCATCTCTTAGTCATTACCTAGTCATAACGCACCTACCAAAGATGGGTCCACTAGGGCTGCCATTCATTGGTCTATAAGGATAGCTCATTCTTAACCTTCTTTCTATATAGAAGATTCCACATATTAGTGATGCTTAGAAGGGCACCATCTTAGGTCTACCGATCCTAAACTTTCATTAAACATTAATCCATACACATACAAGACAAAGGTGCCTAAGCCTACCAAGTCAAGATGTTCATATTCATCATATACATGTATCAAGTAAGGGACATAATCTACCAAAACAAGACACATCATTTATTCACATTAGCACATATAACATATCATTCTTTGAAGCACTTAGGAATGACACATTTCATCTTCATGTCATATTATACGATACTATGAAATCATCAATATAACCACCATATACTCATATAGTCACGTAGGAATATTCATGTATCAACTTTAAGACTACACACATAAACACATAGTCATAATCCAACATGATCACCGAATATCCATAGAAGAACACATACTTTCACTTAATCGCATATAGATAGATATGATCATACTTCACAAAATAATCAAAGTATAATTAACGTAAAAAAGAGAATTAGGGCAGCGTTCCACCAATCCATTCTTACAACTTCAATCCATGTCTAAATCATCCAATTCAATACCATAATACCCTTACCCATGCCCATGAATATCAATTCTAAGTATAAATCATAATACTAGACGAAACTAGGTCAATTCAATATATATTTAACAATCTAAGACCAATTAGACATCAATTGAATACAATTCTTACATCATTAGAAAGCCCATAAGAAATAACTCATTAATTAATAAGTGTAGAGACATGATCACTTAATCCATAAAATAGTCAAAATAGGAATTTGCATGGCTTGCATGGGTTCATCAGAATTATAGCTTTACAACATTGCATTAACATCAATTTAATTCTAAAACATTGATTGAAAACCTTTTATGCAAGAACCCATCTAGATCATGAAAAAGGTCAATTCATCTTTTGAAAACTTCAAAAAACATCCTGGAAAGATTGGCTCCTTGATGAAACAAGTTTCAAGGATAAAAAGCCATACCTTATAGATGAAGAATCCACGAAAATATGATTGGAAGCTTTGAAACCTTAGTTTTCTTCCTTAAGTTTTTCTTGTTCTTCAATGGAGTTTTGAAAAGAGTGTGTTTCTTGAGAGATGAGAAAATTTCGTTTAATTCTGATTTGGGATGTTTAATTGTGGTCTAAAACTAACCTAATATCAATATATAGACGTCCCAAGAATTACCCTAAAGACCCTCCACTTAAATCACCAAAACAACCCTCCTAAATTGACAAAAAATAGGAAAGCATTTGACTTAGACTAACTCGGGTTTGGCCGTGATTTTTAATTAATTAATTAAGTTTGTAATTTAATTAATTAAGTGACCTATGGTAATTACTAAAGTACCCATAAGTCATTAGAACCATAACCAACCCTTTGGGCCATCCTAGGTTAGGTACAAGGATGTTTCTTTAGTTAGTTACTCGGCTAGTGTACCCGGTCAGGTCTTAGGATTTCGGCACCCTAGTTAGTTAATTTTAGTTAGTCCTAGGTTAGTTAGATAGTTAGGGACGTTAGTTAGGACCTAGAATTAGTTAGATAGATCGACCCCACATGGTTTGATCCTACACAACCTGCCCCCCTAACTGCCCTAACCGAATTCGGTTGGGTTTGTCTCTCTGCCGTTGGTAGCACATGTGTTGCGTGTACTTTCCCAACCATGCACTTTTGGAAAGTTCACTCCTTGTCCAAGGATTCTTACTATGTCCTTGGGCACTGCTTAATCTACATGGTCATTTTAAATGGTCATGTGATATGGTACCTAGGCTTGACAGTTGGATACCTAGCACCTAATGTGTTAAGTTGAGAATCAATTATTTTACCTTAGGGTCTTCATTGCAGGTACAATTCCTAAACAAGCTTGGATTGGGGCATTTGAACCAAAATGTATTTTAAGTCACTTGTTAATACGTAGAAATTGGCTAACACCCTTAAGCTAATATTCTCTAACATGCCCAATATTACCCTATATTGGGCAATGGTATGCCTATGTATCCCAATACTTATTCTTAAAACCTAATAGACTCTTCACTAGACAAGTACATTTTCTGGAATGTTACATTAATCCCCCCCCCCAGGAACATTCATCCCGAATGACACTTGCAACACTTTGAACATTTTTAAGGGTTAGGACTCAAATACTAGCAGGTCATAACCATACAACACACTATACAATACACAATACACGCATGAAGCGAAGACATCAATTTCACATACCTTTAAGAGACTCACAACACAAGAAGATAGAAATAATTCTACAACTCATCATGCTATAAAACTCACATTTTCAATTCATATAGGAGGAACTTCCTTGTCCACATAATATCATGCTCATATACATCAGTTGTATACACATCATAACCATTTTTTATGAAAGAACAATTTAGCCAAATTTTCAAAACCTTTACAGTAAGCACCAATTTCTTTACAGTGAAACATGCTCAATTTTCCAACAATGCAACTCTTAAGCAATTTATGATGGAAGCACGACAATATAAGAGATAAAACCATATAAACTCACTTTAAAACATAATCATAACTTCATGAAATACATAATTCAAGGAATCAATGAACTTCAATTTTGATTAGACTTCTAAAGACAATGCAACATGCAACATGCTACTATGACATTCTATCTCTCAAGCTTTAATTGACTAGAAGAGATGAGAAACAAATCTTGACACAACTACTCACCATACTCCCCCACTTAGAAGGAACTCATATAACTAAAGAGATAAACCTATAACTTACCGGCATCATCATCATCATCCGGTTTTGTTCATTTGGCTTGGAGAGCATAGAAGTGACTCATCTTTGGAGAACCACCATACGGAACATTAGGAGGAACTTTCTTGGTTTCTCTTCCTCTAGATAAAATAGTAGGACAATATCTCACCTTGTGATCATCCTTTCCACAACCAAAACACCCACTAGTACCGGCTAGACACTTCCAAAATTGCTTCTTCCCACAAGTAGCACAAGTAGGCTTAACCATTTGGGAACCACCACCTCTCTCGATGTTCTCCTTAGGTGCAAGAACCATCTGGATTTGGAGCCCTCTTCTTAAACTTATGTTGATTTTGCTCATCAGTTCTTCCCCTCTTATCATCTCTACTTCCCCTCCCAAGTTTAGACTTTTCAATGGATTGAGCGTACACCATAAGCCTAGATAGAGTCATATCACCATGGAGCATGGTTGTACGACACTCTTCCTTCACCATATCCTAAACACCGGTCAAGAACCTACTCATCCCATCCCTAGGGTTAGACACCAATGATGGAACATACTTAGACAATAGGATAAACTTTAAGTAATACTCCTCAATACTCATGCTACCTTGCCTAAGGTTTATAAATTCTTCAATCTTAACCTCACTCCTCTCACAGGGAAAGTACCTTTCTAAGAATGCTTCCTTGAACTCTTCCCACTCTAAGGGACCCGATTCAACTGGTCTACTATCCTTCCATTGAGTAAACCATATTTTAGCAACATCTTTCAATTGATACGAAGCTAACTCCACTTTCTCCCTAGAAGTCACTCCCATTGCATGCACTATCTTATGCACCTCATCCAAGAAATCTTGGGGCTCTTCTCCCACCTTAGAACCAAAGAAGGTAGGAGGAATCATCCTCACAAAGTCCCTCAATATAGGGGTCATAGTACTCTCCATAGCATTCACCCTAGGCCCAATGTCTCTATTCACTTGAGTTGTCATATCTCGGGCTAGAGTAAGGAGAGTCTCTCTAATCTCCCATTAGCCATTTCTGGGGGAACCACCGGAACATCATTATCTCCTTCCACAATAGGTACTTGATCATATTGAGCACCTTGAACAGCTTGAGGAACTTGCTCAACTTGGGGAACATGTCCACCTCGGGGAGGAAGCCCCTCATTCACATCATTCTCATCAACCCTCCTAGTCGGTGTCCTCCTCGTATTCATCTTCCTAGAAACACAAGGAAAACCATAAGAAAAGAGCATTTATTACTTTTTACTCTACGACACGACATAGGAGTAGAAAAGAAGGGAAACTCTATCGTCCTATTGCCTCTCGCCCATAGATGTGTTGCGATTCACACTGATGGTCAAGACTCTGCTAGACGTGGATTTTTGAGATTTTTTGATTCCTAAGACTACTTCATAACCTTATGCTCTGATACCATGTTTTTCACATCCTGAAACCACACCCTAGAAGTTAGGGTGCAATCTCGGATTGCCACCGGCGTCGTTAACCTCTCGGAGGTCTAAGACAAGCCCTTTCGTACCATTCATTACATACATATATGAAAATAGTGCGGAATTAAAACTTTTCATACGAAATAATAATACTTCAAAGTATCTCTTTTATAGAAAAACATAATGAAAGGCTAAGTCTCAAAGTCACCATCTTAGACATATGAATATAGAAAATAGCTAAGTCTATTACAATACTTTCAATAAGGAAAAGTAAACATCAAGATGTTCTTGGATCTAGTGAGGACATACCAAACTCTTTGGTTGAATGAACACTTATCCAAGCTTCAACTTTGAGACTCCTTTCAAACGCCACGTACACCTTTAGAGATAGACAAAATGTATGGAATTAGTACAAACACTTGTACTAAGTATGGTAATGCATAAAATCATGAAAAATGGACATTCGTATAAAACATGCTCTTTTTGATGAAAACATCATAGTATAGTATAAGAACAACATTAATACCTTAGAAACATACAGACATCACATAAGCATTTTATCAAATATTGAAGAACATTACAGTGAACTAAGTTTAACTTTACAGTAACCTCTTTTAACTTGCATCCTTCTCACCAAAGGTTATCCAAAGATAAGATTATTCCCTTTTCCTTTCATTAACTCCCACCTAAGGTTACTCTAATATTCACCTAAGTAGGACAAGAAGAGACCGCACATACACCCTCTTCAAGCTTACCTAAGCAACCCTCAAAGCTACTCTAGATAGAGCACATTCTATTCATCATTCCTTAGCTAAAGTCGTGATCGTTCATTAAGTCAATTAAAATACATTTCATTCATTATATACTTCACATAATGGTCTTGTAAAGACCTAGGGACTCACATACTAATATCTTCAATGTCTAGTCGTGCAATGTCTAGATAGCGTCCCATTCCACTACCTACACTTTCTAGAATTTATCCAATATTAGCATGTATCCCACATGATGAGAATAGTGAATAACCGACATAGACCATACTAGCTAGGCATGGAATCCGGAGTCTACCCTACTCCGATGGAGGGTGTTCTACTTGACAAGGGAAGAACTAGGATACATCTCATGTATGCACATGGTTAAGAAATATCAAGGTCTTTTATGTACTCTAGTCTCATTCTCAAGTAGAGCTACATTGTACTCTAGTATCCTTCTTAAGTAGAGATACAAACCATAACATATTCACTCGTTGCTAACCTTTGTTCTCATTGAGTAAGTTTAATATAAGGGACATATGAAAAGGTACCATCTCTTAGTCATTACCTAGTCATAACGCACCTACCAAAGATGGGTCCACTAAGGCTGCCATTCAATGGTCTATAAGGATAGCTCATTCTTAACCTTCTTTCTATATAGAAGATTCCACATATTAGTCATGCTTAGAAGGGCACCATCTTAGGTCTATCGAACCTAGAATTTCATTAAACATTCATCCATACACATACAAGACAAAGGTGCCTAAGCCTACTAAGTCAAGATGTTCATATTCATCATATACATGTATCAAGTAAGGGACATAATCTACCAAAACAAGACACATCATTAATTCACATTAGCACATATAACATATCATTCTTTGAAGCACTTAGGAATGACCCTTATCATCTTTATATCATCATATACGTTACTATAACATCATCAATATAACCACCATATACTCATATAGTCAAGTACGAATAATCATGTATCAACTTTAAGACTACACACATAAACACATAGTACTAATATCCATAGAAGAACACATACTTTCACTTAATCGCATATCGATAGATATGATCATACTTCACAAAAAAATCAAAGTCTAATCAACATAAAATATAGAGAATTAGGGCAGCGTACAACCAATCCATTCTTACCACTTTAATCTATGTCTAAATCATCCAATTCAATACCATAAGGGCCTTACACATGTACATGAATATCAATTCAAAGTATAAATCATAATACTAGACGAAACTAGGTAAATTCAATATATGTTTAACAATATAAGATCAATTAGACATCAATTGAATACAATTCTTACATCAATAGAAAGCCCAGAAGAAGCTACTCATTAATTCATAAGTATAGAGACATGATCACTTAATCCACAAAATAGTCAAAATAGGAATTTGCATGGGTTCATAATAATTATAGCTTTAAAACATTGCATTAACATCAATTCAATTCTAAAACATTTTATTTAAAACCTTTTATGCAAGAACCCATGGCTAGATCATGAAAAAGGTCAATTCATCTTTTGAAAACTGTAGAAAACATTTTGGAAAGTTGGGCTCCTTGAAGAAACAAGTTTCAAGGATCAAAATCCATACCTTATAGATGAAGAATCCCAGAAAATATGATTGGAAACTTCGAAACCTTAGTTTTCTTCCTTAAGATTTTCTTGTTCTTCAATGGAGTTTTGAAAAGAGTGTGTTTCATGAGAGATGAGAGAATTTCGTTTAATCAGATTTGGGACATGTAATTGTGGTCTAAAACTGACCTAATATCAATATATAGACGTCCCAAGAATTACCCTAAAGACCCTCTACATAAATCACCAAAATGCCCCTCCTAAACTGACAAAAAATAGGAGAGCATTTGACTTAGCCTGATTCGGGTTTGACCATGATTTTTAATTAATTAATTAAGTTGATAATTTAATTAATTAAGTTACCTAGGGTAATATATAAAGTACCCCTAAGTCATTAGAACCATAACCAACCCTTTGTACCATCCTAGGTTAGGTACTAGGATGTTAATTTAGTTAGTTACTCGGCTAGTGTACCCGGTTAGGTCTTAGGATTTCGTTACCCTAGTTAGTTAATTTTAGTTAGTCCTAGGTTAGTTAGTTAGTTAGGGACGTTAGTTAGGACCTAGAATTAGTTAGGGAGCTCGGGCCCATATGGTTTTATCCGACACAACCTGCCCCCCTAACCGCCCTAACCGAATTCGGTTGGGCTTGTCTCTATGCCGTTGGTAGCACATGTGCTTGTACATGTGTTGCGTGCACTTTCCCAACCATGCACTTCTGGAATGATCACTCCTTGTCCAAGGATTATTACTATGTCCTTGGGCACTACTTAATCTACATGGTCATTTTAAATAATCATGTGATATCGTACCTAGGCATGACACTTGGATGCCTAGTACCTAATGTGTTCAGTTGATAATCAATAATTTTAGATTAGGGTCTTCATTGCAGGTACAATTCCTAAACAAGCTTGGATTGGGGCATTTTGAACCAAAGTGTATTTTAAGTTACTTGTTAATACATAGATATTGGTTAACACCCTTAAACCAATATTCTATAACATGCCCAATATTACCCAATATTGGTCATTGGGATGCCTACGTATCCCAATACATATTCTTAAAACCTAATAGACTATTCACTAGACAAGTATATTTTCTGGAATGTTACATTCCCCCCCCCTTAGATACATCCGTCCCCGAATGACACTTGCCACACTTTTAATATTTTTAAGGGTTAATGCTCAAATACTAATAGCTCATAACCATACAACACAGTATACAATACACAATACACGCATGAAGGGAAGAAATCATTTTCACATACCTTTAAGAGACTCACAACACAAGAAGATAGAAACAATTCTACAACTCATCATGCTATAAAACTCACATTGTCAATTCATATAGGAGGAAATTCCTTCTCCACATAATATCATGCTCATAAACATCAGTTATATACACATCATAACCATTTTTCATGAAAGAACAATTTAGCCAAATTTTCAAAACCTTTACAGTAAGCACCAATTTCTTTACAGCGAAACATGCTCAATTTTCCAACAATGCAACTCTTAATCAATTTATGATGGAAGCACGACAATATAAGAGATAAAACCATATAAACTCACTTTAAAACATAATCATAACTTCATGAAATGCATAATTCAAGGAATCAATGAACTTCAATTTCCATTAGACTCTTAAAGACAATGCAACATGCAACATGCTACTATGACATTCTATCTCTCAATCTTGAATTAAATAGAATAGATGAGACAACAATCTATGACACAACTACTCACCATACTCCCCCACTTAGAAGGAACTCATATAACTAAAGAGAGGAAACTATAACTTACCGGAATCATCATTATCATCCTGTTTTGTTCCTTTGTCTCGAAGAGCATAGAAGTGATTCCTCTTTGGAGAACCACCATCTGTAACATTAGAGGAACTTGCTTGGCTTATCTTCCTCTAGCCACAATAGTAGGACAATCTCTCACCTTGTGATAATCCTTCCCACAACCAAAACACCCACTAGTACAGGCTAGACACTTCCCAAAGTGCTTTTTCCCACAAGTAGCACAAGTAGGCTTAACCATTTGGGAACCACCGCCTCTCTCACGGTTCTCCTTAGGTGCACTAGAACCATCTGGATTTGGAGACTTCTTCTTAAACTTATGTTGAACTTGCTCATTAGTTCTTCCCCTCTTAGCATATCTATTCTCCTCCCAAGTTTAGACTTTTCAATGGACTTAGCGTACAACATCAGCCTAGATAGAGTCATATCACCATGGAGCATGGTTGTACGACACTCTTCCTTCACCATATCCGAAACAACGGTCAAGAACATACTCATTTCTTCCCTAGGGTTAGACACCAAGGATGGAGCATACTTAGACAATAGGATAAACTTTAAGGAATACTCCTCAACACTCATGCTACCTTGACTAAGGTTTATAAATTCTTCAATCTTAAACTCACTCCTCTCACGGAGAAAGTACCTTTCTAAGAATGTTTCCGTAAACTCTTCCCACTCTAAGGGGACCGATTCAACCGGTCTACTATCCTTCCATTGAGTAAACCATATTTGAGCAACATCTTTCAATTGATACGAAGCTAACTCCGCTTTCGCCCTAGAAGTCACTCCCATTGCATGCACTATCTTATAGACCACATCCAAGAAAGCTTGGGGCTCTTCTCCTACCTTAGAACCAAAGAAGGTAGAAGGATTCATCCTCACAAAGTCCCTCAATCTAGAGGTCATAGTACTCTCCATAGCATTCACTCTAGGCCCAATGTCTCTATTCACTTGAGTTGTCATAGCTCAGGCTAGAGTAATGAGAGTCTCTCTAATCTCACCGTTAGCCATTTTTGGGGGAACCACCGGAACCTCATTACCTCCTTCCACAATGGTTATTTGATCATATTGAGCACCTTTAACACCTTGAGGAACTTGCTCAACTTATGGAACATGTCCACCTCGGGGAGGAATCCCCTCATTCACATCATTCTCTTCAACCCTCCTAGTTGGTGTCCTCCTCGTATTTATATTCCTAGAAACACAAGGAAAACCATAAGAAAAGAGCACTTATAAATTTTTACTCTACGACACGACATAGGAGTAAAAAAGAAGGGAAACTCTATCGTCCTTTTGCCTCTCACCCATAGATGTGTCGCGATTCACACCGATGGTCATGACTCTACTAGAGGTGGCTTTTTGAGATTTTTTGATTCCTAAGACTACTTCATAAACTTATGCTCTGATACCAAGTTTGTCATATCCCGAAATCACACCCTAGAAGTTAGGGTGCAATCTCGGATTGCGACCGGTGTCGTCGACCTCTCGGATGTCTAAGACATGCCCTTTCATACCATTCATTGCATACATGTATGAAAAATAGTGCGGAATTAAAACTTTTCATACGAAATAATAATACTTCAAAATATCCCTTTTATAGAAAAACATAATGAAAAGCTTAGTGTCGAAGTCACCATCTTAGACATATAAATATAGAAAATAGCTAAGTCTATTACAATACTTTCAATAAGAAAAGTAAACATCAAAATGTACTTGGATCTAGTTAGGACATACCAAACTCTTTGGTTGAATGAACACTAATCCAAGATCCAACTTTGAGACTCCTTTCAAATGCCACCTACACCTTTAGAGATAGACAAAATGTATGGAATTAGTACAAACAGTTGTACCAAGTATGGCGCAATGCATAAAATCATGAAAAATGGACATTCGTATAAAACATGCTCTTTTTGATGAAAACATCATAGTATAGGTATAAGAACAACATATAATACCTTAGAACATACTAGACATCACATAAGCATTTTATCAAATATTGAAGAACATTACAGTGAACTAAGTTTAACTTTACAGTAACCTCTTTTAACTTGCATCCTTCTCACCAAAGGTTATCCTAAGATAAGATTATTCCCTTTTCCTTTAATTAACTCCCCACCTAAGGTTACTCTAATATTCACCTAAGTAGGACAAGAAGAGACCGCACATACACCCTCTTCAAGCTTACCTAAGCAACCCTCAAAGCTACCCTAGATAGAGCACATTTATTCATCATTCCTTAGCTAAAGTCGTGATCGTTCATTAGTCAATTAAAAGACATTTCATTCATTATAGACTTCACATAATGGTCTTGGAAAGACCTAGGGACTCACATACTAATATCTTCAATGTCTAGTCGTGCAATGTCTAGATAGCGTCCCATTCCACTACCTACACTTTCTAGAACTTATCCAACATTAGCATGTATCCCACATGATGAGAATAGTGAATAACCGACATAGACCATACTAGCTAGGCATGGAATCCGGAGTCTACCCTACTCCGATGGAGGGTGTTCTACTTGACAAGGGTAGAACTAGGATACATCTCATGTATGCACATGGTTAAGAAATATCAAGGTCTTTTATGTACTCTAGTCTCATTCTCAAGTAGAGCTACATTGTACTCTAGTATCCTTCTTAAGTAGAGATACAAACCATAAGAAATTCACTTGTTGCTAACCTTTGTTGTCATTGAGTAAGTTTAACATAAGGGACATATGAAAAGGTACCATCTCTTAGTCATTACCTAGTCATAACGCACCTACCAAAGATGGGTCCACTAAGGCTGCCATTCAATGGTCTATAAGGATAGGTCATTCTTAACCTTCTTTCTATATAGAAGATTCCACATATTAGTCATGCTTAGACGGGCACCATCTTAGGTCTATCGAACCTAGAATTTCATTAAACATTCATCCATACACATACAAGACAAAGGTGTCTAAGCCTACTAAGTCAAGATGTTCATATTCATCATATACATGTATCAAGTAAGGGACATAATCTACCAAAACAAGACACATCATTAATTCACATTAGCACATATAACATATCATTCTTTGAAGCACTTAGGAATGACCCTTATCATCTTTATGTCATCCTATACGTTACTATAACATCATCAATATAACCACCATATGCTCATATAGTCAAGTAAGAATAATCATATATCAACTTTAAGACTACACACATAAACACATAGTCAGAATCCAACATGACCACCTAATATCCATAGAAGAACACATACTTTCACTTAATCGCATATTGATAGATATGATCATACTTCACAAAAAAATCAAAGTCTAATCAACATAAAATATAGAGAATTAGGGCAGCGTACAACCAATCCATTCTTACCACTTTAATCTATGTCTAAATCATCCAATTCAATACCATAAGACCCTTACCCATGCCCATGAATATCAATTCTAAGTATAAATCATAATACTAGACGAAACTAGGTCAATTCAATATATATTTAACAATCTAAGACCAATAGACATCAATTGAATACAATTCTTACATCATTAGAAAGCCCATAAGAAGCTACTCATTAATTCATAAGTATAAAGACATGATCACTTAATCCATAAAATAGTCAAAATAGGAATTTGCATGGCTTGCAGGGTTCATAAGAATTATAGCTTTAAAACATTGCATTAACATCAATTCAATTCTAAAAATTTATTTAAAACCTTTTATGACAGAACTCATGGCTAGATCATGAAAAAGGTCAATTCATCTTTTGAAAACTTTAGAAAACATCTTGGAAAGTTGGGCTCCTTGATGAAACGAGTTTCAAGAATCAAAAGCCATACCTTATTGATGAAGAATCAACGAAAATATGATTGGAAACTTCTAAAACCTTAGTTTTCTTCCTTAAACTTTTCTTGTTCTTCAATGGAGTTTTGAAAAGAGTGTGTTTCTTGGGAGATGAGATAATTTCGTTTAATTCTGATTTGGGACGTGTAATTGTGGTCTAAAACTGACCTATTATCAATATATAGACGTCCCATGAATCACCCTAAAGACCCTCCACTTAAATCACCAAAACGCTTCTCCTAAATTGACTAAAAATAGGATAGCATTTGATAAAGTACCCCTAAGTCATTAGAACCATAACCAACCCTTTGGACAATCCTAGGTTAGGTACTAGGATGTTGCTTTAGTTACTTACTCGGCTAGTGTACCCGGTTAGGTCTTAGGATTTTGGCACCCTAGTTAGTTAATTTTGTTAGTCCTAGGTTAGTTAGTTAGTTAGGGACGTTAGTTAGGACCTATAATTAGTTAGGGAGATCGTCCCCACATGGTTTGATCTGACACAACTTGTCTCCCTAACTGCCCTAACCGAATTCGGTTGGGCTTATCTCTCGGCCGTTGGTAGCACATGTGCTTGCACATGTGTTGCATGCACTTTCCCAACCATGCACTTCTGGAAAGATCACTCCTTGTCCAAGGATTCTCACTATGTCATTGCGCACTGCTTAATCTACATGGTCATTTTAAATGGTCATGTGATATGATACCTAGGATTGACACTTGGATGCCTAGTACCGAATGTGTTAAGTTGAGAATCAATAATTTTAGCTTAGGTCTTCATTGCAGGTACAATTCCTAAACAAGCTTGGATGGGGCATTTGAACCTAAGTGTATTTTAAGTTACTTGTTAATACATAGAAATTGGCTAACATCCTTAAGCCAATATTCTCTAACATGCCCAATATTACCCAATATTGGGCACTGGGATGCCTATGTATCCCTATGTATCCCAATACATATTCTTCAAACCTAATAAACTCTTCACTAGACAAGTACATTTTCTGAATGTTACATAAGAAGTATGTTGGCGACCCCGTGTCCATTCTCCCTATTGAAGGATTAGGTTTTAATGAGAACCTTTTCTATGAAAAGGTTCCAGTGGAAATCCTAGATTGCCAAGTAAAGACGTTGAGGAACAAAGAGGTGGCCTCTGTTAAAGTCCTATGGAGAAACAACCTAGTTGAGGGAGCAACATGGGAGGCCGAGGCCGACATGGAGTCCCGTTATCCTCATCTTTTTCCTAATTAAGGTTAGTTTTTCCTATTAATAATGAAAATAATAGATAAATATGAATTTGACTTGCTTTGCTAAAATGTGCATATTTATGGTAAAGGTTCATGCTAAAGTGATATTTCATTTGAAAATTCTCTTTTGCTTGATTTGCACTCATTTGTGATTATATATATTGTTGCCTTTGTGAAATTGTATTGAACATGTTGATGTGTTTTGAAAGGAGTTTGGCATAAGTTACTTTTGATATCTATATTGAGCTAATGATGTCATTGAGAATGTAGTTCCTCATGTTGTGTTGCTGATCTCTTTTACGTGATAAGTTGTGATTTGAGTTGCTATGTGTAAATGCCATGTATATGTGTTGAATGGAGTTGTGAATTACTCCTTTGAAGTTGTAACTCATGTTGACCATATGTTGTTGGTTGGGCTTCTAGTAATTATTCTATCCTTTCTATAAAAAGATTTTAGTGTTATTTGGGGACGAATATTCCTAAGGGTGGGATAATGTAACACTCTAAAAGTCCATGACTTATTCTAGAGCCTCCTATGATGTACCAAGACTTGAAACACTGTTTCTAGGACTAAAATAATGTATTAAAATCAATTAGGAAGTGTTAGAGTCAAAACATCAAGAAACGTCCATGACGTCTGGAGACTAGTGAAATTGAGGTTAGTGTGCCTTGGCATGTTTCATGGAGTTTTAAGGGTTGGAATTTAATGAAAATTGGTAAAAAGTGTTAAGCATATAGAAAAGTGTGCTTAGGGTCGAAACGTCTAGGTACGACTCCCCAACGACAACCCTAAGGGTCCTTGAGGAGGACCCTACATTTAGACCTCAAAATTGTCTTTTGGGGCAGTGTGCAACCACTAGACCAAACGATGAGCCTTCGTTTGATCGATGCTATGTCGATGGTGTCTTTGGTTGACACATAACCATATCCCAATAAGGGCTGATAACCAGGTCTCTTATCCAAACCATGGATGACCAGGACGGTCCGTGGTTGGATCGAGTATCATCGATGGGGAGTCATCGATTGGGGGTCGAGTTTGCTGTCCAAATTATGGTTAAGTGAATTAATTAGTTAATTAGTTAGGTGATTAATTTAGGGTTAAGGGGTTGTTAATTAAGTTAGTTGAGGGACTATATAAGACCTAAATTGTAACACTCCGAAAGTCCATGACTTTGTCTGGAGCAACACATGATGAACTAAGACTAGAAACACTATTTATAGGCCTAAAATTATGTATTTAAACTAATTAGGAAGTGTTAGAATTAAAGCATCCATGACATTCGGAGACTAGTGAAATTGAGGATAGTGTGCCTTGGCAGGTTTCATGGGGTTTTAAGAGTCGGAAATTAATTATCCTGCATGATGTTAGTGTCACATCCGGGTTTACCCCCCCCCCAGACGTAATCGGCGTCGTGGTCCTCTTAGAGGACTAAGACTAGCCTCTTAGTCTTACATCATTGCATTCATCGATTAAAAATACGGAAGAATTAAAAACTTTTCAACTATATCTAAACGAAGGTTTACATAGACCTCTACATACACATAATCATAATAATATCGAGTATACATAGAATCGTTCGTATAAGAAGATTACTTAGTCTTCTACTTTTATTTTATACACATATATAAGATAGAATTAGAGTCATAAAATCCGTCTCATCTCATAAACCATCTAAACGACAATAACAACATTGGGCATAGCCCTACATCAATAAAAGTAAGCCACATATAGGCTTTACACAACTTTTTCTAAAACGAAAGATAGAGTCAATAGAAAAGTCGTAATAGCTAAGTAAATCCACAGGTAGAATATCGGCATCATCTGTAACAACCCTAAAAATGGATATGATAAGTAATGCTTAATGTATCTAGAATGCCTACGATTAGACCGGGTTCACACGGATTGATGCGCGTAGAACCAGACCTCTGAACCATTGCTACAACCAAGCCAACTAACTTGGGGAGTTAGTTGTTCTAGGAAAGGTTGGGTCCAGCCATGTAGGGCTCTCGAATACGAAGATATGCTCGAATGAGTCTTTACCGGACTTAAAAAGGGAAAATCTTAGGTTTGGAGGGTCTAGGGGTAAAATGGTCTTTTTCCAGGCTAAGGGTAGTATCGTAATTACCCTAAATATATAATTAATTATTTAATTAATAAGGTGGAGGGGCATTTTGGGGAGAGAGGGCAAAAAATTGGCTCTTAGAGTGAAGTCTTGCTCCACCCGGGTTCGAACTTAGGTGGAAGCATGATTTAAATTGTTTTTATTTAAGTTGATAAATTAATGTAATTAATTAATATTTATTATTTATTGGCTGATTTAAAATAAAAGGGAAATCAGATTTTTATCATTTAATAAAAACCTTATTTGACTAAGTCCTAAACTAGACTCCTAAGCCTAAGAAAACTCTCCTCTCTCATGCTCATCTCTCTCTCACGTCTCTATCATTCTCTTATGGACGTGAGTGTTGGATAAGGTTTGGGCAGCAACTTCAAGGTTTGAACGTCATAAAAGGTATGGGTTTTCTTACTCTTGGTCCCTTTCCCAAGATACCCCTTAAGGTTCAGTATATTCTAATCTGAAAACTACGATTGTTCCCCGTTGCATGTCCCTGTCACTAGCTCCCATTGATTCGTAGGTTGGGTATGATTGCTGGTAGATATTAGGCGTGTAATGTGTTTTTGTGACGAATATGTTCATGAATGTATGTTTGAAATCGTATGAATGACAACCCATATTTTTCGAACTATGTGTATGTGTGTGCAAAATGTGAATTGTGGCCTATAGCCCTCGGGTTAAGGCTCAAAAAAATGATGTATTATGGTTGTATTTTTACGTGCACAAACTTAGGTAAATCGTGATGTTCATATGAAATGTTATGTGGCTGAATTGAGTGAGAAACTCTTGGCTATACAAATCCATGAAAATGCACCTAAAACATTATAAATGAACCATGAAATTCCCCTAAGAACTAATGTGTAACTTGATGAAAAAGATGCTGAAAAATTACAAAATTTCCAGCCACAAGTTGATGAATTTCGGTCAAGTTAAAATGGTTTAAAATGTTATGAAAAATGAAGAAAAATCAATGAGGTCACTGAGGGTCGAACCCGTGACCTCACCATGTTAAAAACCATGAAATTAAATGAGTTAAAAGTATTGTGGTGAGGGGGATTCGAACCATAGTATTGGCTGGAAAATGTAACTTTAAAAAATAAGAAATGAGAGGAGTGGGATTCGAAAGCACCACCTCTCAATCAGATTTAAGGAAGAGTAAAAGAAAAATAAAAGGGTTGAGCTGTGTCGGAATCGAACCCACTACCTCTAGGCTGGTTAAGGGAAATTAAAGAGAAGAATAAAGTGAGGCTGTGGGGATTCGATCCCGCACCCTTATGGTCAACTCAAAAAAGTCAAGGAAAAAGGAATTTAAATAAAAAGGGGTTGTCGGGGTTCGATCCCATAACCCCTCGGCCAAAAAGAAGAATATCTAAAGAAAAGAAATTAAACGGTAATGAAGGTGTTGGGGCTCGACCTTGGGTCCCCAAGCCGTGTGGATTTAAACCAAAATTAATAAAAATGTAAGTGTGGTCCAAGGGATTCGAAACCGGGTTCCCTTGCCCAAATTCCGTATTGATACATAAGTCATACGTGAATTAAATGTTCAAGAATAATGCCGCCTACTTAGATCGAAATTGAGATATTGGCATACATACAAGATTCATAAGTCTTGTACCACATAATCTTAGGAAGATATGAATCACTTAAACGAACAATGAATGAAGCCTCATGGCTTGTATGTATAGACCCATAAGTCTAGCATACGTTTAAAAATAAGTGAACCTAGGATGTATGTAATGAAATGATGTAACCCTAGAAGGGTTAAGTAAGAGTGTAAAACACACTAAATGGCCAAGTGCATTGGCATACGATGAAATGAATAATATGTAATGAAATGATGAAACCCTAGAAGGGTTAAGTAAGAGTGTGAAACACACAAATGGCCAAGTGCATTGGCATATGATGAAATGAACATTCACGTAAAATGGGGTGAGTAAATATGAAGAGCAAATGTGCTAACGTTAATGAATGTGGTGACAACATGATAAGAGGCTAATGTGAAAGATGAGAGCAATCTCAAATGAGCCTAAGTAAATGTTACCAAAACGTACTCACCTATGAGAGTGTAAAGTTAATGAAGAGACCAGTCTCTATGAACACTCTAATGAAAGTATTGAGAATAATGTATACTTAATACTAATGATGAGATGAGAAATCATCTATTGAGCTATGATGTCCTCATACTAGAAGCCAGCTTCCATGACGTATGAGTTGAATGAAATGGAACTTTATACTGAGCACCGATAGACTAGCTATGAGCGGTGATGCCTTCTTTCGGAAGGGCGGAGGTTCACGTAACTCTCATGAGATGAGACTGTCCGGCATGCCGGGTATGGGTCTCCTTATATCTCCTAGTCTTCGAACCTATACTGCCAATATAGGGATCTGGCGGGGTTCAATTCCCATGTACGCTAGCATGTTTTGGGTCACTTTGGCCGGTGATTCCACCACTTTTCGGTGTGGGGGAGACACTGGATTTCATGATGCTAACATGATCTATGTCGGTTAAAGTTAAAGTTCCCAATGAATGAATGAGGCTAGCCTCAAATGATGCACATAATGAAATAAACGATACCAAAGGTGTTAGGATAGGATAATCAAGAGGTGAGCTAGACTCAAGTTATGACACTAGGTTATTCTTGATCATTGCACAGCAAACCCGAGGAGAGTGTTAAACTACATCCTAGGTATAGCTGGTGTTTACACTAGCTTATGAATGAATGAAATGAAGTACATATGAATGAATGAAACAGACTCTGTGTTTGCTAAAGAAGGCTCCCCAGTTGAGATCCCATATGTTGAGCCCTCATTTTGGGAAGTCTTAATGTTAAGTCCATGATTCCAAGGTCTCATGGCATATGAACGAATGATATGAAAGATGTTATGTGCTATATGCAATATGATATGTCCTATGTGTAATATGTTATGTGCTGTGTGCAACATGATAAGTATGATGATACATGTTACTCTCATGGCATGACTTTCCTAATCCAAATTTGGCAAGTCCACTGACTTTCCAAATCCAAATTTGGCAGTCCACTAACTTTCCTAATCCAAATTTGGCAAGTCCACTGACTTGACTTTCCATAATCATGTTGTTAGGAAAGAGCTATTCTTACTCATGCATGTCCTTGGTGTGTGCTTGCATATACCCATACTTAGTACAAGTGTGTACTAATCCCATACAACTCTATATTTTAGGTGCAGGCACAGGTGGACGCTAGAGCTTACAGGTTGACGTTGCAGCTATCCGGACGTGGAGCTTTCATCCGGACTTGGTAGGCCCTCATGCTTTCGAGGATGTCTACCGTTATTATCTAGCTTAGATGTAGGCTTTAGCTAGTGGAGCATGTTCCACTAGTGTTTCTTTCCACTTTCATTTCAGACTTTGTATTGGTGCCGTTTTGGCAAAAATACGTTTAATGCAATTATGAACTGTTTCTTTCATTTGATTATCTTATTAGATGGTTGATTTGTGAACGCCTATGATGTTAAGTTTAAAATGTTTTGCATGAAATAAGAAACAAAAAGTTCAAATTTTCCGCTAAAATTAACCTAGATGAAGTAAGAATGACGTATGTAGGCTTGTCTGCGACCTCTGAGAGGTCAACGACGCCGGTCTCGTCTGGGTCTAGATTCGGTCGTGACAAAGTTGGTATCAGAGCACTAGGTTAAATTCGAGATAATAAGTTCACATCAACCACATTGAGTAGTTTCTAAGTCATGGTAGTGAAGTGCACCACTATCCTGAATTAGAGACTGCATGATGCGTAGGAAAATTTCCCTTCTTCTGATCTTATCGTGCTTTTCCTAATGTCTGATTTCTTGGTGTTATGAGCGTGTCTAACATCAATCTTGTTGTTTTCAGAGAATGAATACTAGGAGAACATTGGTCAGAGGAGAGGAGGAGCAGCTGCTGGGGACAATCAGGTTCCACCCCAGGCTCCAGCTGAAGGAGTGGCTATGCCGGTTAACCCAGCTGGGTTGACTGATGCGGAGGTGCGGGCATCTCTGGCCCAGATGGCACAGGCCATCACTATGCAGGCCCAGGCCATGACTGACCAGGTCAACCGGCAGAATGTTCAGAGGGAGAACCCACCGGTTCGTAGCATGGCTGACAGGCTGAGAGATTTCACGAGGATGAATCCTCCTATTTTCACAGGGTCTAAGACTTCAGAGGACCCCAGGAGTTTGTGGATGAGGTGCATAAGATTTTGGTGGCTATGGGGCCACAGATACTGAGAAGGCTGAGCTGGCTTCCTATCAGCTCAAGGATGTGCACAGACTTGGTGCAAGATGTGGCAGGATAGCCGAGCTTTGGGCGGAGTTCCGGTCACTTGGGAGCTGTTTAAGACAGCCTTCCTGGAGAGATTCTTTCCCAGGGAGATGAGGGAGGCCAAGGTTGAGGAGTTTATCAACCTTAAGCAGGGATCAATGACAGTCAGGGAGTATTCCCTGAAGTTTGTTAAACTATCCAGGTATGCTACTTTCCCTTGTATCTAACAGCAGGGATGAGATGAGTACTGAAGTTTGTTAAACTATCCAGGTATGCTACTTCCCTTGTATCTAACAGCAGGGATGAGATGAGCAGGTTCCTCACAGGAATCACCGGAGATCTGGAGGAGGAGTGTCGGTCTGCGATGCTCCACGATAACATGGACCTCTTCAGGTTGATGATGCATGTCCAGCAGGTGGAGGACAGCCGAAAGAAGAGGGGCGTTCGTGATTCTAGGAGGCCTAAGCCTCATGATCATGCAGGTCCTAGCAATAGAGGCAATAGGAACAACTTTGGTGTCCGTGAGCAGCCCAGATTTAAAAAGGGGCAGCAGAGTTCAGGGAACTCTAACTTTCAGAGGAGTACAGCACCTAGAGGAGGCAGACGCGAGCCCAAGAAGGGCAATGGAGGTAAGATGCAGCGTCCCAGAAAGGACTGTTCTAAGTGTGGTCGTGCTCACAGTGGAGAGTGCAGACAGGGCACTAATGCCTGCTTCGGTTGCGGTAAGAGCGGGCATGGTTAAGGACTGCCCACAGAACAGGGTCAGGCTGGAGGTAATGCTCAGCCTAGGCCTAATCCACAGGGTGCAGCAGCCGAGCCTCCTAAGAGGAACAGGTTCTACGCCCTGAAGGGCAGGGAGGAGCAGGAGAAGTCCGCTGATGTGGTCACAGGTATGCTGCAAGTATTCTCAACTTCTGTTTATGCTTTACTTGATCCAGGGTCTACGCTTTCCTTTGTAACTCCTTTGCTTGCTCTCACTTTTGAGATATTGCCTGAAGTTCTGCATGATCCTATAGTGGTTAGTACACCTTTAGGAGAAAATGTAAGAACTGATAGAGTATACAAGGATTGCCCAATAGTTGTATGTGGTAAGACTATGTGTGCAGACTTGGTTGAGTTACCATGCATGATTTTGATATTATTCTTGGCATGGACTGGCTTCATAGTTGTTATGCTTGTATGGATTCCGTAGTAGGGTTGTGAGATTTTGTTTCCCTAATGAGGTAGAGCTGGTCTGGGAGGGGTACAACTCGAGTCGTCCTAATCCCTTGATTTCGAACCTTAAGGCCAATAAAATGATGTCCAAGGGGTTATTGTGTCATCTTGTGAGTGTTAATGATTTAGATCATGACATTCCTTCCATAGACTCAGTGCCTGTAGTGAATGAGTTCCAAGATGTATTTCCTGATGATTTGCCTGGAGTCCCTCCCCCTCGAGAGATTGACTTTGGTATCGACTTAGAACCCGATACTAAACCAATTTCAATTCCTCCTTACAGAATGGCTCCAGCTGAACTCAAAGAGTTGAAGCTGCAGTTAAAAGATCTCACTGATAAGGGTTTCATTCAGCCGAGCATATCCCCTTGGGGCGCTCCAGTGTTGTTTGTGAAAAAGAAGGATGGAACCCTTAGAATGTGTATCGATTATCGGCAGCTCAACAAAGTCACTATAAAGAATAAGTATCCACTTCCCAGAATAGATGATTTGTTCGATCAGCTCCAAGGGTCTAGTTTCTTCTCTAAGATTGATCTTCGTTCAGGGTATCATCAGCTTAGGGTTAGGGATGGAGATATCCCAAAGACAGCCTTTCGTACCCGTTATGGTCATTATGAGTTCTTAGTCATGTCATTTGGTCTCACTAATGCACCAGCTGCATTTATGGACCTCATGAACCGAGTCTTCCGTGAATACCTTGATTCTTTCGTCATAGTATTCATTGATGACATCCTCATCTACTCTAGGACCAAGGAAGAGCATGAACAACATTTGAGACTAACCTTGCAGGTACTTAGACAACATCAGTTGTATGCCAAATTCAGCAAGTGTGAATTCTGGCTTAGATCAGTGACCTTCCTGGGTCATGTTGTGTCCGATCAGGGTGGAGGTGGACCCCAGGAAGACTGAGGCTGTGAAGAACTGGCCAAAACCTCTTACTCCCACTGATATCCGTAGCTTTCTGGGATTGGCTGGTTACTACCGCAGGTTCGTGGAGGGTTTTTCTTCCATTGCTGCCCCACTGACAGCTTTGACTAAGAAGAAGGCCAAGTTCGAGTGACGGAGACTTGTGAGAAGAGTTTCCAGGAGCTCAAGGACAGACTCACTTCAGCCCCGGTGCTTACTTTGCCTAAGTGTGGTGAGAATTACACTGTTTATTGTGATGCATCTAGGGTTGGTTTGGGTTGTGTTCTTATGCAGGTTGGTAAGGTGATAGCTTATGCGTCCAGACAGCTCAAGGTTCATGAGAAGAATTATCCCACTCATGACCTGGAGTTGGCAGCTGTGGTGTTTGCACTGAAGCTGTGGAGGCACTACTTGTATGGAGTGCATGTGGATGTGTTCACAGACCACAAGAGTCTCCAGTACGTGTTCACGAGCAGAGGAGTTGAATCTACGTCAGCGGAGATGGTTGGAGCTGTTGAAGGACTATGACATGAATGTTCACTACCATCCAGGTAAGGCTAATGTTGTAGCTGATGCTTTGAGCAGGATGAGCATGGGAAGTACAGCCCACGTTGAGGATGAGAAGAAGGAGTTGGTGAAAGATGTACACAGACTGGGTGTGCGATTGGTTGACTCTACTAGTGGGGGTGTTTCAGTTCATCCTAGTTCTGAATCATCCTTGGTAGTTGAAGTCAAGCAGGGTCAGCATCTCGATCTTGTGTTGATGGAGCTGAAGGACTCAGTGTTGATAAAGATGAATGAGTCTTTTGCTTTGGGAGGTGACGATACTTAGGTACCAGGAAAGGCTGTGTGTACCAGATGTGGATGATTTGCGGACCAGGATTGTTGCAGAGGCCCATGGTTCCAGATATTCCATACATCCAGGTTCCACCAAGATGTATCATGACTTAAGCAGATTTATTGGTGGGATGCATGAAGAAGGACATTGCAAATATGTGCGAGTGTCCTAATTGTCAGCAGTGAAGCAGAACATTTAAGCATGCGGACTTACTCTGATATTGAGTCCGACTGGGAAGTGGGAGGGCTATTAATATGCTTCGTGGTGGTCTTCGAGGACTAGGAGACAACATGACTCCATATGGGTTATTTGGAAAAGAGACTAAGTTGCCCACTTATCCCTGTGAAGTCTACTTACAAAGCCGACGATTATGCGAGACTCTACATTGATGAGATTGAGTAGATGCATGGATCCTTTTCTACATCTCACATAGAGGAGGTCAGTTCACTTCACATTTCTGTAAATCCTTCCAGAAGAGCTTAGGCACGCAGGGTAAAGCTTTAGTACTGCCTTTCATCCTCAGACTGATGGGCAGGTAGAGCGCACCCATTGAGACATTGGAGGACATGTTAGAGCGTGGTTGATTGACTTCAGGTAGCTGATGACCATCTGCCTTTGATAGAGTTCTTATTATAAAATAGCTATCACTCAACATTGTGGATGGCACCGTTGAGGCATTGTAGTAGGAGGTGTAGACTCCATTGGGTGGTTCGAGTTGGAGAGTCATCCATTTTGGGTCCAGAGATCATTCATGAGGCCTTAGAGAAGGTCAGGTGATTAGGGACAGGTTGGCTACTGCTTACAGTCGGCAGAAGTCATATGCAATAACAGAAAATGGCCCTTAGAGTTTGATGTTGGTGACCAGGTCTATTTGAAGATATCACCTATGAAGGGGTGATGAGGTTTGGCAGGAAGGGAAGTTGGTCCGAGTATGTTGGGCCATATGAGATCCTACAACGTGTGTGAGAGTGGCCTATGAGTTGGCATTGCCTGCGGAAGCTAGCTTCTGTCCATCCAGTCTTTCATGTATCCATGTTAAAGAAGTGCCTAGGTGATCCAGCATCGATTCTACCTGTGGAAGGTTTGGGGGTCGATGAAGACTTGTCCTACGAGGAGGTACCTGTTGAGATCTAGACAGACAGGTCAAGCGCTGAGGAACAAGGAGATTGCCACAGTGAAGGTATTTGGAGGAATCATCTTGTTGAGGGTGCTACGGGAGGCTGAGGCCGATATGAGATCCCGCTACCCTCATCTTTTCAGCTCTTGAGGTTAGACTTCCTACTCTTAAGTCTAAGTTTCCTTTATCTCTCCATTCTTTGTTGCTATTGCTTGTTGTGATAGTAATTATGTTATGATCTGACTGCATTGTGCTAGATTTAGTAGTGTCATTCGGGACGAATGTTCCTAAGGGGGATAATGTAACAACCCTAAAAATGGATATGATAAGTAATGCTTAATGTGTCTAGAATGCCTACGATTAGACCGGGTTCACACGGATTGATGCGCGTAGAACCAGACCTCTGAACCCTTGCTACAGCCAAGCCAACTAACTTGGGGAGTTAGTTGAGCTAGGAAAGGTTGGGTCCAGCCATGTAGGGCTCTCGAATACGAAGATTTACTCGAAGGAGTCTTTACCGGACTTAAAAAGGGAAAATCTTAGGTTTGGAGGGTCTAGGGGTAAAATGGTTTTTCCAGGCTAAGGTAGTATCGTAATTACCCTAAATATATAATTAATTATTTAATTAATAAGGTGGAGGGCATTTTGGGGAGAGAGGGCCGAAAATTGGCTCTTAGAGTGAAGTCTTGCTCCACCCGGGTTCGAACCTAGGTGGAAGCATGATTTAAATTGTTTTATTTAAGTTGTAAATTAATGTAATTAATTAATATTTATTATTTATTGCTGATTTAAAATAAAAGGGAAATCAGATTTTTATCATTTAATAAAAACCTTATTTGACTAAGTCCTAAACTAGACTCCTAAGCCTAAGAAAACTCTCCTCTCTCACGCTCATCTCTCTCTCACGTCTCTATCATTCTCTTATTCACGTTCTCTCTGCCAAATAACGTACAATAACAGAAGATAAACCAAAGTTCTTCACACTTGAAGAACTCACAACGAAAATAAAATCAAACGCTAAGCAAAATACGTTAGGCAAAGGGAGGTTTTCCGTTGAAAGTTTGGTGTTGAAACTTGGTTTTGGACGTGAGTGTTGGAGAAGGTTTGGGCAGCAAATTCAAGGTTTGAACGTCATAAAAGGTATGGGTTTTCTTACTCTTGGTCCCTTTCCCAAAAGACCCCTTAAGGTTCAGTATATTCTAATCCGAAAACTACGATTGTTCCCCGTTGCATGTCCCTGTCACTAACTCCCATTGATTCGTAGGTTGGGTATGATTGCTGGTAGATATTAGGCGTGTAATGTGTTTTCGTGATGAATATGTTCATGAATGTATGTTTGAAATCGTATGAATGACAACCCATGTTTTCCGAACTATGTGTATGTGTGTGCAAAATGTGAACTGTGGCCTATAGCCCTCGGGTTAAGGCTCAAAAAAATGATGTATTATGGTTGTATTTTTACGTGCACAAACTTAGGTAAATCCTGATGTTCATGTGAAATGTTATGTGGCTGAATTGAGTGAGAAACTCTTGGCTAAACGAATCCATGAAAATGCACCTAAAACGTTATAAATGAACCATGAAATTCCCCTAAGAACTAATGTGTAACTTGATGAAAAAGATGCTGAAAAATTACAAAATTTCCAGCCATAAGTTGATGAATTTCGGTCAAGTTAAAATGGTTTAAAATGTTATGAAAAATGAAGAAAAATCAATGAGGTCACTGAGGGTCGAACCCGTGACCTCACCATGTTAAAAACATGAAATTAAGTGAGTTAAAAGTATTGTGGTGAGGGGGATTCGAACCATAGTATTGGCTGGAAAATGTAACTTTAAAAAATAAGAAATGAGAGGAGTGGGATTCGAAAGCACCACCTCTCAATCAGATTTAAGGAAGAGTAAAAGAAAAATAAAAGGGTTGAGTCGTGTCGGAATCAAACCCACTACCTCTAGGCTGGTTAAGAGAAATTAAAGAGAACAATAAAGTGAGGCTGTGGGGATTCGATCCCGCACCCTCATGGTCAACTAGAAAAAGTCAAGGAAAAAGGAATTTAAATAAAAAGGGGTTGTCGGGGTTCGATTCCATAACCCCTCGGCTAAAAAGAAGAATATCTAAAGAAAAGAAATTAAACGGTAATGAAGGTGTTGGGGATCGACCTTGGGTCCCCAAGCCGTGTGGATTTAAACCAAAATTAATAAAAATGTAAGTGTGGTCCAAGGGATTCGAAACCGGGTTCCCTTGCCCAAATTCCGTATTGATACATAAGTCATACGTGAATTAAATGTTCAAGAATAATGCCGCCTACTTAGATCAAAATCGAGATCTTGGCATACATACAAGATGCATAAGTCTTGTACCACATAATCTTAGGAAGATATGAATCACTTAAACGAACTATGAATGAAGCCTCATGGCTTGTATGTATAGACCCATAAGTCTAGCATACGTTTAAAAATAAGTGAACCTAAGATGTATGTAACGAAATGATGTAACCCTAGAAGGGTTAAGTAAGAGTGTAAAACACACTAAATGGCCAAGTGCATTGGCATACGATGAAATGAATAATATGTGATAAAATGATGAAACCCTAGAAAGGTTAAGTAAGAGTGTGAAACACACAAATGGCCAAGTGCATTGGCATATGATGAAATAAACATTCACGTAAAATAGGGTGAGTAAATATGAAGAGCAAATGTGCTAAAGTTAATGAATGTGGTGACAACATGATAAGAGGCTAATGTGAAAGATGAGAGCAATCTCAAATGAGCCTAAGTAAATGTTACCAAACGTACTCACCTGTGAGAGTGTAAAGTTAATGAACAGACCAGTCTCTATGAACACTCTAATGAAAGTATTGAGAATAATGTATACTTAATACTAATGATGAGATGAGAAATTATGTATTGAGTTATGATGTCCTCATACTAGAAGCCAGCTTCCATGACGTATGAGTTGAATGAAATGGAACTTTATACTGAGCACCGATAGACTAGCTATGAGCGGTGATGCCTTCTTTCGGGAAGGGGGGAGGTTCACGGAACTCTCATGAGATGAGAGTGTCCGGCATGCCGGGTATGGGTTTCCTTATATCTCCTAGTCTTCGAACCTATACTTCCAATATAGGGATCTGGTGGGTCAATTCTCATGTACGCTAGCATGTTTTGGGTCACTTTGGCCGGTGATTCCACCTCTTTTCGGTGTGGGGGAGACACTTGATTTCATGATGCTCACATGATCTATGTTGGTTAAAGTTAAAGTTCCCAATGAATGAATAAGGCCAGCCTCAAATTGATACACATAATAAAATGAACGATACCAAAGGTGTTAGGATAGGATAATCAAGAGGTGAGCTAGACTCAAGTAATAACACTAGGTTATTCTTGATCATTGCACAGCAAACCCGATGAGAGTCTTAAACTATATCCTAGGTATAGCTGGTGTTTACACTAGCTTATGAATGAATGAAATGAAGTACGTATGAATGAATGAAGTAGACTCTGTGTTTGCTAAAGAAGGCTCCCTAGTTGAGGTCCTATATTTTGAGCCCTCATTTTGGGAAGTCTTAATGTTAAGTCCATGATTCCAAGGTCTCATGGCATATGAATGAACGATATGAAGATGTTATGTTCTATATGCAATATGTTATGTGCTATATGTAAGATGTTATGTGATGTGTGCAATATGATACGTATGATGATGTATGTTACTCTCATGGCATGACTTTCCTAATCCAAATTTGGCAAGTCCACTGACTTTCCAAATCCAAATTTGGCAGGTCCACTAACTTTCCTAATCCAAATTTGGCAAGTCCACTGACTTGACTTTCCATAATTCATGTTGTTAGGAAAGAGCCATTCTTACTCATGAAAGTCCTTGGTGTATGATTGCATATACCCATACTTAGTACAAGTATGTACTAATCCCATACAACTCTATATTTTTAGGTGCAGGCACAGGTGGACACTAGACCTTACAGGTTGACGTTGCAGCTATCCGGACGTGGAGCTTTCATCCGGACTTGGTAGGCCCTCATGCTTTCGGGGATGTATACCGTTATTATCTAGCTTAGATGTAGGCTTTAGCTAGTGGACCATATTCCACTAGTGTTTCTTTCCACTTTCATTTCAGACTTTGTATTGGTGCCGTTTTGGCAAAAATATGTTTAATGCAATTATGAACTGTTTCTTTCATTTGATTACCTCTATATTAGATGGTTGATTTGTGAACGCCTATGATGTTAAGTTTAAAATGTTTTGCATGAAATAAGAAAACAAAAAGTTCAAATTTTCTGCTAAAATTAACCTAGAAGAAGTAAGAATGACGAATGTAGGCTTGACTGCGACCTCTGAGAGGTCAACAACGTCGGTCTCGTTTGGAGTCTAGATTTCGGTCGTGACATCATCCTCGGGAAAATGAGGACCTACCACTTGGATGATAAGAATATCGAAGTCTTCTTATCAATCGCCTCGAATCAACCCTCAACGACCGGAACCTAAAATGTTTGGGAAAAAGGGAGAAAATGGGGTTAGTATGCCACATGTACTAAGTATGAGACCACAGGCACAAATACCAACAAATTATGCTAAAGAGGTACATTTAATGCCATCATGTCATTTAAACCAATTCTTTGAACATACTAAACAAGTTAATTATATCATATGCATATCATCATACTTAAACCCATAATCTCGTATAACTCTACCATTAATTAATAACATCACAAACATGAATAAGAGTAAATCATGTAAATAGCAAAGCAAACCGACCAACTATAATCCTTATGAAGCCACAAGTTCAATGACCAAGCAAAGCCCCATAACCCTACTTAATCAAGTAACCTACTAAAGATCATAATTAGCAATTCACTTCACATAGCATAGTCTTCAATCTCCTATGATGTTCCTTCTTTAACAATGATAACTAATTTCATATTCATAAGCATCTTATTCAACATATAAAGTCATTTACATTATATCATCATTTATATACATAATATTAACTTCTCAAAGTTTATTTCAAGGCAAACTAGTGCAAGGCATAGGTAGAGTCACATACCCGTACCTAAGCTAAAGTCAAACCCCTCAATTCACTTTAATTAGTTATACTTCATTCATGCATTTTAGTTTAGGGAACACTTGCCTTAACCGACATAGACCACATGAGCTAATGTGGAATCCGGTGTCATGAAAACCCTACACCGAAAGAAGGTGGTCTACTTGCCAAAGTAGTACCTAAGACATGTACATAGCAACTACGTGGATCCACTAACTAGTATTCCTATGGGGGCAACATAGTTCAAGAACTAGGACATATAGTTTGGGACCCTCTTTATGCTAAATGCATTATGATCTCCAATCTCAAGAGTACGTTAGTGATACTACTCTCCCTGAGTGGAAGAGGTCACTACTCATCTAGTTCAATCGGTGCTAAGCTAAGTCCCTTTATTGAAATGTATTTAAGCTTTATTAAACATCATAACTTAGTTTAGGTCATAGGGTCTATCCCTTGTATATTCATCATCATAGCTCAATATGAATTGCATGAGTAATAGTCCTTTCATCACAATTCATATAAGTGAGGTCAACCCTTTGCATATCACATCATAATAGGGTACATAATTACACATTATCATCCTTATAGCATGTACATCCTAAGCAACCTCACAACGAAAGCATAAGACAGTTTAATTCAATCATCATACCATCCTATCACCCTAAACATGGTATACTCCCACACAACATCACGACTTGATCATAATTAACTACAATTGAAGTAAGGAATAGGATAGTCAAAGCTTACCACCACTCCTCCATAGTTCATCATAAGGGCCTTACATCAACCCATAACTCAACCCAATTTGGGTCATCACACCAATGTAATCCAATAATAAACATGATAATGAATTTAGAAGAATCACTACACCATAATTCAATACTAAATCAAAACTTGAAAACATGATATCTAAGTCTATCTTCTTAACCTAGATAATACTCAAGAACTAGCATGAAAGACTACAATTCATCACTATAGATTCATGATCAATGTAATGACAACAATTAAGTATGATATAACCAATAGTAAAGTCAATTGATTCAAACCCAAAATATTCATATCAAGATCAAACCTAGGGTTAAGGGTCATAATCTACAATCTAGACCAAATCATCTCAATTCATCCCAATTAAATTACATTAAATGTTAATCTACTCATTGAATCCTAAAAAAAGTATAAACTCCTCATTTCATAACATCAATTTCGTAATTGAATGAAACTCATATGAAAACTCAACTTTTGGAAAACCTTTGAAAAAGCCCTTTGAGGAAAAAGTCTCAAAGGTGAATTAGATCTCATACCTTAATGTTTTTATAACAATTTGATTATGAATTCGTCCCTTTCTATCCCCCAAAGCCCTTCATTAACTAAGTATTCAATGGTGTCTTCCAATAGAGAGAGAAAGTAGAGAGAAGGAGGAGAGTTTGTTTTGTGAGTTGTGTTTAGACTAATAAGGGTTGGGGTATTAATATGAGGGGTTAAATTATTTAATTAGACTTCCTAATACCCCAACTAACCACCAAAACACTTAACCAATTTAAATGAGATCGTTTTAAAATTTGGCAGAAAGTTGGGTCCTCACAGACGAGACCTCGATCACGGTCCGTCTGTGAGTCGACGTCCCGTCGTTCCCCCTCCGTCGGCTAGGAAAATACCTATAAGGTGAAGACTCCTTGAAATTATCTAAGTGTGGGACGACGGTGTCATCGACGCCCCGTCGATCCACACACGCCCCGTCAACCCCTCCGTCAATGCACACTGCTAGGCAGTGTTGCATCCAAACTACAAAGGTCCTGCTCAAGGGACCTTGGTTGGTCCTTGGGGAGTCGTACCCGGACGTTTCGACTATGAAACATCTCTAACACGCGTTACACGTATCTTTACCTGATTTTGATCAATTCCAACTAATAAAAGCTAGTCAAATGGCAAGGCATTCTAGCACTCTTATGAACCAACTTTCCAAACGTCATGGACGTTCTTGATTATTTTGATTCTTAAACATCTTAAATAGCCTATATACATCTAAATAAACTTAGAAACAGTGTTTAGACTTCATTTAACCCTAGGTTAAGCTTTACAACATGCCTTGGGATTTCGAAATGTTACAGTTAGTTTCATTAATTCACATGTTATTAGTCTAAATTGATATATATAATGAAAAACATGCATATGATGTGAAGATATATGAAGTTTTGACATTACTTATGATCCTTTGTTTGGTTTATTTGATTATGTGGTATTATGGGACTTCACATAGGCATTGCACTTATAGGCGTGGGAAGGGGTTGTGAGTAAGGGTCTTATATGTTAAGATGATTAAGAACTCTTGTACACGAATTGTTATTAAAATTATATGTCGGAGTTATTCATGCCTATATGATCTTAATGTGATGCTATTCATGTTGGTATGACTTATGTTGATAATATCCATGTTGACTTGACTTTGTGGTAATGTTGGTCTTCTGTTGAATATGGAATTGTCTTAAGTAATGTTATGTCTATTGGCATGTACATGTTCTTAATTGTGCATAAAGGATTTTCAAAGAGACTTAGCATGGTTTTGACCAAATGTCCTATTAAGTATGATTAATGTTTTATGTGAATATGTTTTCATACTTAGTACATGTTGTTATACTAACCCATATTCTTTCCTTTTCTCCGAAACAATGTAGGTTCGGGCCTTTGAGATTTCAACGTCGCTCTGCAAGAAGACTTGGACTTTCCCCATGTTTTGGTAGGTCCTCTAGTTTGATCATGGTGCCACGTATTCTACCCTAGTAGTCTTACTATAGTCTAAAGACATTCATTTCCTTACTATTGTTGAAGATATTGTTGTAACCCCTATGTGGCAATTATGAATTCGTATAAGGTCTATGCCCGAATGTTCTATTTTGTTTTATATGTTTCAATGTGAGATAATGTATTAGACTAAATTCATATGTATTGGTTATGTTGTCCAAACGAGAATCCTAAGTAAGTTTCCTATGCAAGGAGTCTAAACAAACTCCATATATGATATGTGAGAGGTCTATGTTCACCTCCATACATAAAATGTTTTCATTTTACGCATTTATAACCTATGATATGTTCTGACAAATGCTAAGAGGCTTGTCCAAGTCCTCTTCGAGGACGACGATGCCGGTTACGTCTGGGGGGTGCTCCCTGGTCGTGACATAAACCTCATTAAACTAACCTAACACCCAATATTTCCCAAACCCAATTCTCTCAAATTTCTCTCTATTTTCTCTCTCTATTGCAAGTTTCCATTGAAGATCAACTTAAAGCTTGATTAGGTCATGAAGACTACATCTTTTCTCCATTAAACTTCAAGGAATCCTAAGGTATGGAAGCTATTCACTCTTGGGATCTCTTTCCCCAAGAGGCTCTTAAAAAGTTGATTTCTAAAGTTGATAAAATCATAGGTTTCATTTCAATTCCTAAATTGATCTTTTAAATTGATTTGATGTTGGTTTCCTTAGACTAGTATTGATAGATTATTATTGTTTATAAGTTAGTTGTTGTAGTGTTTGGTATTTGACCTAACACTATGGAATAAATCATGATTGAACCCTTTTGCCTAACCCTAGGTTAGGAATTGAGGTTGAATTGATTAGTGATGATACAATTGACTTAGTTCTTGTATATATTACTATTATATGATGTTATTAAGGTTATTTATGGATGTATATGATTGGATTGATGGAAAGATCTTTAAGAAGGCTTATAAAGGTGAATTGGTAAGACATTGTGATTTTGAGTTCCTTACATCAATGATGATGGTTTATACTTGATAATGATATTCAATTGAAGTATTATATGTGAGTAGATTAGGAAGATGATGATATGATGATTATGATGAAATGTCTTGACTATGTGAATTGTGAGATCATGATTAAAGGTATGATGTGTGAATCACTTATGTGCCTTACTATGATATTATTATGATGTGTTTATCTCACAAATGAAGGGTTATAATGAAAGTACATTCTCATGCAATACCTAATGAGATAATCTCGTGTTATATAAGGGGGTTAGACTCCTATGGCCTATATTAAGTTATGATGATTAAGAATGACTTAAAGACATTTCAAAAAAAGAGACTTTAGCTTAGCACCGAGTGAACTAGTTATGAGAGGTGTCCCTTCCCAATGTGGGAAGTTAGGTTCACAATGTGTCACGACTGGAATCTAGACCCCAGACGAGACCAGCGTCGTTGAACTCTCAGAGGTCGCAGACAAGCCTACTTACGTCATTCTAACTTCATCTAGATTAATTTTAGCGGAAAATTTGAAACTATTTGTTTATTATCATGCATAAAGGTCATTCTACTTACATTCATAATGTTCACAATCAACCATCTAACATTAAGATTATCAACTGAACGAAATAGTTCAATACTGCATTAAATGTATAATTACCAAAATGGCACCAATACAATGTCTGAAATAAAAACGGAAAGAAACACTAGTAAAACATACTCCACTAGCTAAAGCCTACATCTAAGCTAGATAGTAACGGTAGACATCCTCGAAAGCATGAGGGCCTACCAAGTACGGATGAAAGCTCCACGTCCGGATAGCTGCAACGTCAACCTGTAAGCTCTAGCGTCCACCTGTGCCTGCACCTAAAAATATAGAGTTGTATGGGATTAGTACACACTTGTACTAAGTATGGGTATATGCAAGCACACACCAAGGACATGCATGAGTAAGAATAGCTCTTTCCTAACAACATGATTATTGAAAGTCAAGTCAGTGGACTTGCCAAATTGGGATTAAAAAAGTTAGTGAGCTTTCCAAATTTGGATTAGGAAAGTCATGCCATAAGAGTGACATGCATCATCATACTTATCATATTGCACACAGCACATAACATCTTACACATAGCACATATCATATTGCATATAGCACATAACATCTTTCATATCATTCATTCATATGCCATGAGACCTTGGAATCAAGGACTTGACATTAAGACTTCCCAAAATGAGGGATCAACATATGGGACTTAAACTAGGGAGTATTCATTAGCAAACACAGAGTCTGCTTCATTCATTCATACGTACTTCATTTCATTTCGTTCATAGGCTAGTGTGAACACCAGCTATACCTAGGATGTAGCTTAAGACTTTCATCGGGTTGGATGTGTAATGACCAAGAATGACCTAATGTCATTGCTTGAGTCTAACTCACCTCTTGATCATCCTATCCTAACACCTTTGGTATCATTCATTTCATTGTGTGCATCATTTGAGGCTGGCCTCATTCATTTATTGGGAACTTTAACTTTAATCGACATAGATCATGTGAGCATCATGAAATCCAGTGTCTCCCCCACACCGAAAAGAGATGGAATCACCGGCCAAAGTGACCCAAAACATGCTAGCGTACATGGGAATTCAACCCCGCCAGATCCCTATATTAGCAGTATAGGTTCGAAGACTAGGAGATATAAGGAGACCCATACCCGACATGTCGGACAGTCTCATCTCATGAGAGTTACGTGAACCTCCGCCCTTCCCGAAAAAAGGCATCACCGCTCATAGCTAGTCTATTGGTGCTCAGTATAAAGTTCCATTTCATTCAACTCATACGTCATGGAAGTTGGCTTCTAGTATGAGGACATCATAGCTCATTAGATGATTTCTCATCTAATCATTAGTATTAAGTATACATTATTCTCAGTACTTTCACTAGAGTGTTCATAGAGACTGGTCTCTTCATTAACTTTACACTCTCATAGGTGAGTACGTTTTGGTAACATTTACTTAGGTTCATTTAAGATTGCTCTCATCTTTCACATTAGCCTCTTATCGTGTTGTCGCCACATTCATTAACATTAGCACATTTGCTCTTCATAATTACTCACCCCTTTTTACGTGAATGTTCATTTCATCATATGCCAATGCACTTGGCCATTTGTGTGTTTCACACTCTTACTTAACCCTTCTAGGGTTTCATCATTTCATTACATATTATTCATTTCATTATATGTCAATGCACTTGGACATTTAGTGTATTTTACACTCGTACTTAACCCTTCTAGGTTTACATCATTTTATTACATACATCTTAGGTTCACTTACTTTTTAAACGTATGCTAGACTTATGGGTCTATACATACAAGCCATGAGGCTTCATTCATAGTTTTTTTAAGTGATTCATATCTTCCTAAGATTATGTGGTACAAGACTTATGCATCTTGTAAGTATATCGAAGTGTCAATTTAATTCTTATAGACCATTCATTAATTATTTAAATCATGTGAGACTTATGTGTCAATATGGAATTTGGGCAAGGGAACCCGGTTTCGAATCCCTTGAACAACACTTAGCCATTTTCCTTAAATTTCAATTTTTGTGTCCCTTGGCTTGGGGATCCAGGTTCGATCCCCAATGCCCACATTATTTTTCCCTTCCTTTTTCTTCTCTTTTAAATTTGTTGCAGCTTACTGAGGGGCGTGGGATCGATTCCCCACGACCCCATAATTTTTAATGAATTTTCTTTACCTTATCCTATGCTTCCATTGTCGCTACTGACCAAGGGGTTGTGGGATCGATCCCCCACAGCCCCTTTTTTTTCTTTAATTTACTGCAGTCGTTGATGGGCGTGGGATCGTTTCCCCATGACCCCTCTTTTTTTTTAATTAATTTTCTACATTCGCTGAGGGCGTGGGATCGATTCCCCACGACCCCATATATATATATTAATTTTTTTTAATATTAAGCTGGGATCTTCCGTGTCGTTGGATCGAAACCCCACAACAGAATTTTATTTTATTCCCTTTTCCCTTGCGAATTTCGCTGACCCCAGCCCCAGTTCGAGCCCCCCCTAACACATCCCTTTTTTGTTTATTTATTAGGGTAAGCCTTAGTGAGGTCCTGGGTTCGATCCCTGCAGACCTCACTTATTTTTATTTTTATTTTTGACACCCAAAATTTCCAGAATCCTTCTACAGCCTATTTCCAGAATCTGGAAATTTATTCCACGATTTTTCTGTAGCATTTTATAGATCTTTTGAGCATTTTTTTCTGAGTTGTTGTTAGGGTTCTTAAGACAAGTTAGAGGAATGATTTGATCATTTGTTTTAACTAAAATTGATAGCATTTCAACCATGTGAATATCACAATTTAGGAGCATCCAATTACACATAAAACACGAGTAATTCTATGGTACTAGCATGCTAAAACATAGACTCAAAGTCATAATAACAACCTTACACACATACATTCATGTCTACATTCATATTTTTGAAAGATACAAAAACATAAGCACATAATCATGAATACATACTCGAAACGAGATCATCACCTCACACGCATTGTCCCTAAATTCTACCAGCAAACATACCAACCAAAGATCATTGGGAGCTAGTGACAGGGAACATGTAATGGGGAACAACCTTAGTTTTCGGAATAGATTCATCTGAAACTTAAGGGTATCTTGGGAAAGGGACCAAGAGTAAGAAAACCCATACCTTTTATGACGTTCAAACCTCGACTTTCTACCCAAAGAACTCCTCCAAACACACGTCCAACACCGAAAGTTCAACACCAAACTCGACGGACAACCTTCTCTTTGCCTACGTGATTGATTTCGTTTTTTGTTTTTATCTTTCGTGGTGAGTTCTTCAAGTGGGAAGAACTTGGTTTATCTTTCTGTTCTTGAGTTATTTTGGCAGAGAGAACATGAAAGAGAAGAGAGAATGATCGTGAATTTTGAGGAGATAGACGTGAGAGAGTGAGAGTTTTATTAGGCTTAGGAGTCTAGTTTAGGACTTAGTCAAATAAGGTTCTATTAAATGATAAAAATCTAATTTCCCTTTTATTTTAAATCAGCTAATAAATAATAAATATTAATTAATTACATTAATTTACCAACTTAAATTAAAAACAAATTTAATTCATTGCTTCCACCTAGGTTCGAACCCGGGTGGAGCAAGACTTCACTCTAAGAGCCAATTTTTGGCCCTCTCTCCCCAAAATGCCCCTACACTTTATTAATTAAATAATTAATTATATATTTAGGGTGATTACGATACTACCCTTAGCCTGGAAAAAGACCATTTTACCCCTAGACCCTCCAAACCTAAGATTTTCCCTTTTTAAGTCTGATAAAGACTCATTCGAGTAAATCTGCGTATTCGAGAGCCCTACATGGCTGGACCCAACCTTTACTAGCTCAAATAACTCCCCAAGTTAGTTGGCTTGGCTATAGCAAGGGTTTAGAGGTCTGGTTCTAAGCGCATCAATCCGTGTGAACCCGGTCGAATCATAGGCATTCTAGATACATTAAGCATTACTTATCATATACATTTTTAGGGTTGTTACACAATGGTTCTCATGATATGGAGATTACAATGCAATTGTGCATAAATAGGGTCTCTAGTATGTCTCCTAGTTCCTTAACTATGTTGTCTCCATAGGAATATTAGCTAGTGGATCCATCTAGAATGCTATGTTCATGTTTTGTTTCCTACCTTGGCAAGTAGAGCACCTTCTTTCGGTGTAGGGATTCATAACACCGGATTCCATGTTTAGATCACATGGTCTATCTCTGTTAAGGATATTGATCTCGAAAGTAAATTTAAATTAATAAAGTGAACACTAACTAGGGTGATTTAAGGGGTTTTACTTAGTATAGGTGGGGATATGGGACTATAATTATACATGGAAGAAGTGGACCTTGAGGGGAGTCATAGGAGGTTGTTCTTATGTACTTATGATATGAATGAAATGTATATGATGAATTACATGTTGGTGATCCTATATGATGTTAGTTTCATTGTTGAACATGCTATTCGTCTAAATTGATGTATATAATTATGAATATGCATTAAATGAAGACATATGAAATGTTGACTTTGCTTAGGATCCTTTGTTTTGTTTTACTTGATCATGTGGGTTATGGGCCTTCACATAAGCATTGCACTTGTTGATATGCTCAAATTATACCTCCCTAAAGAAGTATAAGTGGTCGTATCAAGTAAAGAACCCAACAAGTAGGTTGGGGTCGATCGCACGAGGAAAATAATTTAGACTTAACTTCAATGTACAATTACGTCTATTTAGTCAAGTCCTTTCCGAAAATAGGTAATTAAAGAGGGGTTTTTGTGAAACAAAAATGTTTACTTATTTCTAAGTAAAACAAGTAGCAAGAGTGAAACTTTAGTGTTTATCAAGTTTTGAGGGAAACTAGGGTGTAAGTGTTCCTTATAGGTTCATAACGCGGTAATCCTAGCTATAACAATTCTTTCCTAGTGTTTTGCATGTAAAGTGGTAAGTTAGGTATCTCTAAGTCCATGGTTTGGCATTTAGACAATTTCACCCCGTACCTTGGTCTGCCTACGTATGTCTAAGTTACAAACCCTTACCTTTAGTTCATATTAAGCATCATATTTGATGTATGGCTTAGTTATTACTTCACAAAAATTGAAACTAGTCTATTAGATAGTATCCCACTAAATCTATGTTGATAATTATTTTCCTATTAACTACCCCTTTGGTCCGGCAAGTAGAAATAAGGAGAGTTCTAACGCGTGCACTCGTTAAAAGGACTTCTAAACGAAAGAATTATCAATGCATGCAAGAACCTACTTGAGAAATATTATTTAGCTAGTTGTACTTTGTTAATCACCCATGTTTCCCACAACCCTAGTTGTGGATTTAGTTACTCATGCTTAGAAGAACACAATGCATATTTGATAAACAAGAAATCATGAACTTACTTTGACAAGTTTGAAGAAAATCCATAAATTCAACTTGAAACAACAAAAATCACTTAAAAACCGATTCGGGAAACTTTAATTATTGCCCAAGTTGCAAAAAAAATCTCCAAGAATAAAACTATGAAAATACTAAAAGAATCCAACCCCAAAAACGAGGTTTTACACCCTATTTATAAAAACATTGTCCTAAAATAAAAGGAAAACAAATAAGGAAAGTTTGTCCAAAAACGTGGCTTCAATCAATGACCCCCACTGAGTCGTACAAATGACGCACCGTCGACTGTCTCGGTAAGTCTAGACATAGCATTTTACTCTAGCCTTTACTTTTCAACTTCTCTGATCCAATCGACGGACCAACAACACGGTCTGTCGATTCACAAACGCTCCATCGATGCTTTTCGTCGTTCCATACTTAGCTTTTCTTCAACATCGAGTACTGGGACATTCTCTTATCAGATCGACGTTTCAACAGGACGGTCCGTCGATTGATCGACGGACCGTCGATCCTTCCGTAGCCCAACACTTGGTCAGAATTCCCTGAGTTGCTTCTAGATGCCTGAACCTCCAATCGACAGTCACCACCTACGGTGCGTCGATGGAACGACGGACCGTCGATGGCCTTTGTTGGTCACTTTCTGCACTAAATCTCCACATCCTTCTGCGTTCTAGTTTTGGACAACTTTCCTGCAAAACAAAGATAAAAACATATTAAAATTACTACAAAAAGGATCTAGACACACAACAATCTTAAGGAAAAAGTATTGAAAGTACCGTGAAAGCACGGTAAATCAACACCCTCAACTTAAATTCGTTGTTTTTCCTCAAGCGACGCACTATGACTCAATACAACACTTTGTACACAAGTATCCTCTTTTAAGATTTCGCAATCACATTGCTATCAATCCCAACTTTCTTGTTTCTTCAGTTCATGTTTCTACTCTTAGGCTTGATAGGCTTACTCATGTGGATCAGACCATGACACAGACTCACCACGCGCCGACACCTCAACTCTTTTATCTCTCGCCAAGGTACCAACTTTTCGATATTGCAACTAGTTCCCTAACTTCAAAAAAATATCCTCTTTTTTCGCACATTAATTTCAACTTTGAGTATCACGATCACTATTCAACACTCATGCTCAAAACAACTTCACACCTAGTTGGTACTTGTCGCCATAGGCTTGCCCTTATTTTCATTTCTTAAGTTCACCACATTAGACTCTTAGGATCACGATAGGACTTTAATGGCTTGTAAGTAGGCTCAAGGTCAGGTATGGTACATATGGGTACATTTTAGCGACTTTTTCCCCTCCTTGATATTACGGCTAAGCGTCCTACCTCTTTCATCATCTATTATGCCCTACTTTTTCTTTTCTTGTAATATTTGCCTTGTTTTCTCCTTTCTTTCTCTTTTGTGGAAGTGACTCTTACTTCTTTTTCTCCAAAACTCTTTTTCTCTCTTTTTTTTTCTTTTTCTCATTGCTTAATCTCTTTCTTTCTTTTTCTTTCTTTACTCAATTGACAATTTTTTATTGAGTAACTTCTGTTTTCCACTATTTCTTTTCTTTTCCACATTACTTTTTTCATCCCCACTTTTAGGGACATCACTCATAATAGACACCCTTAACTTATGGTTTTGCCATGAGTCGAGGTACACAATACCCATGGTTGTGTCAGGGCCAAGATGAGGTTAGTTTCTGCTTTAGCCACCCTCAACTTATGCTTTTGGCCTAAGTTAAGGTGCACATGTCCAAGGAGGGACCAGGGCCAACACATTATACCAAGGGAAGATGAGTTGGTGTAGAAAAGAAAGATTTATTATAAGCTCAAAATATTTGATAAAAAATGGATAACAATTTCATTTGGTCCTCTTTGTTTAGGCTAGATATTCGCATTTTGTACAAGGGCCTATGATCCTTTCCTAAATGTCTAACACATACTGCTTTTGCAGGACTAACCGGGCAAGTTCTAGCTAGGTACCAACAGTGGAACAATCAAATTTCCTCACACTCTCTTGACATCTCGTTACCCTATCAGATTATCGGACACCTAGTTCGATTGTTAGATTGAGGGCCATGCAGTGGTGCATCTCTATGTCATGCTTAGAGCCAACACGTTCAACATTCATTGTACATATTCATGCAAGCATTCTTTTAGAACGGGATATCATTCATATTTATCAATCATGCTTCATATTTCACATTCATACTTTGTACAAGTTACGATACATGCCGGTTCACAGTAATGTAATCAGGCTCTTGGGGCAAAAGAACACAGGAAAGAAAAAACCCTAAGAGAGGATTGTGAGTTGGGCTACTCATACTTCACCCTATCACTTTTCAACTTTCCATTTACCCCAGCCCCACCAAAAAAAAAGCATGCAATTTTCCCCAATCCATAAAAAATATAAAGACAAAGTGGTAAGAGAAGCAAACCTAAGGCGCATAGCGCCGAAGATCAACAAGCAGGCGGGTTTGGTTTCCCGGAACTCCAACCCTCAGAAGTAGGGACACCCTCAGTGGTGTCCACAACAGTATCTGCACCCTCAGTGGTGCTTCTCTCAATAGCCTCCAATCTGGAACTAGATGCCCCAACTGCTAACTCTCGAGCCCTCATCTGACGAGTCTCCTCATCAATCAAAGAGGCTTTTCTCTCAGCCTACAGATCCGTACGCTCCTTCTTCCTAGCCCGAGCATACTCACTCTCACTGCTGCGGCTGGAACGGTGCCTCTTGGCACGCTCACGTGGCGGAGGCGGCGGTGCATTGGTGGTAGTGAACAGTGCAGCAAGCACTGTGTCCTCTGAGAGATCCACAGATGCGGTCTCGAGCTATGGTCCCCTAATCTCAAGTATACCATCAATGTCAGCCTGCATACTCGCCACAGCCTCCTGAAGGGTCGTCAAATCAAAGGTGGGGGCTGGGTGGGCTAGAACTCTCAGCTCAAACGCATCGAGGCACTAGTGGACCACCTGAATCTTCTGCTCCATCTGCTGATCTACCTTCTTCTCAATCCGGTCCTCAGCCTCGACAATGGACTTTTGCATACAAGGCTCGATATGGTGCAGCAAGGTGGCCATATGTGCCTCTAACTTGTGGACCCTAGCAATCGGGACCAGTGTTGCTGATGGAGGAGTCGACCGGGAGGAACTTGGTGCCCTACTAGTGCATGCTCAACTGGGGTGGTATCCGTGGTCTCAGAAGAAGAATGATCAGCCCCTTGGGATAACTACACCATCTCCGCAAAGTTCTCACTTAGCGGCTGCAAATCAACTCGGGGCCCTCTTCATGGTGCCACCACATTAGTCTCATCCCTGATGAGACCGATATATACATTTTCGGTCGGTGTACGGAGGACATCACAATAACAAATGGGCACTCCAGCATCCCTGCATAGCTGAAAAATTATGCAGGTGAAAGGGTAAGTGGTAGAGTGCTTAAAAGCCCTCTCATGTATAACGGAGATCAACAACTTGTGAAGTCGATCTCGAACCCTACTACCATTGCTGCTACCATGCATGCTCTATTCCAAGTGAGGATTTTGATCTGCTTCAGTGGGGGATAGACAATGGAGGACTAATAGCCAAAAGAACTTGGCCACGAATGTGAGGTTGGCCTTCTTGATAAGGCCTTGAGGTGTAACACCCAATCTGCTCCCTCTCCATCGACGGACAGATGTTGTGCAAGACGCCTCTTGGTGCTCTTTGGTGTGCTGAAATTGACCACTCTTGACCAAGCCCCATCTGTAATTGAACTCTGGGGTAAGGGAAGCCCACGTAGCCTCCGTAGACGTGTTGTACAGAAAATGGCGGATCGTAGTGGGAGAAATGTCACCCGACAACCTCTAACCACAACCTCTTTGAGTGGGTCGTGTTTGGCGGGATGCGACCACCTATCCAAATCACCTCGGAGAGTCGCCACGTATGAAGCGTAGAACTCTCGCACCATCTCCTCATTGTAGGACCCCACACTCCTCGCGATCCACTCAAGACTGTGGCGGTTAAATAAGTCATGCACCTCAAGGACTATGTCCATGCTACCTGTAAGAACATGCCGCTTGACTGTCACCAACCGAGTCATCACCCATTATCATTCAACATCTTGGCATCCCTGTAGACCTGGTACTGGCCATCTACGCACCACTAGTTTGGCTTATCACAAACCGGTGCAGGGACCTCATGCTGGGGTACCAGAGTAGACTCGGAACTCTTGGCCTCATCAGACGAGGCATGGTGGGCAAGAACATCTGAGAGGGTGGCTCTCTGTGATCCGGAACCGGAGGCAGTGGCCTATTCGACCCTGTAGAGTGGGCCGACTCAGAACCGGAAGCCTCTTCGGAGCCAGACGCTCCCTCAGAACCCGAGGTAGACCCAAACATTGTGTCGGACAGTGTGCGCTCCTCATTAGACTGGGAGGCAGTGACTACGTCGGATTCCACCTTTTTTGGCGTGCCCCGAGTGGCTCTAGCAGCTGGTGTCAGGGTCTGGGTACCTGGGGGCACGTATTTTGGATCACGCTCATAATTGGACAAGCTAATCAATCACCGGTATGGTGCCACAGACTTGGATCTACCCCTGAAATAGACAATGTCTGGTTTGGGGGCCATAAGTACCTGAAAAGCAAAATTGTTAGTCTCATTGTAATCAAACTACACAAGCAACATAATCAAAACAGAACATGGATACACAAGACACAGGTTAATGCAGAATTGCAAAACTGGGAGATGGGCACTTGTCACGACCCGATTCTAGAATCTGAACCGCGACCAGCGTCGTTAACCTCTCAGAGGTCGCACACAAGCCTCTTCTTAGCTTTCATCACAATTATACAGTTAAATTTGCGGAAAATTTAAAACTTTCAATACTTAGTGAAGCATACATAGACTTCATATAGTTTTGTATAAGAGTGATATTCTAATAGCTCAAACTCAACAACCATCTATTAAAGACTAAACAAACGAAATGATGAATCATAATAATAAGAGTTTGCCAATCGACCTTATTACAACATTTGAATAAACGGTTGAATTGAAATGCTAGGGACTAACTCCACTAGATATGTCTAATGTACTAAGCTAGAATAATGAATGTAGCATCCTCGAACTCAAGAGGACCTACCAAAGTCTGGAGATCGTTATTCCAAACTGCTTCGTGAATCTTCAATCTTCTTGAGAACCTGCGTCTATAAAAATAGTAAAAATATATGGGGTTAGTACACACTTGCACTAAGTATGGGCGTATGCACATAACACATAAGGGACGATGCATGAATAAGGAAATCTCTTTCCTAAACAAAGTGTGAATGTTACTGTATTCACGTTACGGTTTACTTAAAACGTTAAATTTGCTTTATGATGTAAATATGACACATTCTCATGCAAATAAGGCACACAACTTGTTTTCTATATGAACATAAGACCTTGGAATCAAAACATGATTTTAGAACAACTTAAACGACTTTTATTATTTTTGCTCTAAGGTCGAGAGTCACCCTTTCTATACTTAGTTTACTTTTTAGTTTTTCTTCTATCTTCTTGTTGTGTAGTTCAATGATCTCCTTTGATATTATGTTTCACTTACAAGTGCAATGATTCATTGTAGTCACATACCTATAATCACTCGTGTCAGCAATTCATAAGACTAAATAAATGATTGGCTACCCTACTTATGAGTTAGATTTTTCATTCTTCTTCTTTTTGGGTACACTTACATTAATAAGCCCATCTTTATTGGCTATATCCATTATTTTATTATTTCATAATATAAAGTTCTTGGGACATAATCCACGCTCCATTATGGCTACCCCCAACTTGTTATATCTATCAAACACTATTGATTAATGTTTATTATGCTCTTACATTACTTAGTTCACTATGAATTTATGATTCTACTCCCTTGCTCGATTGTTCACTTGAACTTGCTACTTATTCTTTCTTACTCTCTTAAACAATTTTTTTAGCATTGACGGAAGTAGATCATGCGAGCTACATGAAATCCAGTGTCTCCCCCACACCGAAAAGGGGTGGTTCACCAATTAAAGTGAACCAAGCTCTGTGTCTTCCCAACATCGAAAAGGGGGATTCATCGGCTAAGGGGAATCAGTCGATGTCTTCTCCACATCGTAAAGGGGGATTCACGGCAATAGTGAATTCAATACTTGTACTGAGCTATAACCGACATAGATCATGTTAGATAGACATGAAATCCGGTGTCTCTCCCACACCGAAAAGAGGTGGAATCACCGGCCAAGGTGATACCTAACTTGCTAGAGTGTTTAGTGGGTGGCCTCCACTAGCTAGGTGCCCCTATGTTGGCAACATAGTTCTAAGACTAGGATACGTACCAAGACCCTGGCGATCTCCCCTCATGAGACTTACATGTGCTTGCACTCGCTCATAGCTAGTCTATCGGTGCTAAGCTCAGATTTTATCTTCTTATCTTTTAGAGTTGACTCATTATATTATGGAAGCTTGCTTCTAGTTATGAGGTTTACTTACTCTATGGATGACTGGTCATCCCTATCTTTACTTGATGATTATGATCTTGAAACTTTACTTTATCATCATGGTGCGAGTGAGACTTGTCTCATGGACTCTAGAACCCTCTTATGTGAGTATTATTGACGTAATGATTAAGTGTTCTTGAGACTCGTCTCACTTCTTTGTAACACTCTATATTAGGTCAATTTCATAACTTAAATCTTACTTATCTCTTTACTCACCTTAACTTGTTCACGTCACTTACTAACCTTATATCATTCTTTATGATTGTTATTGATTCTTTGTAAGATTTGATGGCGTTCACATGTTGTGTGGATAGGGTATGTTGGGACTTGTCCCATTGATTTGCATACCATATGATATAAGATATTGAATTGAGAATAGAATGAATTTTTGGAGTACTATATTTAGATATTGATTTGTTAGCCAATTTGTTGGCATCATTCAGAATTTCACCAATTACTTGTCATAATATTATCACTAGCCAATTCAATTTCATGAAAACATTATAGTAATCTAGCACACCAAACAAGTCAACTTTTAACTTTGATTAACATATAAGGCAATTCAATGAGCAACTCATAACAAACTCATATTCTCGAAACACAAGTAGGCATGTTAACAATCAAGGATCATGTAAATAACACCCTAAGTATGTGGATCTAACATGTATATTTTACTTGACATATAAATCACATAAACACACATATAAGATCAGTTAACACCACATATAATCAACAGTGCATTGAGAATAATACTACTATACTACAAGAATCGGAAATCGGAAGAACTAGGGAGATGAACATGCGATTCGATGGAAACAACCCTAGTTTCGACATTCTTGAAGTAAAAACTTTTGAAAAGCCTCTTGGAGAAATAATTACATGAAATAAAACCCATACCTTGCTGTAGAATTAAATCTACGAAGATCACTATGAATTTTGCATGAAAAACCTTTGAAACATCCTTGCTAGCGTCCGAGGGTTTAGTTTGCGATTCTCTTGTTCTCACGTTTTCTCTTGATTTAGTTGTAACATTTTCTTGGAGTGAATAACGTGTCTAAGGCTTTGTAAACTGAATGTTAACTAATTCTACTTGGACTATATAACCTAATTAAGGTAGACCAATTAGCTAATTACATAAACGCCCCTCCTCGATTGACTATGATTTGAAGATTCTTGAATTGACCATTTTTGGTTTCTTTCCTAGTAGTTTAGGTTGTGTCCTATTATTTAATTAATTAAGTTGCTAAATTAATTAATTAAGTAACCTAGGGTAATTACTAAAGTACCCCTAAGTTGTTAGGACCATAACAAACCTTTTGGACCATCCTAGGTTAGGTACTATGTTGTATTTTTCTTGTCTTAACCGAATCTGGAAATTTCGTTTGTATTTTCAGTTTTAGCCTTTTAAATTAATTAATTAAGTTTCTAAATTAATTAATTAATTAAGTCACCTAGGGTAATTACTAAAGTGCCTCTATGTGGTTAGGACAATAACCAACTCTTTGGACAATCTTAGGTTAGGTACTAGGTTGTCCTTAAGTTAGTTAGATTAAGTGTGTGTCACCCGACAAGGTCCTAGGTTGTTGGGTGGCTTAGATGTCTGTACTAGGTCGGTCTAGGGGTGATTGGGTAGTTAAGTTAGTTGGTTAGGGCCTAGAGTTGGTTAGAGGAGCTGGTCCCACGCGGTTGTACCCGCACGCGCATGGTCCCCCCAACCGCCCTAACCGAATTGGTTAGGGTGGTCCCCTCGGCCGTTCCTTGCCAATGTGAAATCCCATGTGCTTCTTGAATTTTCCTAAATAACTATTGGGAAGATTCTTTTGGAATATTTACTTATTGTCCCAAGGATCCTCACTATGTCCTTGGGCACTGCTTACTCTACATGATCATTTTAAATGGTTATGTGCTATGGTACTAGGCTTGACACTTGGATGCCTAGTACTTGATGTGTTGAGTTGAGAATCAATATGTGCATTAAAGATTACAATAATTTTTAGCTTAGGGTCTTCATTGCAGGTACAATTTCTAAACAAGCTTGGAATATATATTGCTCATTTGGGTATTATATTGAGTTGGCGATAATCAGTTCACATTCTAAGAGACCCATCCTTATTCTTCACAAACAAAACCGGAGCACCCCATGGAGAAATAATAGGTTGAATGAAACCTTTGTCTAGTAAATCTTTGAGTTGGAGCTTCAACTCTTTCAATTCGGCCGGAGCCATCCGATATGGAGGAATTGATATGGGAATCGTATCCGGTAACAAGTCAATGCCAAAGTCAATTTTCCTTTCGGGAGAAACTACTGGAAGGTCATTAGGAAAAACCTCTAGGAATTCCCTCACTACAGGGACTGACTCAATAGAAGGAGTTTTATATTCTAGATCTTTAACCCTCACTACATGTTATAGACAACCCTTGGCTATCATCTTACAAGACTTCAAGCAAGAAATGATTTGACCCCTTGGCATAGAATTTTCTCCCTTCCTCTAAAATGGGTACATTTGGGAATCGAAACTTCACTACCCTCGTTCTACAATCTATGGAAGAAAAACAAGCATAAAGCCAATCCATCCCCAAGATGATATCAAAATCAAACATGTCAAGTTCTACCAAATCAACAAGAGTAACTCTATTTGGCAGCATTACAAGACATCCCTATAGACTCTCTTTGCAACCACAGAATCACCCACTCGGGTACAAACCGAAAAGGTTTCAATTAGAATATCGGGAGGTACATCAAACTTCCTAGATACCAAAGGTGTAACAAAATAAAGGGTAGCTCCTGGATCAAGCAAAGCATAAACATTAATAGAAAATACTTGTAACATACCAGTCACAACATCAGGAGACCTCTATGTTCACACCTAGCCTTGAGTGCATAAAAATGGTTCCTTTTTGGAACTTCAGAGCCAGGACCGCTTGATTGATCTTGGCTATTCCCCTTTACTTGACTCCTCACATTAGGACAATATTTCACCATATGTCGACCTTTGCCAAAATTATAGCAACTATTAGTTCCAACAAGGCATTAACCCATATGTTTCTTACCACACTTACAACAAGTTGTGCCTTTCTCTTGGTGGATCAAAATTTCTCCCCTTTTGATATTTAGGATTAGACACCCTATCATTGCGAGTCTTGGAGAAATTTGAAGGGACCTGGTTTGAAAACCTCTTCTTGAACTTAGGATTGTCTTGAATGTCAAGCTATTCTCGGAAGAACCACTTGCAGAAGATCTTGCCTTCTTAGCTTCCCAATTACTCTTCCTTAGACGACTCTCCTCCACTTGTTGAGCATGAACCATCACCCTAGAAAGGTCCATATTGTCATGAAGCATAGATGCACGATGTTCTTCTTCAAGCTCTTCGGACACGCCCGTTACATAATGACTCATTTCATCCCTAGCATTGGAAACCAAAGAGGAAGCATATTTGGATAACTTAATGAACTTTAAGGAGTATTCCTTAACACTCATACTTCCTTGACGAAGGTTGATGAACTCCTCTACCTTATCTTCTCTTTGATCCCTTTGGAAGAATCTATCAATAAAGGACTTTGTGAAGATCTCCAAGTTACGGGACCACCTCCTAAAGCCCTACTACAATTACCTTGATTGTACCATGTCTGAGCCACGTCCTTGAGTTGATAAGCAGCAAGCTCAGCCTTCTCAGTAGTACTCACCCCATAGAAAACAAGATCTTATAGAGCTCATTAAGGAAATCTTGGGGGTATTCATCAACCTTTGATCAAAGGAAAATAGGAGTATTCATTCTCGTAAAATCCCTCAGACGGCTAGCGATAGTACTAACATGTTAGTTCTCTCGAGGAACAACTTTCTATGTTGAAGTGCTTGGGTGACCCTTCATTGATAGTACCAACAGAGAATGTTGAAATTAAGGATAACCTATCTTATGAAGAAATTCCAGTTCAGATTTTGGATCATCAAGTTCGCAAGTTGAGGACAAACGAAGTTGATTCAGTCAAGATCATTTGAAGAAGCGACTTGGGAAGCTTAGGAGGATATGAAGAAGAGATATCCATATCTCTTTGAATTCGGAGAGAATGCAGATCAAGGTACTAAATTCTCTTCTTAGCACTTTATAAGGTTATGTATAAGCATGTTATTACTTATTTTTGTTTGTTGAGTGCTGAAATGATGTTACTGCCCTTAGCTTAGTGAAAAAAATCTCATTTGAGAACGAATGTTCCAAAAGGGGAGATATTGTATCATATCATAATCAAAATTAACTAGAATAAGCTAAGAAACTAAGAATAATTATTTTTGGAAATAAGTAAGGAAATCTGGAAAATGTCCAGATTTCAAAAGTGAGTTTTGGTCATTTTCAAACGGCCATAACTTGCAGCTCAGAAGGAGTTTGGATTATTTTTTTATATGGATGGAAATATCTTGAGAAGATATTTCCAACGACGCCAAGTTTGCTAAATTCTGAGGTCATATAAGGGAGATATGACCTTCGGAAGTTGAGCTGTTGGGCAGGAGAAAGTCCAAATCCGAATTTGTCAAGGGTGTTTTGGTCTTTTCCTAAATCAATTATAATTACGTTTTTGGGGTAATAAGTTGAGGTCTAAACTGATCCCAATCAGTTTACACATTTAGAAAATAATTTAGGATTTTGAAAGAAAGGAGAAAAGAGGAGAAGGAAGAAGAAGACGTAAGAACGCCAAAAATTTGTTGTGTGGATTTCGTCGGGGGTGATTCTATAAGGTATGTGAGATATTTTGTGTTGGGTTAATTCACCCACACACCAATTTATTCAATTCAGCAAATTTATGGGTTATGTCATGTTAGAAGTCAAGATCTTGAAAAAAAATTCATTTTATTATTGATTGGATTGTTGGCTGCCATTGTTGGTGTGATTCTTGTTTCTTTGTGTTATTCTGAGTGGAATTCAGTAGATTTTGATAGTGCTAAGGTTTACCAACGTTTAGTGAAAGAACTAGGAAGTTTTGGAGAATTTGGAGATGGAAAAACGAGTTGAAAAATTCGTCAAACACACCTGGGTAGGGGCAGGCGCGGCGCGCCTACAGTACGACAAAAGCTGGCCTCAGTCAACTCAGGCTGGCGTGGCGCGCCTGCAGTGCGCCCAACCTGGCATTTTTTGTCCAGTTTTCGTAGTTTAGCCTTTTAAAGTCCTTCAAAGATACATTAACATCTTCCAGTGATTCTAATCATTTCAAAGTATTTCTAAACACCTAGAAATCATCCAACAACTCAAATCATGATCCTTGAATCCATATTTTAAATTCAAGGGAAGTAAGGATCAAAGTTAAGAAAGTAAGAAGTCATGTCTAAAGTTATGAAGTGAGTAAAAGGAAAGTTTTTAAAGTTCTTTGAGTCTTACTTAAACGTTTTAACATCGTTTTAATGCTCAAGTTCAAGTTAAGGAAAAGAGTAAAGGTTGAGTTCTTTTCTCAAAAAGGTATAAGGAACTAAGTATTCCCTAAGAGTTAAAGTTTCAAGTTAAGTAAAGAGCAAGAGTTGATTTCATTTCTCTAAAGTTATAAAGGGGACTAAGTACTCCCTAAAGGTTGTTAACTGTTTCACATTTAAGTTAAAAAGGAAACTAAGAAGTTTCAAAAGAGTTTTGAACTAAAAGAGGGGAACATTGTTTCTAAAAGGAGATTTTTAAAGCTAAAGGGTTCAGTAAATTATCTCAACCCAAAGGAGTGAAGTTTTATTTAAAATTATGACCTAAAGTACGTTTTAAGAGTAGTATTGAGCACCAATGTGGGAATGAGAGTTCAGATAACTCAAGTCCCCATGTAAACCATGTAGCCATCATGGGCATTAATGTGTCATACTTTTTAGATAATCGCGTAAGGTTAGCCAGTGATCCACTAGGTAGAGGATGTTATATGCGACGGCAAAGTATAAGACAGTTCTGGCAGAGTGGGCAAGACGCTATATCACCACTTAGGCTCATAGTGGTGGTTGTCGGTTAGAGAAACTCCCACAGAAACTATATTACTTTCATATATAAGTAAAGTTGAGTTTATTATTTGTATATCTTTAATCAACCAAGAGTTCCATGGTTTTATCAATTTTGTATATTTATATATTGCATATGTCCGTAATGCTTTATATTGAGTTATTATCTTATGAGTTGAGCAGAGTCAAGGTAAGTTCCTCCTTACTCCATTTCAAGCTTTATAGTTGTACTTAACATCCCAACTCGCATACTCGTACATTCAATGTACTGATCCCAGTTGGCCTGCATTATTTTGTGATGCAGACGCAGGTAACCAGGATCAGCGCGCGGCACTTCGTTGATCCAGGCGCAGGTAACCGGGATATGAAGCAACTTGGAATTAATCACAGTTCCAATATTATCCATGATTTTAATTGTATATACAAATCTCATTTCGGCTATCTTGAATACTAATTTTTTAAAAAGAAGTACACATAAATTTCGATCAGCTCAAAATTGAACACCAAAATAAGCACATTCCTTAACTTAAACATGTTTCAATTTCCATCGCTAAAGAAGCCACTAAAAATAGATTTAGATTTTTTGCTAATAATAAATTTTATCCTATTTCAAGTTTCCCTCTAAAGCAACATTTTCTGATGATGATGAAGAGTAATCTCCCACAATATCACTGTTGGCAGGTCGTCTATCACTACATATATCAAATTTAATTAACTAAATATATGGTATATTGTGTTGTGCGAAGAGATAAAATAGGAAAAGAATAAGCTTTATTTTATGTGAATTTGGACGGCAACTCATAAACATAGAAAATGTATTTTTATTAATTAACTTAGTCATTTATTGAGTACTAAATATGTCATCCTTTTCATACTAGAAAATATAAAATTTAGCTACATAATTTTTCAGTAATACCTGGTTAATACATAACTAAATAGTTTCTAACTAGTCTTTTAAAAACTCTGATCGAATTATCTATATATGAATTTACAAAGTAAGTACTTGATAATGAAGAAACAGAAAGTAGATGACAATTAATATATGGAGTACTCCAAAAAGCATGAATTACTTCAATAGAGTACAAAGTTTTGTTTTATTAACTATTTCCAAATGGCATTTGATCATGCAATTCAACCCTAGTAAGCAGACACCTCAATCTTCCTCCCATCTATATTATCTACTAACTAATTTGCCTATTTTCCCTCACCGCTTCAATTAATTTCTCTCTTTCTTATGGCTTCTAACAACAACAAGAATTTTCTTGTGAAATATCTTGAGTGTAGGCATACCTTTGCAGCTAGATCTAATGGTTATGTACTTGATGGTTGTGGTGAATTTTGTCCAACTGGTGCTCGTGAAACCCTTGAATCCTTCATCTGTGTTGCTTGTCATTGCCATCGCTATATGTTGAGGTGGAGGTAGATGAAGGGGTAGAGAGTCACATCCTTTCTATTAATCATCCTAGCCACGGTACTTGTTGAAATCACAAAGATCATCATACTTTTTTTCAACAAATATATCTCTCACTTGTTGATTTGATTTTTTTTAAAGGTCAAATGTGATTCATAAGATCATTATATGTGTAGAAATATGAGCTCTCTTTTTAGGGTAATCTTTAAATTGTATAATTACCGCCAACTTAGATATTATAGAACTACACATCTAAGGCAAAATTTTGTTCACTAAACAAAAAGAGAAGAAAAATTGATTGTTTTTTGTTTCTTTCTTACTTAAAACGTCAAATAAATTTTTAGATCTAGAATTTAAAATTTTATATAGGTGATTAATGATATATTCAAATATAATAACAGGTACTCCCCTTGTTATCATGGATGATCCACCACACAACAACAATACACAGTGAGAACTAGAGAGCGACTTTGTGAAACGTCTGAGAAGAACAACATTGATATGGAGACAAAGATGAAGATGGATGGAAGAGAGATAAAAGTGAGGAAGTTTAAAAGAAAGAACAATGGTTGTTCGTTTTCTTCTTTGAGAATAAGGTTGGATCCTTACCAAAGAGAGATGATTTAATTTTTGCAAACGAGATCATGGGATGGAAATGGAAAAAGAGACATGAACAAATTATCCCATTTTGTGTTGAAATTGGCATCACTCCCAAATTCTTGAAGAATTGGATTAACAACACCATGCGCAGAATTAGGCCCTTAGAAAAAATGTCCATCTAAGGAATAAGGATTAGTCTCTTAAAATAAGTCTTTATGTGTTCTCTACTTGTTTAATATTTTGATTTCTTTTTTCTCATGTCTTTGATACATAGAATTTAATAATATAAATTATTGAGTTTCCTTCTTTAATTTATTTTTTTACTTTTCTTTTTTATTTGTTCTTTTACAATATTTTAGGTCTTAATTTCCACGTGACATCACATGTTTCATATAGTAGAAAAACACATAGATTTTCTTCTGAACTTTCCGGACAAGTCAATTACACGTTTAAATTAGCATGGTGAGTATTTATATATCACACATTTTTACTATTTAAGGCAAACTTATTTATTTATTAAAACTAACATGACAAAAAAAATATAAACATAAGTGTCAAAAAAACATCAGAATAATTAAAATTTTCCTTATGCCCCACCCTCAACATTTCTTCTTCTCACACTCTACCCTCCTCCTCTTCTTCACACCGCACTCATTATCCTCTTCTTTTTTATTCTTTAGTTTTCGTCACAGTTCTTTATTTTTTATCACAACTTCAAAATACAATTTTTTTTCACTCAAAATTAGGTTAATTTTCTATAAGATAAATATAAATAAATGAAAAAATAATAATAATTAAATTTATTTTTTTAAGTTTGAAAATTTTGAAGTTATGATGTTTAGACATAGAAAATCTAGACAATGATGGAGAGGGTGTGGGCCTATCAACTCATGTCGGAATTTTTATTTGGGATCGTCAAAGACAATAAATCACTTTTGAAAGCTCCATCCGGCTCCACCACCATTTCGGTGAATCTTCAAGTGTTTTTAGAAAATAAAGACATATTTAAATTTCGTGCCAGCTTTGCTTTCCTCCATTTTGAATCTTGATATTCTTCAAAGAAGAAGAAGTCTAGCTAGATGAAATTCATAACAAATTGAATTTTATTTCAATGAAGTTGATAAAAAAATCAAGATTCTTTTATATATAAAAAATTGGGTGCTCTCTACGTGGGTTCTTAGTAACTTCTTATTTTCAGTTGTAACGTTTGTTTTGTTAGGATATACTATTAACCATACGTTTTGATATATTATTATTATTGAACAATTGTTTATTCATTTATTCAATTCAATAAGTGTTACATTAAATAGATCAATTGTCATATATGTGTCCTTAACTTATACAGTAAATGATTTGGTGTATCTTAACTTATACAGTAGATGATTTGGTGTATAGAGGTTAAGCTTATACAGAGAAGATTAAATCATCGGTTCTTATAAGTTAAAAGTTAATGTTCACAATCATAGATGGAAATCTGGACAAAACCATCTAAAAGATTGTAGCACGAGATTAAATGTAATTTATCTTGATTATGAGAATGGTATAATTCTAACTTCTTGTGCTAGTGCATTTGGTATGTATTGAACGGGACCGAGCAGAGATAGTTGTTTTAGACTGAGTGATAAAAACATATTCTCTAAACTATTAAATTTACTTATATTCTTAATCTTAATATAACGATTATGATCTGTATATATTAATTATCATTTTGATTTATTAAAAGGTGAGATTCTGAGATGGGTCAATATGCATGGTAGATTGGATGATAACAATATATATTGGTGAAATGATTAGTTAGTTAATGGAATCCATGTCTCAGTATAGAGATGATGATACACCTTTTTATGAGAAGCTTATAAGTTTTCATGTGTAAATCCGGCCGGAAGATTTATGAATCTCGCACATGAAATAAGTTAAGTATTTCTCTAAAGGAAATTAATCATTGAATTAAATTCGTCAGTTTTTAATTTATTGATTATTATCGGCAATTTTACATGGGGAATTACATAAGTGTTTAATGGTGAATTTCTAAAAAAATAGAGGAGTGCAACTACGAATTTTTAGTAGAATGATTTGTAATTTATTATGGTAATAATAATTCAAATTAGTTATTTGGAATTATTTCCATAATAGGAAGCCTCAGCAATAAATTATGTGGTCCCTCCAGTGCCCAATTTAACTAGAACTCAGAATCCTATATTCTAGAAAAAAGGAAAAAAAAAACTTGTTCTTCTCCAAAAAGAAGAAGAAACGTGTGTCTTTATTTTTCTTGAAAGAAAAGGAATTCCCTTTGGACTAGGAAGACAACTCTATAAGTAGGGATTCTTCTGACCTTGAAAGAGATCTAATTCAGTATTCTATACAATACTTGCCCACCCAAGTATTGAGAGAGTTCAATTGTTAATTGGGATCACTGTAGAAGACTGTAGAGTTGGAGTTGGATTTACTTCAAGTTATCTGCACACGCTTCAAGAGGTAATCCTGAGTTAATTTTCAGCATACTTTGTATATGATGCGTATTTGTGAATGTTGTTTATATTCATGCGAGATGTATGATTCTGAAATGCTTCCGCTGTGTGTGATGTTTTCTAACAATTGGCATCAAGAGCCATACTTTCATCTTTATAAACAATTGAAAATATATATATCTGCAAGTGAATGTATGAATCGTGGATTTTTTTTATTTATCACGAAAAGAACAAAACGGATAAAACTTGAATTGTTTTGTTTTGTTAAGTGCATACAGTAATAATGACTTATGAAAATTATCCACTAAGGTTTGATAGAATTTTCATGAGATCTTGCATGATGTCCTGTATGATGAATAATTTTAAGAAGAAATTTAATGGCTGCTCGGTTCGGTTGTTTTTTTTTCTTGTGGCGGCAATTTTGTGAAAGAGCTCACAATTTTTTCTCATGTTAATGTCGGCTGGTTTGTTTTCTAATATATTAATAGAAAACAAAATTAAATTGCTGAAAAACAAATTCATTAACCCGTGATTGTATAAAAACAAGAAGTGTTAGGTTTTTTTTAAAAAAAAGGAGAAGGTTGTTTTATGAGATGACTTCCAAAAAAAATTCCATAAGTGTCCGCTGGAATTTGTTCTCGTAATGATACTGCTGATTGTTTTTACTTTTGATTAACAAGAGAGAGAATAGTTAAAGTTGGTAGTGGGACTAATGAATGATTCTTTTTAATAATGCATGCTGATACTATTCCTATATGGCCACAAATTTATTTTACAGTAAACTATAGTACTCCTATGCATGAAATTGTTCGCATATGTGAGATATTTTGGTGTCCCATGATAGATGATATTGTTTATGATGTATGAATTAAATGGCACATTGAATGAATTGAACTAGTCATGTTTATGTTTTATTTTTCTCGAATTTTTTGTATAAATTGAAAAAAAAAATAGTGATGAAAGTTTTCTTCAGTATTTACCAAGATTAAATAGTAATGAAGTATTAATATTATGTGTTGTCTTAGACCTTCCTCTCCCGTCGGATGAATTTAATACAAGTCATTACGTATTTAATCGCTAGTTTGATAATCTGTATTAACTCTCCCAAACTGAGTAATATATGATTGGATCAATGTAACTAGAGGTTTTTCACTTGACCTAAACTAACATTAGACTCTCCAACTAAGTTAGGTCTGTATAAGTTTATGGAGTGAATAATCGGTCATTATATATGTATATTGTATGAATTGTTCGCCAATCCCAACGATTGACTATTTAAGATGCATGAATGTATATGTATATGATGAGTTTTGAATGTAAATATTCAATGTTATATGACTATGTTATTGATCTATTGTAACTACTTCTTCAATCTCAGATTCAACATGTCTCCTTTTAATCCTATTAGTACTATTTTGGGTCAAAACAAACTAGAGGATTCTAACTATGTTGACTGGAGGAGAAATCTCGACATTGTGTTAACCGCTGAAGAATATAAGTTTGTGCTTCATAAGGAATGTCCATTGAAACCAAATGATCAGTCTAGTGATGAGGATAAGTTAGAAGCTGATGAGATGACGCGATGTTACATTATGGCTTCAATGTCAAATGTTTTGCAACATCACATCAAGCTATGTTGTCTCCTTTTGAAATTCTGGAGAATCTCAAACAAATGTTTGGAGACTAGGGTCGATCATCTAAGCAGACTTCCATGAGAAATCTCGTGAACACTAACATGGTTGTAGGCACCCCTGTAAGAGACTATGTTCTGAAGATGATATGTCTTCTGAATGAACTAGAGGTCTTGGGGGCTGAAATTGACAATGACTCCCAAGTTGAGATGATAATGCAGTGTCTGCCTGACAGTTTTCAATAATTTTGCCTAAATTACAATATGAATAAGATGATTCTATCTTTGGCACAATAGTTGAATGAGCTGCAGGCGGCAGAGACTTTTGTAAAAATACATACACCATCAATGGCACTTAGTGTTGAGAAAGGTTCTACTTCTAAACCGCAAGGTGGACAGAAGAAGAAAAAGGCTCACAAAGCTAAGGCAATTGCACCTCCAACTGGGGGTGTGAAAAAGTCTAAGGTCAAGTTTTTTCATTGCAAGATTCCAGGCCATTGGAAGGCTCATTGTCCAGATTTGTTAGCCAAAAAGAAAAACAAATCAGGTAACTCACTTTCACTTGTCGTTGAAACATTTTTAGCGACTGTTTCTACCACTTCATGGTGTGTAGATTTAGGAGCCACTGATCATAACTGCATTACTTTGCAGGGGTTTCAAGAAACGCGCAAGCTGATTAGAGGTGAAGTTAGCGTTTTTCAAGCGGATGGCTCAGCAGCTCCAGTTTTAGCATTAGGAAATATTACTTTTTCGTTTGATAGTGGTAGAGTTTTAATTTTAAAAGACATTCTATATGCACCTTATTTTAGAAGAAATTTAATTTCAGTTTCTAAACTTTTTGAGAGATGGTTATGATGTTAGTTTTTCTGATAACGGTTGTATATCTTGTCTCTGTTGGTACATTGGTACATTGATTGATGGTCTTTTTATTATTAATGTCTCTCCAGAATTATAACAAAACATAGAACTGAATAATGTTAACCCTTCTAGTAAAAGAAAACGTTCTTCTGATTTTAATGAGACTTATTTATGGCACTTGCGTCTATGTCATATAAATTTAGATAGGATTTCAAGGTTGGTGATGGACCTTTAGGTTCATTAAAAGTGGAGGCACTACCAACATGTGAATCTTGTTTAGAAGGAAAAATGACTAAGAGACATTTCCCCTCAAAAGGAAATAGAGTCAATGATAAACTAGAGTTAATTCATTATGATTTGTGTGGCCCAATGAACATTCAAGCGGGAGGTGGGTATGAGTACTTCGTGACTTTCATTGATGACTACTCAAAATATAGATATATATATTTGTTGCGCAGTAAGTCTGAATGCTTTGAGAAACTCAAAGAGTTTAAGGCTGAAACAGAGAAATGACATGAAATATATATCAAGTCATTGCGATCTGATCGTGGTGGCGAAGACCTCTCTAATGAGTTTATTAGTTACTTGTCAGAACAAGGAATTACATCTCAAATGTATGCACCTAGAACGCCACAATAAAATGGTGTAGCAGAAAGAAGAAATAGAAGTCTTTTAGAAATGGTTAGATCAATGATGAGTTACTCTAATTTGCCTTATTCGTTATGGAGATATGCCTTAGAAACTGCAAATTACATTCTGAACTTAGTTCCTTCCAAATATGTTCTTTTGACACCCATTGAACTGTGGACTAGGCACAAACCTAGTTTGAAACATATTCGGATTTGGGGATGTCCAACACATGTTTGAAACGAAGGCAGAAAAATTGGAACCTAAAACAGAAGTATGTGTTTTTATTGGATACCCTAAAGGAACGAAAGGTGGTATGTCTTATAATCCTAAATAAAAAAGGTCATTGTGACTACCAATGCCAAGTTTCTGGTAACGGATATTTTAACAAACCATATTCCTAGAAGTAAACTGGTTTTACAGGAATTAAACAAAGAGATAACAAATCAGTCTACTGAAAATAATGAAAACCAAATTCAAACCCCACATGTTAGAGTTAACATACCATTGCATTACAGTAGTGGAGAGATGTTAATAAACATAAAATTCCACAAGTACAAGATCTAGAAAATTCATTGCATCAAGGTAGTGGGAGTAATAGTGAGCAGATTGTATTAGAGGAAGAAGTTGTTGATACCTCTGCACCGCAAGGTGCTGAAGATAACATGGACACTCAAAATCCTAGAAATGATGTGGTTCCACCACAAGATCATAATAATGCAAATCTCTCTGAACCTACCCCTGCAACTGTAGTGTCTCGTCGTAGTGGGAGAGTGATAATAAAACCACTTCGGTATGCACTATTGGGAGAGTCTTTTGACAGAATCCCTTAAGAGTTGAATACCGAACCTGTGAATTACGACGAGATGTGACCATTCTATATCTTTAGTCAGAGGGATCTAAACTTAAGGGAGCGTAGATAGCTTGAGTTGCTGAAGGACTATGATGTGACCATTCTATATCATCCTGGGAAGGCCAATGTTGTGGACGATGCTTTGAGTAGGAAGACTCCTAGCATGACGAGTCTTGCAACACTTAGTATTGAGGAGAGACCATTGGCCAGATGTTCAGATGTTAGCTAATAGTCTTGTCCAGTTGCAGAATTCAAAGGAGAGTGATGGGATGATTGTTTTTATTGAGGCTCGGTCTTCTTTAGTCGAGCAGATCCGTGCGCACAAGTTTGATGATGAGAAGTTATGTCTCATTCGAGACAAAGTATTGAGAGGGAACGCCAAGGAGGTTGTCCTTGATTCTGATGGTGTCTTGAGGATCGGAGGCAGGAATTGTGTTCCCAAGATGGTCGAGTTCATTAGATTGATTCTGATGGTATACATATATATATATATATACATACATACATATATATATATATATATATATATATATATATATATATATATATATATATATATATATTTTTATCTCTATACATTTATAAACGTTTTGTAAAGATATTTTCAATGTAGAATTACTGAAAAGAATCAACTACCTAGACAATCTCATCATTAGATTATGTCAAACATGAAATTAATTAGTTGTTGACCAGTAAACATAATTATATTACACGCTCTATTAAAGAGATCTCAAACTCAAAACAAAAATTAAAACAAAAGCTTTCACTTTTTAAGTCTTAAGCAAAAAATCAAGCAAATGACAAACAACCATAGACTTCTTCAATTTGATTTTTTATAATTATGTAATAGTCGTAAGGTTTTTTTATTTGGGCTCAAATTAGTTATTTGTGATTTTACTAAAGTATAAAAAAATATATCAAGAACAAGTGCAACACACATGTCTAGAAACTAATTATATATATATTTAGAGAGAGACAAAGACTTATTGAAATCATTCTTATCTGTATATATCATTTTAAACATTTTGTAAAGATATTTTTAATACAAATTAACTAAAAAGAATCAACTACTATTAGATAATTTCATCATTAAATTATGTCAAACAGGAAAACAAAAAATTGTTGACATGTACACAAATTTTTTTTATCATACACACGCTATTAAAGAGAGCTCAAACTCAAAGTAAAAAGCAAAACAAAAACTTTTAGCTTTTTATAGCTTTCTAAATCTGTACAAGAAAAAAGATGATACATAATACAATTGCACGTGTCCACAAATTATTTTTTCATATATATATATATATATATATATATATATATGTATATATATATATATATACTTATTTAAATCATTTTTATCCGTATATATATCTATAAAAGTTATATAGTTTTTTTGAATGAAGAATAACAAAAATATTCAACTACTACTAAATAATCTCATCATTAGATTATGTCAAACAAAAAATTAATAAATTATTGACAAAACACAAAATTTTTGGTACACACCATTAAAAAGAGCTCAAACTCAAACAAAAAATAAAAAAAAAAGCTTTCATTTTTAAGTATTAAAAATAAATCAACCAAACGACAAACTATACACTTTTTAAATTTTTTATAATTATATGATAGTAGTAATATTTTATTTATTTTGATTCAAATCAGCTATCTGTACGTAACTCCATAAAAAATTGATATAGAACACATGTGTCCAGAAATTATTTTTTTGTTATATCGTTTCGCAATACTTTGATCTTGTTTCTTTCACCTCGCGTGTTATTTCACATAGTAATGAATATACACTAGTTATTTTTTATCCATTGATCACTCGATTTGTGCCGGTTCCATATATTAGATGTCCTATTTTCTACTTTTATTCCTGACGTTGAGATCTTTAGTCCATGAGAATGTTCTTTGTGACCCTTGTTGGTGTTACTTCGAAGGATGAATATGAACTAAGAAGTATTTATTAGCATGAAGTTATGTTAATAAATTTATAGTATTTTCTTTAACATTAGTAAAGAGAAGAAAAAAGTAAAAGTTGAATTCCTTTAAGTTTTTTACTTTGATGAATTGTTCAATTTATAATTTCTATCTAGTTATCTAGTTGTTTGATGAAATAAAGCAGTAACTTGCGTAATTATTTGCTTCCTATAGTATCAAAAGAGAGTAAATACATATATTTGATTATAAAATAAATATGACATATTGTTTATAAGTTTGTTATATAGTCATTATTATATTTATTTATTATAAAAATACCTTAGGAATTGAGTAAATTATTACTTACTCACTCTTTTGCCTTTTCCGCTCACTAGACTTGTTTCCTAGCTAACTCTCCTTTAATTAATTTATTTCTTTCCCATGGCTTCCAACCACAAGCATTTTGTTGTGAATTTTTGTCCGTAATTATTTATCTACTTTTGAATGAAAACATCTAGAAAAAATAATGATTGATATAGTGAGTTTATAATTTTACCTCTATTAGTTATGAAGTGTATGAATTAAAAATTGAGATAAATGTAAAAAAACACCAAAATTATTCCCTTTTTTGTTTCATAACTAAACTATGAGAGTGTGAATTTCATACCTAATTATCATTTCTTATGGTGTGTTTGGTATGAAGGAAAATGTTTTCCTGGAAAACAAGTAGATTTATGACTTATTTTCTCATGTTTGGTTGATGAGTAGAAAATATTTTTAGGAAGTGATTTTTAGTGTTTGATTTATCAATGAAAAATAATTTTGAGAAATATCTTTTATTTTTACAAGAGTAGAAAATAAATAATAATTTTTCAAACTGAAAATATTTTTAACAGGCGGATGGGGTGGGGTAGGCGTAAAAAAATAAAAATTTAAAGTCAAAAATATTTATTTAAAAGAAAATTATTTTTTTGGGGTGGGGGTGCCCCCGGTAGGGATGAAAAAACAAAAAATTGAAAATATTTTTTTTTTAAAATGAAAATTTATTCTGGGAGGTGGGTGGGGTGGGGTGGGTGTTGGGGGTCGGGGGCCGAGGTAGGTGTGAAAAAATAAAAAATTGAAGTCGAAAATATTTTTTTGAAACAAACTTAAATTATTTTATTTTATTTGCGTGGGGTGGGGGGGTCGAGGCTAGGGGTGATGAAATAAAATTTTGAAGTAGAAAATATTTTTTAAAAACAAAATCTATTTTTTTTTTGTAGGGGGGAGGGGGGGTTACCGGGAGTGGGTAGTGTGTGTGTGGAGGGGGGGTGTCCGGGATCGGGGTGAAAAAATAAAATTTAGAAATTGTAATTATTTTTTTAAAAACTAATTTAATTTTATTTAGAGGAGGTGAAGGGATGATCGGGGTTGGGTGGAGGGCGGAGTGAATATAAAATTTTGAAATTGAAAATATTTTTTAGAAATTGATGTTTTTTGAAAAAAATGTAATTTGAAGTTGTTTGAGAGTTTTGGAAAATGTTTTCCTTAACTTTTGAAGGGAATTCATTTTTCTTAATTTTGAGGGAAAATGAGTTGATTTGGAAAACATTTTTCGAATCTTTTGTCCCAACCAAATATGAGAAAATTAAAAAATACCAAACACACCCTTAGTTTGAGAAACACACCTCACTGGGGTGTGTGGTATACTCTATCTTATATTTGAAAAAACCTTTGACACATGACATTCCACATGCATAAAATACTTCACTTTGATAAAATTAAATAATAAACTATTGATATTAATTAAAAATTAAAGATTGAAGTATTACAGCCCCACCCCCCATCCCCCTACCCCACCCAAAAAAAAGAAGGATTTCTTAAAAATATAATAATATAATTTCAATCATTTTTCTTACCTCATTCCATCACCTTCCTCCTTATTCTTCTTTTTTTAATTTCTTTTATGAAATAATTTTTACAAAAAATCATACATCCGGATCCCCCCACCCCCACCCACACACACAAAAAAAAAAAAAAAAAAAAAAAAAAAAAAAAATCCCATTCAATACCTAAAAAGAAATTGATATTATTTTATTTTAAAAAAATAAAATTCTACCATATCCTATTTAAACCTCCACTCCTAATTTTTATTTTTTACATTACATTTTTTCATTTTGTGTTAGATATGTACATATATATATAGGAGTTTTTTTCTACTTGTGTACCGAATATAACTTGAATAAAAAAATTGTTTTGAGAAAAGTCTAGTAGTATTATAAAATAGAGAGGTGTGTTTCTCAAACTAATAAGTGATAGTTTAGGTATGAAACTCAAACTCTCAATAGTTTAGGCATGAAACTCAAAAAAATGGATAGGTTACTTATCTCTTAGAAGTTTAAGATTTTCAAAAAGTTTAACTTTTTTTAAAGTAATTAATTGAGGATATGATCAGTAAAAAAATTTGTCCTTTCTTGATTTGTCAAATAAATAAGTAAAACAGAAAAAATGGATAAATAATTAGGAACAAGTGAAGTATTTTGAGTGTATGCATAACTATGTTGCTTGATAATGACAATGTACTTGATGATTGTTGTGAATTCAGATCAATTTGTTCTCCTTGAATCTTTTTTTTTGTTGCAGGTGCTCCTTGAATCCTTGAATCCTTCATCTATGTTGCTTCCCATTGTTATTGAAATTTTCATAGAAATTTTTTTGCGTGACATTACATAATTAAAATCATAAAATTGAAAAGCATATTGACATTATACATATCAATTGACCATTCGAATTATTGGGTTTTGGAATTATTATTTATAAAATTTAAGTCAAAATTATTCAACTAAACTCATTTATACACGGTTAGATTTGTACATACATAGTTATATAATTGATATAGGTAAATAACATTTAATGAGTCAATGTGTAAGTCCTTATGATCGTGGTAGTGATCATACATGTATATTAAGTATAAAAATAACCAAATCAGCCCACAAAATCATGACTTGACTAACACATTTAGATTTGAACGAATTAGTGATTTTCTTATTTCATTAGATTAATCATTTTGACTGATACACAACTCAAATTGATTCATGTAAAATTTTATCTAAATACTTTTTAAAAGATTTTTAAAAATTTCATGACAAGTTATTTACATAAAAAGAAATTATTAGGTGCTTAGACAAATTATAAGAAAACAAATAAAGAATTTAACTAGATAAAAATTGAGCGAATTGAGTTCCGATTTGATCTTTAGCTCATTTCAATCTAAATAAATTCTTTGTCAATCAAATTCATTTTGTCCATTTTAACACACTAAATACAGTCCTACCACCTAGAGTAGACCTAGAGACATGCCCATTATTAACTAATCGAAAAAATGCTCAAAATAGTTCTTCGAATTTGGGATACAGATTATGATAGTTCTTATAAAATCAGCTAGAGTATTTCTTTTTCTAATCAACTAATATGCAATGACTTAATAATTCATATTATGAGGTTAGATTTATTTGTCATAGTAGTTAAATCTAATTAACTGAATCTAATATATAGATAGCTAATTAATTTAAAATAAAATTTGAAAATAAGTATATTCAAAACAAATGAGTCAATTGCATTTCCTAGCATGTGTTTTTTCTAGTAAAATATATTTAATCCTGATATTTTATGATTTGCAATCTAACCTATTTATTTTCTTACATATTATTTTCTTTTAAAAAAAAATTCACAGGGGAAAAATTGTAAAACAAATTAAAAAAAAAACTCCATAAGGAAAAAATTAAAATGCTTTTCGTTGTTGGTTTTAGTGGACTGATTTTCCTTCAGATTTCTAATAAAGAATTTTCCATTTGATTTTATTTTTTGTAAGTTATTTTCCCTAATTTAGTTTTGTAAGGTAAATGATTGAATATGTAATTGCAAAAATAAAAAATTCTTTGAGATATTTAATTTTTTTAAATATAATTTTAGATATATTATAATATTCATATGATAATGTTATTAAAGGTTAAATAGAAGTTTAAAATTAAATATAAATTTGATATATATATTTATACTTTTTAAGTTTTATACATTAGAATATTATATATTATTTTTTAAAAGTTTCATAACGCTAAAACAACGCCCACCAATTGCATTGGAAGAAGGTCATTAATTTTTTATTGAGTATTTCTTTATTATATGTGTGTTTTAAATGTTTGTATTTCAATTTTTCCCATGTGAACGTTTTTTTTTACAAAAAGAAGTGAACCATTATTTTGCAAGAATAATTTTAAAAAAAATATAGGGGTGCAAAATGCAACTCCAAATTAACTCTCTATCTTTTTTGTATTACTGTAATAAAGATTAAATGAGACAAATCTTCTCTTAAAAATCAAATTTAGCTCTAAGTTCAATTTAATATAATCTACTATCATTAATAATTTCAATTTTTATCAGATTTTTAATTTTTGAACCTTCTATTTAGTGGACCATTTCTCCAAAGTTCAACACACTATTTCTAAAGAAAATTAGTACTCATATCCTTCCCCAAATTAAAGAAATTACCAACAATCATGGCTAACATGCTTCGAGCTAATCAAGACGCTAAAACCATTTCTAAGCCTAACGGTCTAGTCATTTATGGTGAGTGCAATCGTTGTCTTTTAGCAAGTGTTAATGCTATTGATGGTTGTCAAGCTTTTGTACCTGGCGGTCCCATAGGCAGCATAGAATTTTTCCAATGTCAATTTTATCATTGTCATCAGAATGTCATCGTAGATTGGATGTCTACAATCATCAGGTTGCACCAGCACCAACACAACAACAGGTTAATTTTATTAGAATTTTGTAATGAATTGTTTAATTGTTGTTTGCTTTGCCCAAAAAGGCATAAAAATACTATTCAATTTTTCATCTATTATCAAAATTATATGTTTTCTTAGATCTGTTTCAATTAATGTTTTTTCTTCTATTTTTCATCAGTTAAAAAGTAATGCTATCGAATATAACTGATTTAAGGATTTTTTTTTGTATAGATTATTGATTTAAGATGACAAGATTTAAGTCTCATTTACTTTCATAAATTATGTATCAAATCAAACAAAATCACATGTATGAAATAATTTTATTTTACTCTAAAAAAATATTGGATTTTAAATAAATAAACATAATTACATCAGGGTAAGAGAAGAAAAATGAGGGAAGAGATTTATAAGGTCAAAAAATAATTTCATCATGGTGAAAATTTACATATTCAAACCAAGTGATCTATTAAATGTCCCCCAAAAACTGTTTTCATCTTTCATCTCCAAATAGAATTTTTGCACTAGAAAATTGAAATAAAAAATATTTAATTTCTTACTTATCTAATAAAAAACATTCCACCATATACTTAAGATTTCAAAAGATTTTCATGTCCACTAAATCTACACTAGCATTAATTCTTGCCTAGAGAAAAAGTGAAAGCATTATATATATATATATATATATATATATATATATATATATAAATCTTCTTTGTTTTATTAGAATTTTGTAATGAATTGTTTAATTGTTGTTTGCTTTGCCCAAAAAAGCATAAAAATACTATTCAATTTTTCATCTATTATCAAAATTATATGTTTTCTTAGATCTGTTTCAATTAATGTTTTTTTCTTCTATTTTTCATCAGTTAAAAAGTAATGCTATCGAATATAACTGATTTAAGGATTATTTTTTTTGTATAGATTATTGATTTAAGATGACAAGATTTAAGTCTCATTTACTTTCATAAATTATGTATCAAATCAAACAAAATCACATGTATGAAATAATTTTATTTTACTCTAAAAAAATATTGGGTTTTAAATAAATAAACATAATTACATCAGGGTAAGAGAAGAAAAATGAGGGAAGATATTTATAAGGTCAAAAAATAATTTCATCATGGTAAAAATTTACATATTCAAACCAAGTGATCTATTAAATGTCCCCCAAAAACTGTTTTCATCTTTCATCTCCAAATAGAAATTTTGCACTAGAAAGTTGAAATAAAAAATATTTAATTTCTTACTTATCTAATAAAAAACATTCCAACATATACTTAAGATTTCAAAAGATTTTCATGTCCACTAAATCTACACTAGCATTAATTCTTGCCAAGAGAAAAAGTGAAAGCATTAGTTTATATATATATATATATATATATATATATATAATAAATACTATATCGCTTCCATTTGGTGCTAGCTATAGCCCACGAGCTGATGCAAATGGATCGCGAACAGGAAGGGAAGGTTTACCACTACCACGTGCTCTATCTAATCCAACTCCCTTGTAGTTATTAACTTCTCCGTCTGGAAGATAAGAAAGTTTCTACAAGAGGAAGACTAATAAAAGTACAATCGAAATTAGCTCGAAATTTAAGCATGCCTGAGGAATGTTGGAGAAGTGTCAAATTAAACTTTGGGTTTACCAAACTCAACTTTAGTGATTATCAAACTTCTACAACATATGTGACCATCCTTATAAGTATTGGATCTGATAGGAGAATCTGACAATATAGGGTGCATTCGATCACGGGAGATGTAGTCCTATCTTTCATTTCTTAATCAAAATCAATACGTATATAAAAGAATGAAGTTTTTTAATTGATGCAACAGCCGAATATATCTCTACATGATATATACCAAAGAGACTTGTCGAAGATAACCTTTTGAGCACTGTGAGTGCTTAGAAGGAATCACCTAGCTGATTGAGGCAAAGACTTACTTGATATCCATACCAGGATACTCAGACTTGAAATACTTTTTCACTTAAATCTTACTTCTAAAACATTTTTCTTTCCATCTTTTGGAGCTTGAAAACGCTCAGAAGATATAAATATCTATCCTATAAGGTGCCTAAACATGTAGCTCTTTTTTGCAGCCTCCCAGCCCCACTTGTCATCAACATTTCGCAATTCTACAGGAGAATATGGTAAACCTTCGCCAAAGTCATACTGTGGATAAACTCGAAGCCCAATATAATTTATTCTAGATGTACTCCCATTATATACAACAAGTGTACGACTCTCCCCCACCTCCTCTTTTGCTGACATTTAGCTAGGTATATCTAACTGTGTTGATACCGATGAAACCATAGAAAAATAAAGAAGAAACTTCAGAAGTCTACATCAGAAAGCAATCCTGTTTTTACTATAAAATAACTCTTGGAGAAAGAAAAAAGCAACTAAAGGAGAAAATCCAAAACAAAACAAGACACCTATGCTTTAGATGAAGATAAACGTAATACTTTTCAGCATGATCTACAAAAATACTCTCCTCCCAAGGAAAAAAGAAAAACAAAAAAAAACATCAAAACAGACCAACAAAATGTTTGTGTATAATGTAGCATGCCTACATAAAAGACTAAAGTTCCAAGCCACATTTGGCGTGTAATTATTATTGTTTTTCAACCTGTATTACTACGATACTTAGTTTAATGAGTATTTTAAATCTATAAACGTTAAAACACTAAAGAAAATAGAACCTGAAACAAACTAAATATAATAAAATGTATTTTTCTCAAAGAAGAAAAAAATCGAGCTCATAGAATGTACAGTCTCCTTAAAAAACTTTTCCCTTAAGTATCAGAAGTTAGAATATAGCCTCATGGATAGAATGATATTACTCACCGGTGTATTGGTACAAAAAACCACGGTGTCGAGAAACAACTCAACAACAGTAAATTACACTTATAATACTAGGTTTAGTAGAAGAGGAAGTTTAGAAATTAGTTATTTGTTATTGAAAAATAAGAGGAAACTCCTTTATATATAGACAACAGAGAGTAGTGTGAGCGAGTGCTTATTTGGTCTTATAAGAATGGTCACAGCCCTTTGAAAAAGTCACAACCCTTTAGAAATGCCATAGTTTTATAAAAAAAATGTAACTTTTCATAGAAGTCACAACTCTTCAGACTAGTCACAACGCTTATAAAAGTCATAACTATTAAAAAAGGTTCGCAACTTTTCATAAAAGTAGCAAATCTTCAAAAAGTCAACTCTTTATAAAAGTCACAACTCTTCATTTTACATTCACACATTTTAAAACCTAACAATTACTCGTCGCATTAAATAATTTGTGGCCTTGAAGGGTTCTTTCTTAATAGATCCTACAACACAACAATCCTAATATGCTATCAAATCCTTTCGGTAGGTACAGATCTAAGGTTCTGATGAGTTTAGAAAAGTAGGATAAAACACAAATCTCCTTTCAGAAATGTCATAACAATCTCAATCTCGATATCACGTACTTATATTTATCTTTCAAAACCATTCTTTAGAAATCCAATCTCTAGGAGGAAAAAGGTTAACTAATATTTGTTGTGCACATTAGTATTTCAGACTCTATAAAAAATTATACCACACATTTTTTTTTCCTCCCATTAATGCTATGTTTTGAATTTACTTCTCCTCTAATTTTTGAAGAACACAATCAGCTTGGCCATATATTTAATTAAGCTTGTTATTATTTATAGGAGACATATTCATTTAGAATAAGTAGGAAGCAGTTAGCACTATTATTAAGTGGCGGAACTAGGTAATTGCAATGTTGTTAATTAGAAACCCTTCGCCGAAAAATTATAATGTGCAATTAAGGCAAACCTAATCTTCCTAGTTATATGAAAAAATTTGACATTAAAATAAAACACCATTTATTTTTTAACATTGATATCAAACAATCCAAGAGGATACTTAGTTCGTGCCATTGCACTTTCTTTTCTTGAGATTCAAAGTCCTAATCGGAGCAACTCCTCAACAAAGATATCATTGATAAGTTTTCTACTACGGTTAAAAGATACACAATCTTATTTCTCTTACTGTTAATAATTACATTGGTATCAAAGCGAAGTTAATTGTTCCATGAGATGTTATTTCTTGAAATAAACAGTGCTTAAGTGTATTTTCTGAAATTTTTCTTATAGGAAAAAAATAATTTGGATCTAGAGAATATAAAATCTGCGAATATGAAAATAATATTTATTCTTAACTTTAAAACATATAAGTGGACGAGAATCAGATTGGATATAGATCCGATGAGATTTGAACTCGCCATCTTTTGATCTAAATTCAGATGTGTTACGATTATCCATGGATCTGATTTGTAAACGAATTATATTTATTTTCTCCATAGTTCCTTTGAACAACAAATATGGAAAAAATTTGTTTCTCCATAATTTTGTGGGTCTATTTTTTTTTTTTTTTGGAATTTGTGGGTCTATTTTTCTTTTTTGTGAAAAAGATGATTGTTCTAATGAAAATTGAAAGAAGAAAGAATATACCAGTACAATGTCTTTCTTGAAGAGTTGAAATTTTTGCACTACATTAATGATTGTTTTTTTAAATAAAAAAAGGGAAATATTTTATGCATTTTTTTTAATTCTTGAAAAAGAAATTAGTGCAGTACTAGTCTTAAAGAAGTGTAGTACAAGTTGTACTATTACTATTTTTTTTAATATGAAAAAAGTGAACTCCTCTGTTGCATATATTTGTTGGATATATGATTAATATTATGTTTTTAAAACTAGTCGTATTATATTTTTTGATGACCTAAATATATAATAAACATTTCAATAAGAATGGTCTTGATAAATTCATTTAGTCCTTATGCTCTTTAAATATTTTTTTATCTTTCACAAATGATAGTGACATGTATTGTCACATTTAATGGTTCAACAATTCTTATTGTTTTCTTGTTCATATTTCACACATGGCTGAACATGAATAAACTCGTATTATTACAAGTGGAAATTATCGAAGTCTAGCAAAGGGACAATGTTGAAGAGAAAAACATTATATGAGTCTCTGAGGGCGTGAAATCATCCAGATTAGTAATTCAAGGGCAACACAAACAAGAAAAGAATTTAAAGAACTTACGTGTTTGAATATATCCCTTAATGTTTCAGCATATGATTTTATTCACGTCTTTGAATTGAAGTGCGCTGAGCTGGATGGATTTGTTGAAATTTCAAATTGGAGAGTCTTAGCTTATTTAACAAACACTCTCGGTGAATCTTGGATTAATAGATCAACTATTGTTTATCATGGCATTTGATCTAGTTAGCTTCTTAGGGTTTATATTTATTTCGTTGAAGACTTGTGAGAGGATTTTAGATTTAGATGACTTGTAATATGTTATTTCTTTTTTAAATTACAATATATAAATTATATAGTTTGTTTTTTTCCAATTTATGTTATTACACTTAAAAATCTTTGTTATTAAAGTATTCAATATATTGGTATACACATTAAGAAATTAGTTCAAAATTTGGTTGAATTTTGAATTTGTAGATGATGATAGGATGCTTACATGTCTTTTTGATTTTACATTGAATATGAACCCTTTATGAGAATTGATTTGCTTGAATGTGTATGTCATATGCATGAATGATTAAAAATTCTTGCCTAATTATAACTCAAAATATATGCATGACATAAAAAGTATCATTGTTGACTTAAACAAATGTGAAAAACTGAATGGTGACAATTATGACATTTGGAATAGTAAATATGGTATGTAATGAAAGAGAAAAATGATCTCTTGAATCAACCAGAAGAGGTTAACACTAAACAACATAGAGGGATCTTGAAGTTTATAAAGCTTGGAGACAGGCTAATCCCACTTCCCGTGGAATACTATCTAGTTGTGTGGTTGATGATCTCATACATGAATGTGATAAATTCCCTACTCCTTATTCTATGTGGACACATCTACGAGGAGCGTATGGGGTAAATCTGTGACCCACCTCCGATAGTTGACTATAAAATTTGACACTTACAAGAAGCGTCATGATCAAAATATCAAACAACACCTTACGGTGATGTCAAACATCACCGCTTAACTCAAAAGTATTGGTCATGTTCTTTAAGATGACCAATAAGTTCAGACAGTAATTCGGTCACTTACCAATAATTGAGAACATTTGAAGGTAAATTGTAACACATAATGATAACATCAAAACATTTCCTAATGTTGCCCACTATGTTAATGCTGAAGATGAGCATCTTGGTGCTACTAAAGCTTCTTCTAATACTTTGTGTCAGAGTCAAGTGGTATAGAATCTTCAGGCTTCAAACGCAAGATGAATCAAAAAAAAATTGAGAAAGACAAAAACACCGGAGAAGGACCCTCTAAGAAAAATAAGAACCTAAATTCCAAGGAATAAAAAAGTTACTAAAGAAGAGAGACAAGAGCTAAATGAAGTGCTATACTTGCAAAGTGTTGGGGTATTTTTCTCGTGAATGTATTAAGACAAAAAAGATAGCAATTATTAATGCATGTCTAAGTACTACATGTATTTCTAGCACATCTTTACTAACTGAATCTTATCCTCTATGGATTATAGACTAAAGATCCACCGATCGCGTGAGTTGAGATAGAGAAGAATTTAGGAATTTTCATCGAGTTTCTTCTAAATCAAAGTGGATCTACGTAAGAAATAATACTAAACTTGAATTCAAACGGATAGACACTTGCAAAGTGACCTTGTGTGGTGGTCGTTCTTTAATGTTGCATGACATTCTATATGCTCCAGAGATTCAACGAAACTTAGTATCTTTGTATGTTCTTTTAGACTTAGGTTTTGATTTATCATTTAGTCGTAATGATTTTAGAATAACTCTAGATAATGTTTTATATGGTTTTGGACTTTTTTATGATCGTTTTATCGTTTTAGACTGTAATTCTTGAACTTATGACTATTATGTTGACCATTGTGTAATGACATGTTATTTAAGTAATAATGATGTTGATGTTATTAAATGACATGCAAGATTACGTCATATAGGGAAAGATTGAATTAATAGGTTGGCAAAGAAGGACATTCAAGTTCTTTCATCAAAATGATATGCCAACTTGTGAAAATGTCTTGCTGGAAATGTTACACGTAAACCATTTGGGAAGACTAAAAGAGTTGAGTGCCCACTTCAAGAAATCCATCATAATATTTGTTGTTTAATAAATGTGAGGGCAAAATGTGGTTCTACATATTTCATTATATTTATTGATGATTTCACGTGCTTTGGTTATGTCAATTTGATTTATCATAAATCTAAAACACATGAGTGTTTTAAAGATATATAATTGAAGTACAAAGTCAATTAGATAAAAGCATAAAGACTTAAGGAAACGGTCGAGGATATGAACATTTTTCAAAATAATTTGACGAATTATGTACTGAAAAGGGGTATAATCAGGCAGTTAACTAAATGTTTTACACCTCAACAAAATGGAGTAGCTCAACTATTGAATAATTACTGGACATGACAAGATCAATGGTGGCACAGATAAATTTGTTTATCTCTTTTGAGGGAGATGAATTATTAATCAGGCCCTACATATTGAACAAAGTGTCTTCTAACTAGGATCTTTCACTCCTTATAAACTTTGGACTAGTCATAAAACAATCCTGAATGATCTACAATTGTTGAGTTGTGCAATATATATTAGAGATTGTTTTTATGAGTTTTGTAAACTAGTCCAATTAAAGAAAATAAATATATATTTATAAGATACTCTGAACACTCCAAAGGTATGCATTCATTGATGAATTGGAGGATGGAAGTATTATTGAAATTGTATGATGCGATGTTAGATTTTTGGAAAATAATTTTCCCAAAATGGATGAATTAGATTAAAGTGAGCCTCTATACGAAATGTTGAATTCAAAAGACCAAGTAATGTCGTCAGTCATACTTGATAACTCAATGGATAAAGTAATGATTCCTTATCTAACTAGGAATTGTGAATCCGAAAATCCTATAAAGGAACCTAAACTTCAACTAAATAAGTATATAAGAAATGGTGTACCTAAACGATCTTATGGGTTAAGGATTATGTTTTCTTGGTATCTCCTACAGAGTTGGATGAACCTTATTATGTAAGTGAGGCTTTATGAAGCCCTAAAAATGATGAATGGTTACAAGCAGGGAAAGAAGAAGTAGAGTGCATGAAAACCAACAGTCTGGGATTTTTTTTTGCATTTTCTAGGGAATTTAAAACTATTGAGAATAAATGGATTCTCAAAGTTAAACGCAAATTCGATGGGTCAATTGAAAGACACAAAGCGTGATTGGTGACAAAGAATTTTACTCAAGAAATTAGAATAGACTATGAGGAAAGTTTTTCACCAATTGTGAAGCTTACCTCCATATAATTACATTTACCTATTGTTGGACATTTAGATAAAAAAATAAACAAAATGGATGAGAAAAAACCATTTTTTCAGTGGAGAATCAAACGAGGAAATCTGAATAGAAAAACCAGTAGGTTTCGTTGTTGAAAACTAGGAATAGAAAGTTAACATGATGGAAAACACAATTATATAATGTATTTGCATTTTAAACATAAAATGTCTAAAAAATAATTTTAAGTTAAAAGATAAATGTAACATATAATTGAGCTCATAGAAATGAGTATTATTAAAAACATTATTTTTATAAGGATATATATATATATATATATATATATATATATATATATATATATATATATATATATATATTCAAGTTGCGAGATGTTACAACTTGTCGATGACTTATCAATATAGTGAATTAAATAATGACATG